>OX377201.1:46440795-46656795 GCA_947396885.1 Heligmosomoides polygyrus polygyrus
ATACTATGCAGAGATGCTGCCTAGCAAAAATGATGAAGCAAATGATTAGCTCTGCGCCTAGCAAAAATGATGAAGCAAATGATTAGCTCTGCACGTAAGCCAGCTGCACTACCTCAAAAGGCAGTTTCGTTCAAAGCCGACATTGAGATTCGAAAGCGATGTTTGCACTGATGTTGCAGAACAGTTCCTGTCATTTTGAGAAACACATATTCGCAAGGTTTAAAAAATATCATACTCGAACTTAATTTTATTTATTGCCGGAGACAAATCTAGAGTTGAGTCCGGATCCTTGACGTAATTGCTGTAACCTGACCTGTCCCGCCAAAACTGGGCATGCAATCACTCCTCTTTCCTCACTACTCACATTAACCCAATGTGTCAATTTAATGATGAGCTACGGTTACACAAATTTAATAAAAAATAGAAAATCTAAATCTGTGTAGTACATTAGGCAGCTCAGCTGAGCTTCGTAATTTCCTGAGTGAATTTTGAGATTGTGTGCTCTTCCGAAGTTCCCCTTTTCACTGACTTTACTACTGGACTTAATGGTGTACACACAAGCATTTCTCTACATAATCCAGCACAGGTTCGCTACTGAATCATCCATTTCATGTAATGAGAGACTAAAACTGAGGTTAAAGTGTAAGAGTTTCTGCGGACATGTCATATACATGACATTTAAAGAGATTTTTATTTATTTTTGCGTTAGCGCTGTTATCTTCTCCTTCTCCCTTCCTCCTATGTGTCTTTTCATATACCCTCAACTGTTTAGCAATTGTTCATTTCCTCCATTGTTTTTTATTCAAAACCAAATTGCTGTATCTGCTACCCACTGTCCACCTTCAATCTTCTGAGCATATCTTACAGGCCATGTGTAAAACCGTTTCAAATAAGCAGGATGCCTCAAAAACAGTACTTTGATTAGTTATAATTGCCTATCATTTTAGCTACGATGTGGTGCCTGGCCACTCAGTAGACGAGCTGAACACGTCACCAAACATGCCTGGCGGCTCGGTAGACGTGCCGAATACGTCGGCGACCGTGCATGGCGAGCCGTAGACGTGCCGAGGACGTTTACGGCATTTAGGTGATCATCGACGGAAGGCCTTCACAGCAGGGTAGACAATCGATATCGATCGATATTATCGATTTTTTGCGGATGTCGTTCAAGCGGCACGAAACTTCAGCCCTGGGGCTAATCGAGGTCCTGACCGGTGGTTTTCTCCCAGATTTAACCGATCAGGATGGAGAGGGGGGGGGGGGGGGTGGGAGACACGCCGGTGGTTTTCTCCCAGTTTTAACTGATCGGGGTGGGGAGGGGGTGGGAGACACGCCGGTGGTTTTCTTCCAGATTTAACCGATCGCGGTGGGGAGGGGGTGGGAGACACGCGGGTATTATGGCCGAAGGAGTGCTCCACATCAGGTGGAAAGTTTCAATGTGGAGGCCAGTATCGATCTATATTATCGATCGCCTGACCGGTAGTTTTCTCCCAGATTCAACAGATCGGGGTGGGGAGGGGGGGGGGTGGGAGACACGCGGGTACTATGGCCGAAGGAGTGCTCCACAACAGTCTGAGGACGAAAGCACTGATTAACGCAAATGAATTACGTTTCTGAACTGTCTGAAGATATTGCCGACGTTGAAGAGATGTTGAGGATGGAGGGAAGGAGAGCTGGACGACTTCATATCGAAGAACTACTCACCTAATCTTAAAGAAGGTGGACCAAGGTTCGAAATTATTAAGGTTTTCAAATACCTCTTTTTACTGCTAAGGTGCCGAGAAGGCTGCACAACAGAGCAGCTGCTTGAAGTGAGTGATCTTGGCTTAGTGACTCTCTAAGGTCGCGCGAAGCGCGCAAGTGCGAGACACGCCGACAGGCGTGTCGGAGCACTTGTTTTATATAAATCCCTCACTTTTTATTACGTATTACTGTACCCAAAATTCATTTCAAAGCGCAAATTCTAGGTTATAGTTTTGTAGCTGAGACAACCAAAATTACAGGTCTCTGAAAGTTCGGTAAGCGACAGTTAGGATTGCACGCAATGCTGTAAATTGAGCCATTACAGGCAAATTTGATATCAAATAGATTGCCATGGTGAGACAAGACTTAAAATTGCCATGAAATACATTTTCGACAGCGCTTGAAAAAACTTTTAACTGGACAGCCTATTTCTGCCAGGGGCATAATTAAGCGAGACTCAGGAGCGAATATGGGTCAGGTCGAGACAATTACGGGCTCACTTAATTTAGGTCATCTCGAACTGAAAATTTCTAAAATCATGCAAGAATTTTTATGTCGTAGGGAGATCATGTTGTTCTGAATCCAACAATGTGCATTTCATTGAATATAATCGACTTCGAAGAGAGTTATGGCAAAGCGGCGGAAACAGCAGATTAATCCGCCGCCGGCCGCGTTTTGGCGGATGTTTGCCGACGGTACTGCAACTACGTCGAGGTTGCAAGAAGAGGGAGGCAAAGGCTACCCTCCGTGGACCATATTTTTTTGGTTGTTCCAAGGATACAGGTTCTAGGGGTCGCACTTATCTCGGATGTGAAAGACAAACTGTGCAATAGGCAATCAGTCCTCGAAGCAGGCAAGCGTGGAAGCGACGGTTAGGCCTCTGTTATACTCCCGCGGGAGCATCCGCGGAACGTCCGCGGAACAATGGTGCACGACGGAGGCGGGCGTGGCGAGGCGCGGCGATTGGCCAGGTGAGGAGTCTCGGCGCGATTCCCGCCCTTCCGCGGATGCTCCCGCGGGAGTATAACTCGAGGGGTGGTCTTTATGTACGAATGGTCGCCGCGCCCGCGACGACGACTGTCGCGTTCGCGATGAGCTTAGTTGCGGTCGTGGGAGCTGTGCCTCATGACTTGCTGCAGACACTAGGTTTGAATTATTGGTATCCCTTTCTGCTGTTGCAGGAGCTGCGGGAAAACATGCTCTGGTTTAGAAATTGAGTTCTAGTTATAAAACTAAGCAACGTTCTAATGCTCAATTTTATATGATGCTTCTTCAGGAAAAGCTGAAAATATGACACACTATCGCAGTGAAACTGAGTTTGTATACACTTTCTAACACTTAATGTGCAAGTTTTGATGCAGGTCTAGATACCACTGGCCGCTGAAGTCACCCAATTGCGACGTCTTCTGCCGCGCTCGCCGCGAGTCGCCGCGTCCGCGGCGACGATTCGTACAAAATGTCCCGCAGCCGTATAACTCAGGCCTTAGGCCCCTGTTATACTCCCGCGGGAGCTTCCGCGGATGGGCGGAAATCGCGTTGGGACCCCGCGCCGGGCCACTCGTCGCGGCCCGCCACGCCCGCCTCCGCCGTGTACCATTGGTCCGCGGACGTTCCGCGGATGCTCCCGCGGGAGTATAACAGAGGCCTTAAGGCCGCCACAGACTTCTGCGGCGCCGCTCGGCGGCGCCGCTGCCCTATGCTTAACCATAGGGCAGAGACGCAGAGCTCGCCTCCAGCGGCACCGCCAGCGGCGCCGCTGCCCTATGCTTAGCCATAGGGCAGAGACGCAGAGCTCGCCTCCAGCGGCGCCGCAGAAGTCTGTGGCGGCCTTTAGGTGTGTCGCAGCCCTTGTGTTATCGTATGTCTCCCAGTCAATGCTCAGCTTCACTAGTTCTCGTTAGGTCCATGTTTTGGTTACTCCTCTGAACACCTCGCTTTACTGTATTCCTATGTTGTTCCGACATGTGCAGCAGGAGGCTGCGTAGTTCACACACTGTCCGCATTTTCAACTTGGAGGGCGCCGAAGGGCGGCAACGGCGGACGCGCTTCAGCAACAAAGTGTCGGAGACTATCTCAACGGTAGGTCGGAACTGCGTTGTTGTATATCGGACGAATCGCCTCTCTTTGGGAAACAACAAAATACAAATATCTCGACCCCAATACAACTCTGCGCAGAGTTAGGGACGACGGAAGTTGGACCGTTGACGGCATTAGCCCTCTGCCTGCACGCGTAGGGAGGGCTGAAATCGGCTGGAAACGGCGGTCATGGGGAGTAAGCCGTCCCTCTACCCTCTGCGCCACCGCCGCTCGCTCGCTGTTTCCAGCCAATTTCAGCCCTTCCTACGCGTGCAGGCAGAGGGCTAATGCCGCCAACTGCCCATCTTCCGTCGTCCCTAACTCTGCGCAGAATTGTATTGGGGTCGAGATACCTGCATTTTGTTGTTTCCCAGAGAGAGGCGATTCTGCCCATATACAACACTTGGGCCGTTCCGACCTACCGTTGAGATAGTTTTCGGGGGCTTCGTTTGTTTCGGAATGAAAAACCCTCGTACTTACTCACGCCAATAGCAGGTGATTACTGATGAGTCTCGAAGCGAACTGTTCAGAAGCTAGGCTATTTAGCACAAAAACTAATAACGTCCAATGCACGAAAGTCTATTGCACAACCAATTGTCACCTTAGAAAACACCCGCTAAATTTTCAGATGGAAAGGAGCTTGAATATGGAATGAGTGACGAGACGGTAGACTTTGCAGCTTATAGAATGCGGAAGCTACAGCCAATGCCTGTGAAAGATTTGCTAAGCACATCGGGACATAGGTGTATTGATTGTGACAGAGTTTGTTTGGCTTCGAGAGCGAGATATTCCACTTGGGGTGCGGTGGTTGAACCTCTTGTGAACCACGTTAATATGATACCGACCATCTTATAGAATTCGTGCTCTCCAAGTGTTTGTTTGAATGAGACGAGATTTGTTGGTTCTGATGGGAGATTTCTCTGAAAACCTGTGGTCTGAGCTATCGCCGCAATCATTTACGAAACGCCCTGTAGCTGATTGACCACTCGTTGCGGAGAGCTGATGTGCTAGCTTAGCTTTGCTGCAGAAAGTACAGGGTGGTGCAGAGAATCATAGCAGAGCTTGATGCCTCTCCAGTTCAATTACCGCAGAGGTTGTTCACGAAATGGTTGTCACTCTCAAGTCTTCCCTTCACCTTCAATCGTCACCAAGCCTTAGCGAGTTCCCTTTTTGCCCTTTTCTCAAGACTTTCAGCACCTCTACTCGTCGTCAGCGTAGTCTCTTTCGACTGTCTGACTACTTCGGTTTGATGGATGGAGACTAATGGGAATGCCTTCTTAGGGCAGCGTGGTAATTCGTCCGCTTGACACGTTAGGCGACATCTGTGATAATACATAATGTATCCAGACTGAAAAGGTTGGCTTGGTTGGACGGATTCCCTTAAGAAGTCATGAATGATCATAAACATGTACAATGATCTTAGAAACGCTCTGACTAGACAAGAAGAAGAGTGAGAAATTTGAGAAGGGGCAGTGGTTTGTAGAGGAGGATAGTGGCAAAACATGAAGTTAGTGCAAATGGATAGAATGGTGAGTTAAACAATAAGTGCAGCAATTCGCTGGATGAACAGAAGACAAAAGTAAGAAAAGTTGCTCGGTCTTTATGCTGAGGAAGATGTGAGAAATCAATGTGGTGGTTCATTCTGATTGCGCCCTTCTGAAGAGGGGCTGTTCAAAACTCCTCAGTAGCAGATGCTCGATTAACTTGTCCTAAGGAGTGGACGGAGCGAACTCGCAATAACGAAACACACACCATGGTCTGGTTCATCCCACCCTTCTAAAGGTCGTGAATACTACAGAAACAAGAGAAACTGGGTCCATTTCGACTGAGAGGTACAAAAAGCTGCTGAAGAACACTTGCAAGGTCTGTGCTCGCCCGTAGATGGCCTAGTTGTACTTGCGCATTTGCGTTGGCATCATCGATCCGATTTCGTTACGCTGAGATTGTGTTTAGCGTGGCTCGTCCAAAAGTGGGGGTCGAAAGATACGAGAATCGAGTGTTGACCTCTGCTGCGATATCAGTAGCAGGCCATATGCTAACGAGTGCAAGCCGGAGGGCCGACGAGAGCACATGAACTTGGGAGCTGGTTTATGACCCAGAGAATCGGAAAGCAACACAGCAGACGGACGCCTGATAAAACCGCGTTGATAAGGAGCAGAGCCAGCGCCAGTAATTACCCGTCTGTCACTGCAGTTCCTGAACTGTCCACGCAGCGAAGCGCTTCGCTCTGCAACACACCGCATGCGCTTCTCATTGGCACGTGTGCGTGGAGAAGGCTGAACATGAACATGGATGATCCTTGATGCCATTAAGTATGGTCGCATTCTAACCCATGGTTAGCACTGGGGCCGGATTCATCAACGAATTACAGCAATTTAACAGAGACAATTACAGCCGAAATTCTTGATAGCTCGGCCTATCAAGCGATATGTTCAGCGATAAGCCGTGTTTATCTGAGTTTTCCGCCGTGAATTCTCTGTTAAAGTTATGTAAGTCGTTGATGAATCTGACCCCTGGACGCATTGGATAGCGGCACCCGATTTTATTGGCTCCCCTGCTCAACATTTCTCATTACTCCTGAAGAAAAGGGAAATGCTAACGAAAATCTAAGGGCATGGCCGATGCTTATTGACGCGAATAGTTCTGGAATATTCAATGAACCTGATCAGCACGAAGGAAAGCCTGCTGGAATATTTAATGAGCCTGGTCACCCCGAAGGAAACCCTGCGATGTTCTTAAGATCAAGCGCTTGGGACGGCCAGTCCAGGTGCGTCCTCTGAAAGGTCAATTACGGCTATTCCCGTCCTCCGAGTTGATGTTTTTGCCTTCAACTTGAATTCGGTCAAACACGGAAGCGAGTGAATTACTATTGAAATTGATGGTTTCCAAAGGCCGCCTTCCTTTCACAGCCCTATATGGACGGTACCAGAACGAAAAATCAACTTGCAGAACGTTAAGGGTAAGGACAAAGGACAGCGCTAATCAACCTCCTTAGAGTGCGCCACGCTTCCACTTCTACGGATGTCGTGGAGGCGTGTGAAGGCGTATTTGGACTAAACCATCACATGCCGAGCCATTCGATGGACAAATCGGTGATTTATCCTTCTCACGATCAGACAAGTCTGGTACCAATTCATCGGCGGCAGAGGGATGGAAGGTTTGGTTGGTCCTAACTGTAAACCTGGACCAGGAAACTGGAATCCGGTGCCTGCCGGTGCCTACATTGGTCACCCTACATCACCTACGTGAAATGGCTAGGTCATTGCAGGAAACGAAACGGAAAAATAAGAAGCAGGTGAAAGTAAATTAGCTTAAGTATGTTCATATATGGCAGAATTTTGAAGCAAGAGCGCATGCATCAGGGACCAAGGTACCAAGGTATCTGGCGACACGTCCTCTGACCCCTCACAACACGACGTAGGTGAGACCTCGTCTGAACTCGGATGGCTGTTACTCGACGTTTGCGAAACGCCGGATGGACAGACGGACGGACAGATGGAAGGACAGACGGAAGGACAGACACAACCACTAACTCTTTTATATATAGTAGCATATCAGGTGGGCGCGTAGAGCGCAGTCGGAGGAGGCGCCGGCTGTCGCCTGCACCCGATACCAGGTTCCTGGTTCGAATTTCCCGCCCAGGCCAACCAAGCCTTCCATCCCTCCGGGTTCGGTGAATTGGTTCCAGACTTGTCTGGGAAGGATAAAGCGCTGACTTCTTTATCGGCTGGCCACCGCAAGTTATTGTATGGCCAAATACGCATTCAACTCGCTTTCACGACATCCTGTAGAAGTAGAATGCGTGACGCATCCCAAAGGGGATTGAATAACGCCGTCCTTTATCCTTTTATTTATCCTTTAGAATGCCAGACGTTCAACGGCCTGGCGGCCGCCAAACGTCAAACCCGGAGAATAGAACACCCCGAACGTCTTCTTGTCCTCTTTAGGCCTTCTCTCATTCATTACAGTAAAGAAACTGTTTTTGCTATATAGAATGGTATAGCAGAATACGGTAGGGCAAAATCTTCAAAACTGCTCCTATGGGCCCTCACCCCCTATTGCACATACACGATTCGTTCTCCAAAGTACTCGTTCCATTTATTAATTATGGTCCCCTTTTAATGGTTCTATTACTGGACCCTTTACTGAACCCCGTTAACTGGTGTTCCCTTTATTGGCTCCCTTACTGGCCCCCCTTGACTGGTCCTTCACTGGTACCTCATTTATTGGTTCCCTTCACTGGACCCCCCCCCCCCCCCCTCTTCACCGGCCAACCGTGTGTCTCTCCCCTTTCCATGTAACTGCTTTTTTAATACTGCGTCCTGCCCTCTCCATATTCCGCACCTCCGCAGCTCTAACCATATATGGATAGAGCTTATAAGTTTCATTGAGTCATCCAGTATCTGCTGAGAGCACACCTTAGCAGATTTCCTTTTTTGTGATCTATTGATCGCTGTTATTTCACAAATTCTTACAGAAGGTTCGGCGTCTTCATTTTCTAACTGCTGATGTTGCTGTCACTGGATGTATTTAAGCTCTTTCGCTTCCGGCGATAGCAACAAAACGAAGGCAGCGTCAAAACCGTTAGCAATCAGGCATCCATTAAACAGGACCTGACGTTTTGACTTCTCATCGTCTTCATAGGCCAGTAGGTGTTGCATGCGTTCACCTTGCGTTCTTCTCCACCAAGCGGCTTAACTGACCGAGCACTTTCGACATAGACCACGAACAGCAATAGTCTGAAGGAGGAAACGAACTCACCAACTGAATCCAGCGCAGGGGCTCGCGTCTGTCCACGCTAGTTGTTGCACGCGAATGAGACACTATGCGCACCATTGTCACCGACATGCGCTTCCCCAGATCACAGCGATACAAGACGGCAGAATTTCACTCGCAGAAGAACCGTCGTTTTGGTTGTTCAGTGCTTGTTTTCCTGTAAGATTCGGAGTGCCCCTAATCTTTTTTTAAACCGAAATGTTTACTCACCCCTCCACCCTCCCCCCGCAGAAAAGGAAGGCTACCGGAGAGTGTGTTCAATAAATATCTTCGAACTCAGAAGGCACAATATATACAGCGTTCGAATTGAGTTGGGCACTTTTCGAAGCAAGTGGAGACAGTTGCCACTTTTGAAAATCAGCTTGGGAATCAGTCTGAACATCTTCGGTACCAAAACGAGCGCCGCGCAAATTAAACTGAACACTCCGTAAGAAGGCACAAAAAGTTCGTTTCAAAAAATTTCTGCCTTTCTTTAAAAACTAATGACTTAGATGCAAAGAAGTCAATACATGCGGGGAAATTTAGAACTTTTATAATTTTTTTTTTATCGGAACGGCGATTTCTTAAATGTACTTTGAGGGACAAGAAAGCCGCAATATTGGAACGATTGCATAAAGAGATCGTGTCATGCATTCCTCCAGCACGACGAGATTTCATTTGATTGATAACGAAACATCTGTCTGTGTATTGCTATGCCCCAGCGACACCACGAAAACAATTGCAAAAAGCAGACAATTCTCACACATCGTCATTTGATGGTGAGCATTCTGCGTAGCTTCAGGTTTGCGGGATTTACGCTTGCAATCAGATAAACAGGCAGAGCAGCGTGGCGCTAAACACATTTAGCACCATTGTGTTCTCCCACTTTCCTGCATTTGAAAATACGTTTAATCAATTTTTGCCTTTTAAAAAATGAAAAAAGTATGAAGCGTCTAACTGCGAAGACAAATTTTCGAAGAAAGTCACAGTAAAATTTCTTGAGCAAAATCTATTATATTCACATGTTTAGAGAGTGCCTAGATCAATCTATCAGGCGTTCGACTAGATTTTTGAGAAGGTTCATTCTGGTTTCAAATTTCCAATAGTGTGCAATTTACCTCCAAAGACACAATTTGGTATGAGAGGTGTCCAATTTGATTTACAAATCAGACACGTCTGATATGGCGTGAGAACAGTATTGGTAAGCCTTCAGTCTCCTAGAACACCGGTACTATAAGATAGGTTCGCACACAGAAGAAGATGAGTAAGAAGAGTTTTTGTACCAACGCGCTTAGAACATGTTCCATGAAAGTGCGCTCAGCTGACACGGATGTGTGTTTCCTGGATTTCGTCGGGTAGCTGTAGAACAGCCTCATTTACCGACGAAAGAATAGGATTGGGACATTTTTTTTGTAATGGAGACCTGCTAGTTGCTCAATCGTTTAATTACAGCTACCTTTCTTTAAACCGACTATTAATATCAGCGACTTTCGCCAATGGCACCGTCGTTTCTCGCTTTCGCCACATGGTTCTCATCACTTGGTGTTGTGTTGTCTTTTGAATCTCTGTTTTCTATAGGTCAAGTAGAAGGTTTTTGTTAGAGATGGGATTTAAGGAATGGGATTTGAGAAGTCGTAAAATTTTTTCACACAGCAGCATTGCCCTTTGGAGGCAGTAAATCGCCTGGAAGTGAGAAACGAGAGCGAAGAAGATATTTCAGATCAGCAAGGCTCGCAGTGTCATTGAATGGCTCATTAACGCTATTCTAAAACGTGAATTTATTGCGGCAGCACAATGCCGGAATCGAGGCAACGAACAACCTGACCATTACTGAGACGGATCTCGGCTTGGAACTCGGCCTTTTGTGCCCGATAGCCTTCATCTATTCGTCGTCGATTTGTAAGTAGCTGTTAATTGCCTGTGAGAATAAAGCGCCGGGTCGAGCACCGAAAATCATCGAAGCCGCGTATTCGTTACCAGGCGTTCAGCGGCCTAGCGGCCGCCAAACGTCTGGTTGAGAACTTCGCCCCAAACCCCGAGAATAGAATAACCCCAATCTTGCTCCTTTCTTTTTAGGCCTTCTTACAAAAAACTGGTTTTACTATATAAATTAGTGTAGTGGGATATGATAGGGCAGAATTTTCACTGCGCATATGAAGCCCATCCACCCTCCATCACATGCACGCGATTTATTCTCCGAAGCGCTCGTTCTCTATGTATAGAGAAACGGGAAATGAGAGTCCCAATCCTGTGCTTAATTAGCAGAATCATAATTAAAATTAATCGGTGTTGGTCGACACCGCTTACTGTTCGACGGCAATAATACTCCTCCGAATCCCATGGTCACTCTCTCTACCCCTCACCCCCCCCCCCCCTCCCGAAATACTTCCTTTCCTATGTGCTGGCAAAAACGGAGTGAGAGTAAAGCACGCACATGTGACACTGAGTACCGATTTGCGTGTCACTACGCTGCTACGACTTCTGTAAGCTGTCTTTAGAAACCGACACGCACTGAACGATGGAGAATGCTGGTCCACCCTTTTTTTACGCTCTCCCCTCCAATGGTTCCCCTTTGTTGGTCCTCTCCTATTGGTCGCCCTTACTCGGAATCCCTACGCATGTTAGACGACGTCTTCAGCACGACTTTTGAATCCCTACACAGGTTGGACGACGTCTTCAGCACGTCTTCTGAATCGCTACGCACGTTGGACGACGTCTAGGGCAGGCCTCTTGAATCCCTACGCTCTGCACTCGATCCCCATTCATGCCCTGACGCGTTGCTCCTTGAATATCTCGTAAACTTGGACGATCAGCCGCCAAGGACATAGTTCGCCAGCAATCACCCATGGCTAAGCTCAAAGAAAGCCCGGCTGGCATACGCCGCGCTGTCGTAAGCATCTTTTGGCTTCAGTCCCCCTCCCCTCCCCGTGACGGACATGTGACATTAGCCAATTATGTATAGTAGGATCTTGTAGAAATAGGATATACCTCGTGCGTAAGGTCTCGTTCATACTTCCCGTCGCCGCGATTCCGTCGTGGCGATGAGTTTTGCAGAGCGACGAGAAAGAATTTGAATTTCTCTGTGCTGGTCGCATCGCCCATCGCTCTGCAAGGGAGCGCGACGGCTATCCATCCAGGACCAACGCTCAACTCCGCGCGCGGCGCGAAAAAGTATGCCATGCCCGCGATGGGCGCGGGAAGCCATCGCGCATGCCGACCGCCACTGTTGCGGCGGCCGCGGCGAAGTTTACTTTGACTATTCGGCCGCGTGCGGCGGAATGGCCATGAACAGAGCGCCGCGATGGCATCGCAGCGATGGAAGTATGCCCCCGGCCTAACGAACGACATGATGATGAGGAACCGCAAGTCTTACCCGCCTGGGGCCTATATTTTTGTGAAGTTAGCTGGCCCTCCTTAATATGAAATAAAGAATCTTTAGAGGACTAAAAGGAAGCCCCAAGAACCTGCACCTTTTTAAAATGGTAGCTGTGCTTTCTATACATTCAAAACAGTCCTTTCCCTGCACTCCATGGAGTGAAAACTGGCAAGAATGATCAGACCAACGCAAGAAGTTAATCTTTTGTGGACGCGGCGCCCCAGCAGATAGCAGGAGATACTTGTGCTCTGAGAATGAAATCCTTTCTTCAACCTAATTCCGCATTCTAACTGTGAACCAAATGCAGCCTGCTTGAAAAGCTTCGAGTCTGAAAGCTAGAAGTTCTGATTTCTCTTGAAAGCAGACGTCTGCCATTCCTTTGAAAAGATTTATCTGTGCAGCTGTCTCTACAATAAAGGATAAAGGTTGCCCACAATCCGTTCCTTGTAAGATATGCGATGCATTCTATCGGAATAACAGTATTTTCGATTTAATTTTTTTTCCTTTCACCATTTATACATTCACTCTTAGGGAATATCGCAGTGATGCCTAGTCCATGGAATGGGTTGCGGTGGCCACCGATAGGAAAATCGGTAGCCACCGCAACCCATTCCATGAATTGATATGGGAGCTGTCGCCTTATTCGAATGCCTACTCCCGTCTGGTTCCAACAACACTCTTTCATATTTGAACGGTTTTTTATCCTCCTGATCGGATCAAAAAAGTTCTAGAACCGTTGTTTCAGTATTATAAAGTACTGCCTCTGGAACACCCTTGTTAAGCACTTTGAACCGAAATGCAGCAATGTCCTCTGAGATCGCCAGAAAATGAAGACGTAAGCTGCCAAAAATGTCTTTACGTGGAGTTGCATAGCATGGGTTAAATTCCCGAGAATCCAAGAGTTGAGGCATTGACTATGAGAGGGATATTGTTGGCATACCACGACTCTGAACTGGAAAGGGTTCTCGTTCAGAAACGTGACATTGGGAGGCATTCCAAAGCAGTTTTTTTTCCGCTGGGCGTACGCCTTTTATGAGGTTGCTGACCTTTTGCTTCACCTAGAGAACTCGTGGTGAATGAGATCGTGGGCGGTATCTAGCGAAATCTCGAGGATTCCCATGACCCAGGCAATCGGCGCCTTTTCAGTTCAGAGTTCTTCAGCTCCTTCCTACCATTTTCGGCTGACGATGACAAAAACGTGCTAAATAGATTCGCACGATAGCTGCTGCGTGTCCGGCGAGGATCGGTCGGCACCTCCAGCCCTTTTTCACCGACGTCCAAGCCGCAGCTTTGTGCTGATCCCGTTCCTTCAGGCAAAGCCGTCAAGCGCATTGATGGGCGTCGACGTCGTTCCATTTTTTGAATCTCCTGCCTCAGACGCTGTGCTGTGAGCCTGTTCTGACACCACCGGCCTTCGTCATCCGGATGCTTCCGCGTATAGTGCCTTCCACAAGTTCTCTACCAGTGCGCCGCTGGTTGAGCGAACGATGACTTTTTCTAAGAAGCGGATGCTTCTTTGAGGTGTCATTACCCATTGGATACGCCCACCGCTTTTCTGTTTTTCCCAGAACTTACATTGAATCATACGCCTATCTATGTGGATCAACTTATTGTTAGTTCAGGACATTTTTGGGTGGGCAACATCAGGCAATTGTAATGACTCAAAGTAATGTAAAGCCTGGGGCAAGAAGCCACTTCATTTAATGCTGAAGCGGTTTGAATTCGTGCGTGATGGGACGAGTTCAACACTCTTCAAAAAACCAAGACAGCACGCGGGATGAAAATTGGCTAGAGCGGTTCGTGGTTGTTTGTATGGTCAAGGCAGTTCTGCACTCTCTCCTTCGATGTGCTGCTGAAAGGGAGAAATTAGCTCCCGCAGTTTCCGTCGGCTTTCATCAGCTTTAATTCAGTCTCATTGTTGTGCCGGTGATTTGCGATTGTCTTCATCGGAGCAAAAATTCTTTCCGACGGATTTAGCTGCCAAATAGACTATGTACAACAGCACACGTCCATCCTGGTTTTTGCTTCGCCATTTTGGTCAATTCGTACCACTTTCTTTTCCTTCTGTTTTCTCTTTCCTCTTCATAACTTCGCGAGTCGAGCTTAGAAACGCTTTGGGATTTGTTCTGAATCAGGCTGTACGACACGACGGCAGATGCAATGCTTGCACAGAGTTTCGCGGCTTGCTACTATTATCCTACCAGACCCCTCAGCGAGAACACGTCGCAATTCAGTGCACTGGGAGCCTCTCGCTGGCGGAACCATGACTGAGTCCTCTGATTGTAAGATGACACAGGGCCTGCATCAGTGTTTGAAAGAGGGGAGAAAGCCGCGGAGAACTGCGGCCAAAACAGCGGCAGACCACATCGAGATAACTGTCCTTCGGCGCGACTCCCCCCCCCCACAGTGACGTCGAGGGTCCCACTACGATAGCAACAGATTGCGGGTAGATGCCGCAAAGCTCTCTTGCAGGCGTTGAGGCTAAACGACGGACGGCATTTTGTTTTATTCAGACGGATGTGTTTTTTCGTTCCGATGTGATCTGTTGTTGCCACTCGTGCCTGCTAAGAATAATGCCCTGACTAGGAGCCAAGGATGGAATGTGTGGCCACACAGGATCTGCTCTTGATGGAACTTACCACTCAGTATTTACTGCCACTGTAATGGGAGGCATAGAACACGAAGGTGAGTGGTGCCTGTGTGATGAGTAGAAATCTTCTCCGAGAAGAGCTCCCGGCATTCCCAAAAAGCCACTCCGTTGGCCGAGAGATTTCGGCAAGCTGTCATCATCGGGACGGTTTTTGTCAGGCTAGTGATCGCCTGCTCGCTAAGGACATTGCGGACGGCTTCACTCGTCAATCACTATTCGCTAACGTTCTCCTGTAGAAAGAACATCGACAGCGCTGTCTGTGATTCACAAGTGTCAGATTCGTACTGTCAAATGCCACATTGGAAAGGTGGCCTGTTCAGCGAATACCTGGTAAACCGACAGTTGCACCAAAACTTTTGCAGTTGACCTCTTCCCATTGGAAGCTTACAGAGCTTCAAAAGGAGCACCTTTCAGATGAATTGAAAAATTACCCCAACCCACAAGTTCCTCATGTATTGTTCACTGTAGTAAATGTATTGTTGTCGACACTCTTAAATGTTACTGCCTGCTACAGCGATTATTATTCAGCACGAGCTTGCCTGATTATCTTTTCATATGCTCTGAAGAAAATTTGGTCGTTTTCGTTTTGCCATTTTATAGTCAAGATATCTTTTATTATTCTATATTTATTATTCTATTTTTACCAATTTTTATACCTCTTTGTTTATAGCATATTTTTTCATGGGCGTATGGAGCGCAGTTGGAGGAGGTGCTGGCTTCCACGTGAACCCGAGTCCTTGGTTCCGATTTCCCAACCGGCCAACCAACCTTTCACCCCTCCTGTGTCGTCGAATTGATAGCATACTTATCTGGGAAGGATAAAATTCTGACTAGTCCGTCGGCTGGTCACCGTTGTTTAGGCCAAGTACGCTTCTTTCACAGCATCCCATACAAGTAGAATGCGTGCCGCATTCCAAAAAGGGTTGATCAACCCCATCCTTCATTTTTTATTTTTATCCAGCCCAGGATAAAGGTTGATGCTCGAGAATCGAATGGGCTCGTACTGTGGTATAGCCTTGAGGGAGGGCGTCGTGCTGTATCTTGGTTTTGGGAGGGTTTTCTGTTCTACTATTATGAAACAAAGATTTTCTACGGTAGTTTCGAATCCATCGGGGCGAGTACAATTCTGTATCGAATTTAGCAGAATGTCATGGCATGACCCATTTTTCCACGTGAAGGTACGACCTATAGAAGTGAAATTTTACTACAAGAAATTACAAGTTTTTACCTAATATACAGCAAAAAACTAAGTTATTTTTGCAACCACCTTCTGTATAATCAGCGGACCGAGCATTTTTCAAAAAAAAAACGATGCAAAAATCGAAGCCCCTGATCAAGCCGCAGATTGCTGCAGAAATTTTTTTTTGTTATTGCATTGCTGTGCTCAATACCTTACACAGTACATTTCATGTTATTTATTATTTTTTGTTACATTTTGTTTTAAATTTTTACTTTTTCTTCACGAGGTCTGCGCTAGGTATGGAAAATTTATCAGTGACAAGCCTTCGCACGTGAGCGATGAAGTTAGAGTACGCAATTGTCGGCACTTAATCGGTTGCAACTCGGGAATTTTCAGAAATTCTGAAACGATAATAGCGCATTGGAAAATACAGAAGTCGATTCTTCCTTGCAAGCAACAGCGTATGAAAATGGCTGCTTCATTGGGGGCCAGGTGAATTCGTTTTTTGATCGACTTTTGCTGGCAATCGGCGGGGTTTATGGATCGAGAATCGCCTTCTCCTCTACTTTCCAATCGTCCGAGCTAATTGGCTAACCGCAGACAACCGCGTGCATTGGCTTCGTCGTTCGCACGCGAAAGTTGTACATATTATCGTGGAAAAATGCTCCCTATGCCAGCATGCAAACCGCGGCAAACAAGGCAAAATTGAAACCACTGATCATATAGAACATCGTTGCAGGAGAAACAGAATTTTCTGCTTTGTTCTATACATACTAGGCAAGGTTTGAAATTTTATACAAAAAGACTTCTCTCCTATAAGTCGTTTCCTTCACATAGAAAAATTCTATTTCATGAAGAGGACGACCTTGAATACAACCTCATGATCATATAGAAAATTTTTATGAAAAGAATGATTTTTTGCTGTGCAGTAGCCAGAGCACAAAATTTTATGTGTTGCAAACTTATCTTCTTTAGACGTAAAAAGTTGGAGCTTCACAAATTCTTTATAAACTATAAGAAATCCTGTAAATCTTAAGATAAACACTAAACAATTTGATTATAGACAGCAATTAATTTGTTTTATCGTTTGTGTAGAGGAAAGTGTAGCGCGATGACATTCTGACAAAATTGGCAAAAGCAGAACCCGTTTTGGTTGATTTGAGGGCTCCAGGAGACCATTTACTTTTTACACCGTAGAGCATTCAGCATTCAAAATATTATAGGATTCAATTCCATACTCATAACCCGTCTCCATCGACAGACGAGGCTGTGTTCGATTCCCCCACATTGTCGAAGCTACAACTAGAAATACAAGTTTTAAGATGTACAAAATCTCCTTCAGTGGGGGGAGGTCGTAGGTTTTCGGCAAAAATTGAACCCCATGACCCTGATCAGGCCTCATAATGTCCTGTAGGGATCGACTGATGAACATTACAGTCTTTTCTCCCTAGGAGCTTAGTGGGAGTTGAAACTCTGACTAGTGATGCAAGTGAAGGGCTGCGCTTTCTTGGACTGCGCTACCTGCGTCCTCGTGATAGGCCACGGCAGCACTGAACGAACCTAGCGCTGCCTCAAAATTTACATTGCAAAGAAACAACATACAACATTGTGAAGAAGCAATCCATGATCGTGTTAGCCCTGAAGAAGCATAGTTTTTAGGCCTCGGTTAGTGATTACAAAACATTTGCATCGAGGCAGCTCTTGGTTTCCTGCGAACGTTCATCGAAGTCTTCAAACGAAGATTCGGGAGATGGAGCGTCAAACAACCAATCGCAGCTGCCTGGGGAATCTACAAGATTCTCGAGGTAGGAATTAGCCTCAGCTTGACTGCGATCTCCCTCTCTTTAAGCCTTCATTTTGCTCAACGAAGGACTGCTTCTCTGCCTGCTGCGACGAACACTGCTAGATTGGCTGCCATCGCCCTAAAACGACGTGATGGTGCTTCCAATTGGCGCTTGTCGCCTTTATGAAAAGCGCAGAACAGGCTAAGTAGCCCAATTCGGAGCTCGACCCAACTGTTCGATTGCTAACGACATCTTTAAGCCTCAATAGCTATTAAGCCGGGCTGATTCGGGATGTGCTTTCGAAAAAGTGCGTTCCGGGCATCTGACTGGGTTTAAATGGAATTTCCTCAAGGAGTTGCACAGTTGTAGGGGCAGGGAAAATGGCTTTCTGTTATGTACAGAATGAACTGCCTGCGAAGTGATTAATCGCGGATGTCGTTATGACTCGTGATCTGGCTACAGCGGTATATAAACCCGCTAGTTCGCTGACAGATTCACTTTTCACATGTGCATTCCAGGCGGAAAACCCCTCCTGCAACCGTCTTTTCCGCACAATTGAGTAATCTCATTCAATAGACAGTTGCCGATTTGTTGAAGAACATGTTCAACAATATAGGAGTGTACTTATTAGGGGAAAACTGAAACTTGAAATTACTTTGAAGCGCCTGTCAACTGGCTAATCTTCCAGTCTTTTCCATCTGTGGTAACCGACGATCCATTGTCTGAAGTCGTCCTATGGAAGCTCCGGTCCCATCGGGTCTTCTCGTTCTGGAGATGTTCGTTTTATGGTGCATTATGCTGCTTGGCGACGGAGGTCTCGATCGCTAGCGGGCTTTTCGGGAGCGAATCCTAACCGAATGCTTCCATGAGCATCTTCACAGAGAATGTGATGGCTCTGGGATCAAAGAATATGAACTCAGTTCTAAGTGAAACTGTGTTGAAGGGATGTAATAATAAGCGTCGCAGGGGAGAGATCAACATTAAAACGCTATGCTACGTCGTCGATAGCAAATATTAGGTTGTCTCATAAGTCCTTGCCGTTTTCTTCAACGATTCACTTCAGATTTCGTCGGGGGTATCTTGCATAGCGCTGCATAGCTTTCGAAAGACAATGATTTGCTCTATTAGAACATCATTGCACTTCTTTTTTCATCATGAATTTTGTCAATTTTTAGGCCGTTGAAGTGAAAAGTGAAAAAGTGAATAAGTAGCCGATTGCGCACTTGTTCTCTCCGCTTAGGTTTGTAGTTTTTTGCGCAGTTTTTTATAGCATTGGGAATACAATGTTTTGTACTACAAGAATATGTGTTGGTCCTATTTTCTCACTTGTCCATTATTGATTTTTAGGCCACCAAATTGGGTGTAAAATCCCAAACTCGCTCGGTCCAGCTACACCGCGTGTGTTGTGCGAATGCACACAAACACCGCATTTGACGACACCGCCCTAGAAATGCACCTCAGCGGCCAATGGAGGCTCTTCTTCCTCTGCCAAGCTGCGCGCATCACCTCGTGTCGACGTGGCAATTTTCGATATCCACCGACACCACGGTCAGTCGATATAGAGGAGGGTCGTTGATCGGTCGATGGCGGATCGCGGCTCTTCCACCGCCGCTGCTGGGGAACCCGGTGAGAGGGGAGCAGTTCTCGCACGAGAACCTTGGACGCACCACACCCTGGAGTCCCTTCCTAGCCTGTATCTGCGCTCGAAAAGCGCAGAACCCAGCCGCGGACTCTCCTGAGCGACGAAAGCAGTTTCCACACGAGCAGCTTTGGTGGCACACACCCTGAAGTCCCTTCCCTAGGCTGGTTCTGCGCTCGAGGAGCGACCAACTCTCCTGAGCGACGAAAGCAGTCTCCATCGAGGAATGCAGTTGGAGGGCGATTTTTGGACAACGCCGTCGAATTCAGTGTGTTGTGTGCATTCACACAACACACTGAATATTTTCTACCAGATTACATGACTTGTTCTTTGGCCATTTAAATTTTTGCTAATTTTCAGGTCATCAAAGTGGAGCAGTGCCAAGTAGACAAGGATGAGCACATTTGGCACCTTCTTCTCTTTGCTTTCAGCCAGGGTTCTAGTGCGGCTAAGACACTATCCATCGCCAGGTGCAACTCTGTGCAAAAATCGTTGAATATGTTGTCCGTGTGATGAATGAACATGGAACCAGCGAATGACGATTGCTGCCGGCCTGCTTGTCCGTCATCATTCATCACACCAACATATTCAACGATTTTTGCACAGAATTGTAACTGGCGATGAAAAATAGTGTTTGTACGGTCAACCAGTGTTCCTTAGCCGCACTAGGACCCTGGTTGAAAGCAAAGAGAAGAAGGTGCCAAAAGTGTTCATTCTTGTCGACCTGGCACTCCATTTTGATTGCCTGAAAATTAGCAAAAACTTAAATTACCGAAGGACAAATCATATGCTATGGTAGAGCAAGACACCCACTTTCAAGTGTCAACTGAGCAGGATAGACTGAAAAAGGAGAAGGAGTTATTGATGAAGTCGATTTTTCTCTTTTTGGCATTTTGTTGAAATTCAATAGAAATCAATGAGCGCGACACAAATTCTTATAGAGCAAGACATTTTCTTTCGAATGACATATAACACCAACCCAAAAAGTCCAACCACAGAGCAGGAGCTGTTGGCAGAAATAACCCTCCTCCTTCGGACGTCCCAATTTGATGGCCTAAAAATCAATAAAGGACCAGTGAGCAAATAGGACCAACATGTATTCTTGTAGTATAGAACACTGTATTCCAAACGCTATGAAAAACTGCGCAAAAAATTACAAACCTAAGCGGAGAGAACAAGTGCGCAAATGGCTACTTTTTCACTTTTTCACTTTTCACTTCAACGACCTAAAAATTGACAAAATTCATGATGAAAAAAGAAGTGCAATAACGTTCTGATAGAGGAAATCATTCTCTTTCGAAAGCTATGCAGCGCTATGCAAGAGACCGCCGACGAAATCTGCAGTGAAACGTTGAAAAAACGGCAAGGACTTATGGGACAACCAATAATAGCGCTACTCGCTCGTTATAAATAATTTAAATCTCGCACGGATAACCTCGAACAGGCGTTTTGTACTTTCCAAGCGGAAGTCTTTCAGGAACCTTTAAGTTAGGAATTCAGACCTGATTCGTGACTTACTCATCAAGACCAGGATTTGGAGCGTTTTATTATGGATCTTTAAACCAGCCCCAAAAAATCTGTTTGATAGGTAATTATTATACTTTATTGACAAGAATTCTTCACTTCATGATGAAGCTTAGTTTCTTTACACAGAGAAAAAGACAAATGTTCAGAGTCCTTTGAAACTCACGTGAAAGTAAACTGCAATTCCCAGAAAAACACCGCATCATCGGCTTCGTGGTGAAACTGTTTTGGGCTTTGACGAAGTTTGACTTGCACTACCAGTTTCTCATTAAGACAAGCCTAGCTAGTCTTCTTCAAATCCTCCGATGGAGGGTGAACGACCTGGTATGATCATATCCATCCCTACTCAATCCGCATCGAATTTGTTGCGGTACAGTTTGGTAAAGCGGTGTTTACTAACAGAAGAATCCGGAGCTTTACCAAACTGTACATAGAAAGCGGGTCCTAAATACTTATCTTCTGATCGTCAGCCTTGAAAAAAAACACGCGTTTTTAGATCGTCCTTTATGCTTGCGCTCAACCCTTGGCATTAGATACCATAATGTCATAATACTCTCCTGGCAGCCGAGCAGAGCCTCCTTGGCGAGAAGCTGCCCTTGGTAGATTGAGCTTCGTGGAATTGCCGCAGATGCCTTTGAACGACGATGCCTACAAAGGCTTGGCAGTCAGTTACGGGACCTTCCCTCTTGGGGAGCGACGCGGTAGCGCTTATCAACTTCGACTGTTATCGTCACAAAGGCTGAGGGGAACGTTTTGTGTGGACCTTAGCAAGCACCAAACTGATGCGTTCCTTGGAGATAACCAACGACGATATCAGCTTGATATGATCACATTAACAGCTTCTCGCTGGAACCAACGGAATCCCTGCGCCTCCGCTCATTACGACGGCTAGCGCTGTCGACGGAGTATGCTGGCATCTTGATGATAGAGTTTCGAACGGAAACAAACGACGATATCTCCGACCCAAGCTATTCCATCACGTCCCCGTCGCTGTTGTTCAAGATCTAGTACCTGAAGATCTAGCACTTGCGCAAATTCTCATAAGGAATAAGCCAGAATTGAGTACTAGCCTAATCTACACTTGTTCCTGTCTTAATATCGAGGAAATAAGGCGGGTGAAGGAATGTAGAGGACTTCGTGTTTTGTGTCTGACCTCTGGTTAGCTCCAAGAATAGCATTTTTCTGAGTATCGCGAAGGAGCTGTAAAGCTTTTTTCAAAGTTTTGCCACGATTTGGGCTGTGCCTGAAGCCGTCTAAAAGCTTTTCACATCGCAGTACGTCATTCCGCTCCGATATCTGTCCAAAATCAGATATCTATTCAGTCACTTTTCTAGGCTCCAACCGGGTATGTGGCGCTGTTGACGAAATCACCAATAAACGTACCGTCTTCTGTGTACTGTGAATAGCAGTTTTAAAAGCGCCCGTAGAGGGTTGTGCTCAACGACACCACTTACCATTAGTTCCTCTGTTGGAATTGAGCACTTACCAGAGCATCAGACAGCAAAAGGGTCTGCGTAAAGTAGCCACCAGATAGAATTAGAATAGCGTGTTTCCGAGGCCCAAAAAAGCGACGCTTGGCTGCTGGGAATGTTTTGCTCGATGTTTCGGGGAATAGAAGTTTTTTGTTTGATGTTTATTCCATTGACGTCTTCTTATTGGTTATGTAAGCTTCACCTGAACGAAGCGCGGATGTAGACTGGTCCCCGGAGGATGACGACGATCATCATCATTTTCAATAGCGTTTGTCCCGCTCGGTGGCGGAGTCCGCTCTTCTGGTCTGGTGACGCCACTTCTCCCGATCAAACGCTTGGTCGGGATGGACACCAGCTAACATCAAGTCCATATGCAACGTATCTAGCCAACGTTGTTTCGGGCGTCATCTGGGCTGTTTTCCAGGGACTTCAAGATTCATACCATCGTAGACGTGCTTCGCGCAACTTGTCAGCTATCGAGGCGACACCGAACCTTTGTCGCATGGTTTCATTGCGAACGCGGTCCAATCGCGTTACTCCAGCCGTCCACCTTAGCATTTTCGTCTCCATTACACTGAGGCGGCTTTCAATTTCCTTCGTCACGGGAGAGCACTCAGCACCGTACGTCGCTACTGGGCGGACGACTGCTCTATACACCTTTGACTTGAGGTGCTCAGGTATTGTCTTATCGCAAAGCACCCCAGTCAACGAACGCCATTTGGACCAGGCTGCACTCACACGTGCGTTCACTTCCAACTTTAGACTGCCATCGGACGTGACTGTTGATCCAAGATACTTGAAAGATGTAACTCGTGAGAGCTCAGTACCATTGATCTTAATGGATCCATGCTCATTCACATCCGTCGTCAAGTATTCCGTCTTTTTGACGTTTAGCTTGAGTCCGAACAATGCTAAGCGATCGCACCACGCCTGTGCCTCTCGCTCGAGTTCGGGTTTATCTTCACATGCAAGTGCGACGTCGTCAGCATAAGCAGCGCCCAAGGAGCTGCCCCTTAGAGATTTTGTAATTGCATCCATGACGATCACGAAGAGCAGTGGGGAGAGCGCAGATCCCTGGTGCACTCCGACAGAGATTGGAAACTCCATCGAGCTGCCCGCTGGTGCTCACACTCGGCTTATTGGGCACGAGTAGAGGATGCGCACCCACTCAATAAGCTCTTCAGGGATACCATGTTGTCGCAACACGTACCATATCACTTCCGCGGAGCGCGGTCAAAGGCCTTCTCCAAGTCCAGGAAGGCGAAATGCACCGGTTTCTGTTTCTCGCGGTGCTTCTCTAGCAGAAGACGAACGGTGTGTATGGCATCAACCGTCCCACAGCCGGTAACGAAACCACACTGATTATTGGAAAGCTGAACGACATCCCGAATACGTCCATTGACAATTCGCTCAAAGGTTTTCATGGTGTGCGAAAGAAGGCGAATTGGACGGTGACTAGCACAGTCTGCAGGACTGCCCTTCTTCTTCCAAATCGGAATAGTCGTGCTTTGCTGCCAACCCTCAGGTACTTTCTTCTCAGCAACAACCTGATTGAGAAACTCAGTCCGCCAATCAGAAGGCACCAGCCCTTCGACTTCCACAGGTCAGCTGGCAGGTCATCGGGACCAGTGGCTTTGCTTGACTTCACCTTCCTCAGGGCTGCTTCAGTTTCGCTCACTGTGATCTTCTGAACGTGACCGTATACAGGTGACGCAAAAGGAACAGCAAATGTTCAAATTCTACATTCGAGATTTCCTCGAAGTATTCGCGCCATCTCTTCACAACCCTCTTATGATCCGTCAGAAGATGACCGTTCTCGTCGTTAATGCCAAAGAACTTCTCGATGTCTTCTGCTTGGCGACAGCGAGCTTTGGCGAGGCGGTAAGGATAATGCTCGCCATCGCGCGTCTCCAGTTTTTCACTCACATCAGCGTAGTGTGCGGCTTTAGCAGCGGCCACTGCCTTCTTTGCCGCTTTCTTCGCTTCTCGATAATTCCGCCAATTATCGACTGTTTTATAACCGATAAATACGTGATAGCCGTTTCTTTCCCTGACCTTCTCTCTGACATCGTCAGTCCACAGCCAAGCCTGCTTGCCGACCCAACGCCGTCCAGGCTTCCTTGTGCCTAGTTCGAGGCGCGCAGCCCGAGTTATCGCATCAGTAGCATCCCTCCAGGTTTCGTCGACAGTTGTTACCATCGGCAACCGAATGCGAGAAATAACAGCTGCTTCCTTCTCTTTCAGTCGGCACCATTTGATTCTAGCCGTCCCGCATCGCTCAACACGTTTACACCTCGGAGGTGTGATCTTCACCGAGCAGATCAGTGGACGGTGTTGCGTGGCAACCGTCTTATACGGCACGGTCTTCGCGTCTGTGACAAGACCTTGGTCACGACGCCTAACAAGGACATAGTCAACCTGCGTTTTGGCGTTCCCGCTATAAAACGAGATAAGGTGGGAGTCACGCTTTCGAAACTTGGTGTTCACGATGGTGAGGTCGTGTGAGTCTGCATACTCAAGTATACGCTCACCATCGGCGTTGCGTGACCCATAGCCAAAACCACCATGACAGCTGTAACCATCTTTCGTTGCTCTGACGTGACCATTGAGGTCACCTGCCAGAACATTCATGTCTTGTGACGGCAATTCCGGTGTCTTCTCATCACGCAGAACTCGTCCTTAGTTTGCTCGGAGCAACCTGTCTGCGGAGCATACTCGGAAAAGAAATGACATCGTTGCTCTTCTACTGCGACAACAATCTTCATCAAGCGGTCATCGAAACGTTCTTCGCTTGCAATCGCGTCACGGAAACGCTCGGGGACGATCATACCGACACCACTGGTGGTCCTGGGACTTGCACATAGAACGGCCTTGAAGCCACGTCCTATGTCCCTTGACTTGCTGCAGGACCACCTCGTCCCCTGCACAGAAATCTATCTTTCTTCGCTCCAGTGCTCCTACCAACTCGCACGAGCGGCCCGTCAATGTACCCACTTTCAACGTTGCTACGCGGGTCTTGCCTACGTTACGGGACTTTCGAACTAGCTCAGTTGCCCCCCCCCCCCCCCCCGATGCCGTCCTCGCATCAGGGACCCACGCATACTTCTCACACTCGCAGGGCTTTGCGAGTGCGCGTCGGTTCCCGCGGACGCCGCACTATCTCGAGAACTCTGAAACGTCATCGACCATATGATGTGGCACAGTATGTTCGTAGGCCGGCATGTCATTAGGGCCTGTCGCCTGCATTCGATTGTCCGTGATTGGCTCGGCTCGCAAAAGCAAGCAGTTTGCAGTGGCACCACGTGGAGGAACGGACATCGCCACCCAGAATGACGACGATGTGGGTAGTATTACATCTTTTTGTAGCAGTGACGAGGTTGCTGTGTGTGAAGGCCGTGAGATCAGTATAGTTGGTTGAGGATGAAAAACACAGATCGATACTGTTATGCCTTCTCTCCATAGTTCGAATGGGAGTTGAAATCAAACATGAAAATATTAACTAATTAATTAATTAAAAATATAAATACAAATAACAAATAAATAATAATAAATAAAAACAAAATTAAAATAATAAGGAAATAAATAAATAAATATAAATTTTTTTATCCAATTTTTCCAAATTTTCCTCGATCCTTGGAGTTGTGAAGTACAGTAATGCTGACAGACCTACCGTCAACGCCTAACGAAGACGGTTAAGACATAGAGTGCTTTCTATTTTGTAGGCAAACGAAAATCACTTGTTCTTCTCAATGGCCAATCGAGTGTATTAGGAACGCTGTTGTTTTGCGCGTTTATTTTTGTGTTTATATCGCATCATCCAGGTAACTTACTTACTTTGATACTTTGATGGTCCTTTGTCGGCTGGAGGTCTTCTCAGCGGGGACCACAACTCTTCCAGACCGCTCGATCCCTGGCTGCTTGCATCCAGTGAGGCAGACTCCGCTCTCTGAAAGATCTTGAGAATGAGTCTGCCCATCGCGTTGGCGGTCGTCCCAGTGGTCTCATATGGTCTATCGGGAGCCATTCTGTGACACGGAGACTCCATCTATCGTCCTTTCGTCGAAGCAGGTGTCCGGCCCAGCGATATTTGTACTTCTTCATGTACTGCAGCGGGTTTGCTAATTGCGACTTCTCCCGTAGCTCCGAGCTTCGTAGACCTTTTTGCCATTGCTGACGAAGGCTTGTCCTTAGAAGACATCTCTCCAGTACACGATGCGTAGTTTGCATCGCTCTGGCGATTGTCTTGTTGTCGGGCCAGGTTTCCGTCGCGTAACACATCGCAGGCAGTACAGAGGCGTTGAATATCGAGGCCCTGAGGCCGGGATCCTTGACCTGATCGGTGACTTCGCGAATCGAACTGAAGGCTGTCCATGCTGCGCGTCTCCTGCGGGCGATTTCAGGAGCGAGGTCGTTATCCATGTTCAGCTCTCTTCCCAGATAGACGTAGGAGTCGACCTGTTGTAGAGCGACTCCATTTAACCTTACGAGTCCCGTGTGCACCACTGGTTGACCATGAATTGCGTTTTGGACATATTCATGTCCAATCCAATCTTCATACCTGCCACATTGAGCTCGCTCAGCATTTCCTCGACTTCTGCCGTGCTGGTAGAGATGAGAACAATATCGTCGGCGAAGAGAAGGTTGCTGATCCGTTTACCGCCGACAAGGTAGCCTTTATCGTCCCAGTTCAAGTCTTTCATGGCATCCTGGAGTGCCGCTGTGAATAGCTTGGGAGAAATCGTGTCTCCCTGCCGTACTCCTTTTCCGATAGGAATTTTAAGCTTTCGATCGAACAGCTGGATGATAGTCGATGTGTTCGAGAAGCATTCGTCGAGAAGTCGGATGTAGGGCGATGGTATACCAGCGTGCACAAGTGCGTTCAAAACGGTGTTGATTTCCACAGAGTCGAACGCTTTCCGATAATCCACGAAGACAAGGACAAGTGGGAGGTGGTATTCGCGGCTCCTCTCGATGAGCTGTGAGACAGTCTGAATATGGTCCATGCAGGAGAAATCCTTGCGAAACCCTGCTTGCACCACTGGCTGATATTCATCCAAGCAACGCTCCATGCGGTTAAGCAGTATCTTGGTGAAGATCTTGTACACAACCGAGAGAAGACTGATGGGTCGATAGTTGTTGATATCCTCCTTCTGACCTTTTTTGAAGATTAAAACAGTTTTTTTAATCCAGGTAAAATAAGGTTATAATATCAGTATGGTACACTACCGTGGCCAAGTTACACTTTACATCGACAAAAGTGGAACGAGCAAGCCTAGAAATGCAGAAACCCGACCCTCGGATCCGAACCCCTGACTCTTTCCCGCAAGTCCACCCCGTACCCACTCAGTCATGCAGTCGCTGCATGCATGCTTGTGAGCGCGCACCTCAATGTTCCACTTCGGTAACTGTACCGCTAACAAGCAAATTGCGAGATCGCTGTAGTTCCGCTACCGTTCCAGCCCCAAACCTTTTGCAGGTTAGATTCTAACAACGACATGGCACTTCCAGACCTCAGTTTTGCTTTATCGACCCGCACTGAAGTGCAACAGTTTCTTGCAATTTTTGATCTACCCAGATCTCCACAGGAAATTTGAAAACCACTACGGTGCTTCTTTTGCTGTCCTCTACAACCCTTAGTAGGTCACTTTCAAAATTGCCGCGGGACGCTCATTGACCTCCCTTGTTGGATGTTTCATATAAGCTTCACATTCACTGTCAATCAAATAAAAATCGCGATGAGCTTTTAGCGTGGCGCGATTTTGCCTTTTAATGCACTAAATGATTACTGCCTAGTTGCGCTTTATAGCAGCATTTAATTCATCATTTTTTCTCAAAGGATAAAATCTTATAAAATTACTACACTCATTCGGAGCAAGTGAGGAGTAAAAAGTGCGTTTTTTACAATTGTAATTGTTGCATCCTTTACAGATGGGAAGCTTCATATAAGCAAATATTTCGCTGTCAATAGAATAATAACAGGGGCATTGCACAATCTTTTCTTTTGGCACTAAAAAATTGCTGCTTTCCTGCCCTTCAAAACAAATTTTAAACCACTATTTTCAGAAGAGCCGAGACAAAATACAGACAGATCTCTCGTCGTTGCGTTCTACTTGCTGGTCATTTCTCAAAGTCAAGTGTTGAGGTTTAGCTTCACAGCGAATTTCTTGGTGGAAATTGAAATCTAAAGGAAATTCGTGGCGTTCACATTTCGTCAAGCTACAATTAAGCATGCCATCGAAATTTCTCTGCGCAAAATATTTGACGAGTTTAACAGGTTAAAGAGAATTCAGATCCCACTTGTTGATAGGAGATGATGCGCAATGTTTAGTGACCAATAGTTAGAAGGTTTGGTGTAGACCATTTACGGACGCGGTGTCAAGATATGTGGTCACTACTGTCAGTCCTGGTGCTAATCCAGCGATCTTTCCTTGGGAAGGCGTTCTACATATGTCACCCCGTGAGTGTGTTGGAACGTTGCTCAAGAACTAGAATCTCGTTTTTTCAAGATCACCGATCACTAGCCCGCATCGAACGAGTTTAACATCAGAGTGGCGAAACCGTCACGAAAACCACGAAACTGGGGCGGACATGCAGATTATGTTCGCGCAGCAACTCTGTGGCGGAAGGATATCGCCGTCATGCTTACTAGGGAAGGGTTTTAACCTCCCATGAGATTTCAACTTGTGGCCGTGATCGTTAGAAAGAGCTCGGAATGATGAACACGAATATGGGAGTCAAAATTGCAAACGAAATTCCTGAGCGAGAGATGGCCCGCTGAAATCGGGTGGCCTCACCACAGGCTGGCGCGAGAGTGGTTAGTCATTGGGGCTTCGTAAGGTGAGTCCACCAGCTGCGGCGGTGGCGCAGGGTAGTGCTCCTGCTCGTCAGGTGCGACGCTGTTGGTTCGATTTCCATTGCTGCCGGTTTTTTTGCAAGTCATAACTTTCTTCGAAAGGATCTTTTATTCTGAATTACGACATGTGTTTGATTAAATAGCCGAGAAAGCTACCATACACGTTTGTGAAAATGCTTGAAGGCAAAAAACTTCTTTGGTGACATTTTTCTCTACTATTTTGCACAAAAAGAGTTCAAATCATATATGGAACAATTACAGTTGTTTCTAACAACCTTGGCATCCGGGAAACAAAGCAGAAAATGTGTGGAGCAAAAAGGTCAGTAGAATGTATGATGTGGAAGCCCAAAATGCCGTTGATCTACCGCCTTTTTCGCTCACTATGCCCTTTTCACCTGCAAAGGTGGTGTTCATTCATCTCGCTGAATTTGGGGTTGCTGGTTGTAGAAAGGCGGCATATATAGGATGTGCAGTGTGTGAGCAACACATCTGCTTCACACATTTTTTGCTTAGTTCCACTAATGCCGAGGTTGTTGGAAATACCTGTATAGTAGTTACTCGAGTTGAATTGTAGGAGTGATGGATCAATAAAGTTGTGGATCTCCTAACTGCTGCGGATGGCTTCGTTCTGTGGAAAACGGACTTCGAAAACATCTCTAGAGGTTTACAGATAGCTGTTCGCGAATCAGAGCGGTTCCACCTTGTCTAGAATACCAGTTCTTTGCGAAAAGTTTTTTCAAAGAAGCAGTGTTTCCGCATGGCTCGTTCTGGTGGGAGGTGAATCTTCATTCGCGCGTGTCGGCTAGCGTTCGTCGATGAGGCAGCGCGGTCCAGAATCGGTGCGCTTTTTGTTGTCACAGTTTCATAAGGTGGTCAGCAACTGAGACACGCTGCAAGCCTATGCCTCTGACCATCTACTCGTTGACGTCCGCTACCCCCAAGTACTATAGCTAATGCGTGCCTGGACATGTGGCAGTGTAGCCAAGGATGGTAGAGGGACTGAACCTACGAATGTCATCGCTCGATCGTTGCGGCGACCTATGCCGAAACGCGGCAACTCTGTAGCTACATATGTCTCCCGACTCGCCGCCAGCGCGACAACATCCGCCGTAGGCACGGCAATACCATGCGTGTAGGGCAGATTAGAGGTGAAGAAGAAGCATAGGATAGGTTTCTACAATGCATTTTAAGAGCCTGCGAATCCTTAAAATCTAGAATTCTACTCTCATTAAGTCTCCTTGCAGTCTTTCAGCTTTACTTCGCCCCGTTTCGTTTTCTTCATTTCTCTTCTTTTTTGCTATTTTCACTTTTTCTTAAGGCCCCCGCACACTTCTGCGGCGTTGTCGCTGCCCTATCCTTAACCATAGGGCGGAGATGCAGAGCTCGCCACCGGCGGCGTGCCTGCCCTATCCTTAACCATAGGGGCGAGCGGCGCTGCCGCAGAAGTGTGCGTAGGCCTTTATGTTTTCCTATAACAGAATCACGGATCTCCCTCGATAGAGAGCCTTCGGGCTCTCTTGTTAAGAGGGATCTCGGGCCGCTTGTCGCAGGGCCACGTGGATAGGGGAATTAAACGCGAACCAAATGCGACCGTGTACTGCCCAGAGACGCAGGTGGGATGCAGGGGATGGACTCCTTGCTCCTGCTGTGTCGGGTCGACGCGTTCCTTGTGCGTGGGAGCGGCATGTTCGTACACAATGTGCGTGGATGTGTCCGTGACTGTGCGGATTGTAACTGTGTCGGCTCGGCCAAAAGCTTGCACTCGGTAGACTGGGAGTACATGTAAGGCGATTCGAGGCCGCCCTAAGTCTCGCCCCGTCCCTTCGGGCAGGGACGGAGTACCCCGCCCGCACGACAGAGCCTGACTAGCTACCCGTGTTGTATTCCAGTCAAACACAGCAGCACTAAAGGGCCTCATTCTCCTGACCCCGAAAGAGCCCCCATTTCTGCAGCGATGGGAAGGACGAGTACGGAGAGGCTGCTAAAATCTCAGGGCCTAACCAGGCTGCGCAAACTGAGAAGGACTAGGATGACGATCTGTACTTACAACGCCCGCACGCTTGCGTCGGAAGCATCCGTCGAGGACCTGATGATGCAAGCCAGGAAGATCAAGTACGACGTCATCGGACTGACCGAGACGAGAAGACACCACCCCCTACACGCCGCCTACGACTCCGGAGAAGAACTGTTCCTCGGAACATGCGACAGCAGAGGAGTAGGCGGCGTTGGTGTCCTCGTCAACACGCACTTGGCCATGAACATCGATTCGTACAAGTCTCTGACAACTCGAACCGGACGTCTGCGACTGAAGCGATGTGGCTCCGTGCCAGCTTTGACTGTATTCATCGCGTATGCACCAACATCAAACTACGACGACGAAGAGGTCGAAGCCTTCTACGTGGAGCTGGAGAAGTTCTATAAGGAAGATCACACCTTCTACAAGGTGATCGTCGGCGACTTCAACGCCAAGATCGGGCCACGAAGGTCGCCGGAAGAACTTCACATCGGAACCCACGGTTTGGAGTGGAACGAGCAAGGTGAAAGGCTGTCTGAGTTTATCATGTCGACCAAGACCATCCATGGAAATTCGCAGTTCCAGAAGCCTCCCTCCCTACGATGGACCTGGGAATCCCCCGGTGGCCAGTTCCACAACGAGATCGACCACATCATCTTCAATCGCAAGTATTGCCTGACCGATGTCTCCGTTGTCCCCAAGTTCTACACGGGATCGGACCACCGCCTCCTTCGCGCGAGGTTCCGCTTTTCGCGTCAAGGAGAGAAGGCCGCGAAGTTCAAGAAGAGGAATCCCAGAACGACCATCAACTGGGATCTCTACACCTTTCTTGTCGGCCTTTGGGAAGATGCCGTCATGGGCAACGTCGACGAGGAATACGATCGCTTCGTGCACCATCTCCACGATAGTGCTAAGGGAGCCGAGAGCTTAAAGACCACCAAGAGACGCCTGTCTCCGGAAACTCTTGAGCTGATACGCCAGCGTGGAGCAGCACGAGCGTCAGGCAACTTCCAACTGACGTCCGAGCTTGCAAAGCTATGCAGAGCGGCGATAAAGGAAGATCTCAAGGAGAGAAGGGCGGAAGTGTTGGCTGAAGCAGCAGAGGCAGGGCTGAGCATCCGCAATGCCCGCCGGAACTTCGCCAACTTCAAGACCAAGATGACCGCTCTCCGACGTCCTGACGGAACCATCACCTCTTCCAGAAGGACCATGGAGAAAGTCATCCACGACTTCTACTCCGATCTCTTCGATAGCTACGTCCACCTGCCCCCATGCCATCTTCCGCAGGATGGATACGTCGTCCCCTCTGTTCTCTCTTCCGAAACCCGACACGCCATCCCGTCGGTGAAGAAACGTACAGCACCCGGTTCTGACAGGATCAAAGCTGAACACCTAAAGAACCTCCCGCCAGCGCTCATCAACACCTTGGCGCGGCTCTTCACACGCTACCTGTCCGAATGCAAGGTTCCATCTCAGTGGAAGACCAGCAAGACCGCTTTGCTGTAGAAGAAGGGAGATGTGCACGACATTGGCAACTATCGCCCGATCTGCCTGTTGTCCGTAGTCTACAAGCTGTTCACTCGAGTCATCCTGAATAGGATTAGTAGAACGCTGGACGAAGGACTGCCATGCGAACAAACAGGATTTCGGATAGGATTCAGCACGATCGACCACATACACACCATTACGAAGCTCATCGAAGTGTCGCGAGAGTACAAGCTGCCGCTGTGCCTTACGTTCATCGACCTAAAGAAGGCATTCGACTCCGTCGAGGCTGAAGCGGTCATGGAAGCCCTGCTCACCCAGGGCGTTCCTACTCAGTACATCAGGGTCCTTCGAGAGCTGTACAGTGGATTCACGACCAAGATCTCACCATTCTACAACGACGTCGTCATTGACGTGAAGAGAGGGGTTCGACAAGGGAATACCATATCCCCGAAGCTCTTCAGCGCCACCCTCGAAAACGTCATGCGTGAACTAGAATGGGAAGACATGGGAGTGAAGGTCGACGGCCGGCAACTGCACCATCTTCGCTTCGCTGACGACATCGTGCTCATAGCACCGAGCATCAGTTAGGCGGAACGAATGCTGGCCGACTTCGATCGTGTATGTGGAAGCGTTGGACTGCAGCTGAATCTTACGAAGACGATGTTCATGAAGAACGGATGGGTTTCTGATGCCCCATTCTCGCTCAACGGAACGAACATCTCCGAATGCTCCAGCTATGTGTATCTGGGTCGCGAAGTCAACATGGCCAACGACCTAGCACCAGAGCTGAGCAGGAGGAAACGAGCGGCTTGGGGAGCTTTCAAGAGCGTCGAAGAAGTCGCGAAGAAGACGAAGAACGTCCGACTCCGTGCCCACCTATTCGACTCCACTGTTCTTCCTGCCCTAACATACGCCTCAGAGACCTGGGCTATACGAAAGCAGGATGAACACGCGATCAGCGTCGCGCAGCGTGGAATCGAGAGGACGATGCTCGGAGTGACACGACTCACGCAAGTGAGAGAAGGCCTCCGGAGTTCCGAGCTTCGCCGACGTTCGAAGATCAGAGACGCTGTCGCATGGGCCAAGTCGTCGAAAATTAGGTGGGCCGGCCACGTAATGCGATTCGCAGACACCCGCTGGACGAGAGTCGTCACAGATTGGATTCCGCGGGATGTCAAAAGAACACCAGGACGCCCACCAACGCGTTGGTCGGACTTCTTCGTGAAAGCCCTGAACGACCGATATGACGCTCTTCGTGTCCCTCGAGCGAGGAGGATCCATTGGACCACTCTGGCACGCGACAGGGACGAATGGAGACGCTGCTGGCGCCCGCTCGAGCAAGTCGATGATCAACGGGGCGACAGGTGATACAGGTGATAACAGAATCAGAACCGTTTTCCCCTTAATTTTGTTCCTAGGTTTCCACCATTAGTTTAAATGCGTTTTCCGATTTTTTTTCAATAACGACACATTGTCCCTCTACATTGTGATTTCGAAATGCGAAGACTACATTGTGATTTCGAAATGCGAAAAACGAAATTAAAAATTAAATTAATTAAATTAACCGAATTATGACACTTTTGAGAGAATCCAATTTTGTCGCTCCAGTGACGTTGAAAAATGATCGACTAGAGGTCGATTCAATCTGTTCGAATCAGAAATTTGTTATTTTTCCGAATGTATTGTTCAAGACTTGAAACTTTGCGCAGATTTTTTTCGCAGAATCCGTATAGGTGGTCTACTTCCGATAGAAAATGATTTTATTTACATGAAAAACGAGAAATTTGAGTACGGTACCTCCTAATCATAACAAACATGAACATGCAGCAGAATGGTTTGTTTTTCGGTGTATGATGAGCAGGGCTTAAATTTTTGCAGGGTACACTATCATTTTTTGATGATGTTTGCTTCAGATGAAAGAAAATTATTTCTGCGAGAAGTCCATCATTCGATTGCGACCCCGTCATCCATTCGAAGAGCGTCTCAAAAATTTTTCTAGGGAAGGCACTTAAGTCGTCGTCAGAAATTAACGATCGAAATTTTATGCAGTTTGTATTGTGCAATTTCAGACGCAGATGTCGCTCATTCACGTAGAAACCTGTGTCGTATCTATGACATCCTGAAAAAGTGGAAATTGAGCCTTCGAGGTTGATTCATAATCTGCGCCAAGAAAACCTTTGTCTTCAAATATTCACAGAACGATTAGTGTTCAAAGGTTCAAAGAATTTTATTCTCATAACACAACTGTCGTGACTATCTTCTTCAGTGAGTCTTCTTCACCTGCGCGAATCTCTACAATGTCGAAGCCACAGCAGAAGAACCTGTTGGGGGGTCAAAAATCGCATAAAACGTCGGAAGATTCAAGACATATGAGAAATGAAACAATGGTAGAAAGAGGGAGTGGGATCGTACCAAATCCGCTGCGGAAGGGGGGGGGGGGGGTGAATTTCGGCAAAAATCGAACCCCACCCTTGACCTTGATTGGGGTGCTGTGTTTTTATATGTACGCTGTGTGTGGCGCGAATGTGGAGGATGGACGCATTTGGCATCTTGGCACTTAATACTATGTAAACAGCATTCATTAGAGCAGGAACTGCTGGGTGAAGCGGGAGGTGACATGATGCGACTGATTCGATTTAGCTGATGGCTATAAAAGGACCAGTCCTCATTTCGTGGCAGCCATATGCGTTATCTCTGCCATCTCGATGTCCCTTTCGATGTAGAAGCCTCCCTTGGGCATGTGGGAGAACATATGGCTGAGTAAAGGCCCCTGCATACTTCTGCCGCTCGCCGCCCGCTATGGTTAAGGATAGGACAGAGACGTCGACGAGGCGAACTCTGGGTCCCTGCCCTGTGGTTAAGGATAGGGCCGCGGCGTTGCCGCAGAAGTGTGCGAGAACCTTAAGTGCCAACGTTTGCCTGTCTCTTAAAGCAAACATGTTCTAACCTCTAGGCCGTCTCCAGTGTTTTTTGAAGATAAAAGCAGGTGGATGCCTCCCCTTTAAAGCCGCATGCACACTCGGTAGCGGCGGCCGTGATTGAGCATAGGGGCGTCGATTCCCGCCAAATCGATGCCGCTATGCTTAATTACACTGCCGCTGCCGCCGCTGCAATGTGTGCATGCGGCTTAAAGCCCCAGCACACTTCTGCGGCAACGCCGCTGCTGTGCTGCCCTATCCATAACCATAGGGCAAGGACGCAGAGCTTGCCGTCGGCGGCGAGCGTGCCGGAGCGGCAGCGACGACAACGATGTGAATCATTATTGCCGTCGCCGCACCGCCGCTAAAGGCATCCGCCCACTTTTGCGGCAACGCGGCAGCCCTATCTTTAAGCATGGGGCAGAGACGCAGAATCGCCGCGCGAAGCAAGAGTACCTAAGCCCGGGCAGCCGCTAATGTGCCGCCTAGGCGGCAGACGCGGTTCCTCCTACGCGACAGCGGCAGTAATGCACAAGGTATTGTTGCCGCGTGGCTCTGCCAGCGCTGAGCGGCCGAGCAGGAGGAGTGCCGCGTGAACTCCACCTTTCTCTAGCATGTGGCAATGGAAGCCGCCTACGCGGCTGTTCTAGCCCTGCCGCGTACGCGGCTGCCGCAAAAGTGTGCGCAGGCCTTGAAGCTGTTATGTCGTGAAGCTCTTCGATTGTGTAAGCAGTCGAACTGATTACGAAGTTACTTTTGCTGTTTTGCTTCATCTCAGCATTGTTATAGCAATAAACCGTTCGTGAAGAGTGTTGCGCATTCGAGTTTGCTTTTTCTATCGGTAGGTAGTTTGAGCATCTCAATTTTGGCTGCATTGAGGCGTTAACAAGTGCTTTTTTTCGCAAATGCGCCATCTATCTTTGCAACATCACTGAAATACGGAGAGCAGTTTTTGTAAAACTTAAAATTCGCTAGCATCTGCTGCGTACTTTATTGGCATCAGGCCGTTCATTACTTCCACACGCTCATTAATGAGACATTCCCTTCGGACCATCCAGAAACTGGTTTGTTCTGCGCAGTACTTCCGCCCTAAGGTTACTTCTCCGCAACCATTCTCATGCTCAACATCTTGGGCTATCGAATATCGTTGACACGCCTTCCGAATACGGACACACTCGTTTCATTTTACTGGATCTAATTGCTGGTTCGCCTTTACTGCTCTTGTCTCCTCCTTTCTTCCCCCACCTTCCTGGTCCCACTTCTTTGACCCCCTACTGGTCTCTTCTCGCTGTTCTCCCCGTCCAGGATCCCTCCTCTAGGTTATTCCTTTCCCTCCTGCTCGCTCTCCTGGTCCACACTAGAGGTCCTTCTTCTTATTGCCCTTCTCCCACCACCCCCTTAGTGGTTCTTCCATGCTCAGGTCAGACGTCGGTGACACGTACTTGGAATAAGGACGCCCAGAGACGCACGCAGTTGCCGCTGAAGGCTAACTTAATTATATAGTGGTAGATTTATATGACTTTCAATGTTTTACAATATGCGGCATCTCATTAGATGGACCCATTCGTGTTTCGTTTTCGTTCTTGCTTCTTCATGCCAATTGCATGTTCCAAAGACTTCTTGGAATACAACTCGCCATATAGATTTTAGTCGTCCTACTGTTCGTTTGAACGACGGACACCACTCCATAATCTGACGAGACCACTTGTTATCAACAGTATTAGAAATCTTCCAGTAATATGTCCATTTTCATATTATATATATATACCAGACGTTCGTCGATCTAGGTGTCGTCAAACGTCTGGTTGGGTGCTTCCCCCCCCCCAAATCCGGAGAACAAAACACTCCGACCGTCTTCTTGTCCTCTTTAGGCCTTCTCTCATTCATTAGAGTAAAAACTGGTTTTGCAATATAGCATTGTCTTCAAAACGGCTCTTATGGAGCCTAGCCACCCTCTATCGCATGTACGCGATTCATTCTCTGAAGGACTCGTTCTACACATGGCGAAGAACAGATAGAGAGCCTTAATCCGAAGTGCTTATTCTGCGAAAACACAAATGAAATCAATTGGTATTGGTAGATTGCTCGATACGGTTCAGAGTCCGACAGGAGTAACATTACTCCAATTCCAATTACTCCAATTCCTTTACTCATTCTCCCTACCCCCACCCACCCACTCCACCAATACCCTCTTACCCAGGTGCTGGCAGAAAACGGAAGTGAAATCAAGTACGCACACACTCGTTGTTGCACGAGCCTTTAAAAAGTCATCCGAAAATCTCAAGGATGCTGTGCAAAGTCTTTTCTGTGGCACGTGTTCTCGTTCCGGATGCACATTGGATAACGTCTGTGAGACACTTGTCGAGTACGGACGCATATGTCACGACGTCTACGACACGTCTTTTGCACCCGACGCACGTGGCACGACGTCTGTAGCACGTCTTCTGACGCCACCTTGGACGACACTGAGAGAAGATACTGGTCACTTCATTGGTCGCTTTCACTGATCCGCTTAACTAGTCTCCTTTACTGGTCCCACTCAATGGTTCTATCACTGAACCCTTTACTGAACATCCTTAAATGCTCTTCCCTTTATTGGCTCTCCTCTTGACTGGTAATTCACTGGTACCCCATTTATTGGTCTCCCTTCACTGGATCTCCCCCTTCACCGCTCCGCATTGCTGGTCCCACCTTCACTGCTTTCCCTTTTACTGGTCAACCCTTTACAGGTCCCCCTTCACTGGACCCCCTCCCCCCTTCACCGGTCCCACCCTCGCTGATCCCTCCATTACTGTTCCCTCTTCGCTGGTTCCCCTTTATTGTCAGCCCTTTTCCGGTTCACCCTTCACTGGACCCCTCATCCTTCACCGCTGCCCACTGCTGGTCCCTTCCTCACCGGTGTTCCTTATCCTGGTCCCGTTTCACTGGTCAACCTTCTATCGGTCACCCTTCACTGGACCTTCCCCATCCTTCATCGTTCCCCCATTACTGGTCCCACCTTCACTGGTAACACGTCGTCTGAATCTGGAAGGTCTTTTGCGACATCGGTGACAACTCTTCTGAACCCAGGCACCTGATTAACGACGTCGGTGACATGCCTTCGCAAGCCGTACGTGCTTTTGCGCGACATCGTTGACACGTCGTGTGAATCCGGAACCCCTGGCGCGACGTCGGTGAGATCACTTCTCAACCCAGAAGTCTGTTGAACGACGTCGGTGACACCCCTTCTGAACTCGGACGCTCTCTTTCACAACGTCGATGACACATGCTCGGAACTCGGACGCCGTTTGCGTGACATCGGCGACACATCTTCTGACCCTCTTAACACGACGTAGGTGACACCCCACCTGAACCGGGATGGCTACTACTCGACGTTTACGAAAGGCCAGATGGACAGATGGACGGACAGATGGGCGGACAGACGCACTGACAGACGGAAGGACAGACGGAAGGACAGACACAGCCGCTCACTCCTTTATATATAGTAGGATACACCCAACCAGACGTTAAGCGGCCTAGGTGCCGTCAAATCGAATCAAGTCAAAAGATATCCAGAGGTCTACCAATACCATTTGATTTCTATTGTGTTTTCGCAGATCAATCACCTCGTATTAAGACTATCTTCTCCTTGCCGTATTTAGAACGAGTACTTCAGAAAATGGATTGCGCACGTGCAACAGTGGGTGGACAGGCCCCATAAAAGCAGTTTTGAAGATTCCATCCTACCGTATCCCGCTATACTATTCTATATGGCAAAACAAGTTTTTTACTGCAATGAATGAGAGAAGGCCTAAAAAGGACCAGAAGACGGTCGGGATGTTCGATTCTCGGGGTTTTGGGGGCGAAGCACCCAACCAGACGTTTGACGGCATCTAAGCCGCTAAACATCTGGTATATATATATATCTATATATATCTATATATATCTATATATATCTATATCTATATCTATATATATATATATATATATATATATATATATATATATATATATATACATATATGTACAGTGGATAACGTTCAGCCGGTTTTTAAACATTCCGTTGTTTTTCGAATTCAAAACATTAGCAGAAATTTGTCTAAACCATCTTGTCTCTCGATAAAATACAAATTTGAACAATTGGGTTAACTTTTCCTTTGAATCGAGGGGTATTGAAGGTTAAGGCCACCTGCCCTTACCCCACAAGGTCGAAAAATCCAATATTCACTCCACAAAGTTCGATATCTCCTTGAAGTACTTCGAAACAAAACACTAGATCAGAAACAACTCTTCTATAAAACAAAGTTTTTAAACCTAACATTTGTAGACACTCGCCATAGCTGGGTAGATTTCCTAAAAAGACACCTTTATGCAGATGAGTCTAGTGAATGTTTTTGAACCTTTTCGAGTTTTAGGATAAGATTCTTGGCGATAGAGTTCCAAACTTGGGAGCAGTATTCTAAGGTAGGGATAACATATGACTTACACAATTTGACAAGAACAACTGCATCGTCAGTGCGCACGTTACGAAAAATAAAATGAAGCGCACTGTAAGCTTTCTGGATAGCTTTCTCAATGTGTTCAGAAATGTAAAGTTTTGAGTTTATGACTACGCCAAGATCTCTGACAGTATCGCACCTCGTTAGTGTTATATCGTATATATATATATATATATATATATATATAAAAGGATAAAGGACGGCGTTACTCAATCCCTTCTGGGATGCGCCAGCGCATTCTACTTCTACGGGATGTCGTGGAGGCGACATGAATGCGTATTTGGCCATACAATGACTTGCGGTGGCCAGCCGATGAACAAGTCAGCGCTCTATCCTTCCCAGACAAGTCTGGTACCAATTCACCGACCCCGGAGGGATGGAAGGCTTGGTTGGCCCGGGCGGGAAATCCGAACCAGGAACCTGGTATCGGGTGCACGCGACAGTCTCGCCTCCTCCGACTGCGCTACACGAGCCCTATATATATATATATCGTAGATACAATATTCTGAGAGAGGCCCGTCAACAATGTGTAATGTGCAGCATTTATCTGCATTGACAGTAGTTAATGCCAACTTTGATGACCAGCTACATAGTTGTTTTAAAGCATTGTTAATAACTAGAGTTCTCTCAGTTCGTGTTCCCTGATCATACAGACCGTATACTTTGATATTGTCAGCGTATATCTGAAGTTTGATATTCTTTATTTAATAAAATCAGATAGCCCGGCAGTGTGCAAGAGGAAAAGTAGAGGTGAGAGCACGCCACCTTGCGGTACACCGCTTTTACAGTGATAAGGCCCATGTACACTTCTGCGACACCGCGGCGCGGCAAGAGGAGCGACGGCCACCTCCACGAAATCCGGCGGTCGCGGCGCGGTCGTGTTAGAGCACCGTTATAGGCAACGGGACCGACGTCCCAGTACATGTCGCGCCGCTACGAAAAATAGGAAATTTGAACCATTCTAGCCTGCGGCACTCAGCGCGGCATCGCCGCCGGTAGCCGCCGCAATAGCCACAAAATTATGCATGCCCCCTCTGCGGCACGTGTCGCTATGTCGCTTCGAGCCCGTCGCGACCCTATCCTTCATCATGGCCGTGCCGCGCTGTCGCAGAAGTGTGCATGGGCCTATCTCTTTCGGAAAACGCGTGCCCCACTCGAACCGTCATAATCCTGTCCTTCAAATAGGACGCGAACCACATCAAAAGAGGTACATCAACACCTAGACTTCTTAAAGCGAAAAGTAACTGCGAGTAAGAAACTTTATAAAAGGCTTTAGATAAATCAATGTAAACGACATCTAACATCTTCCCTTGACAAGCGCTCCGACACGCCTAACGGAGTGTCTCGCAATTGCGCGCTTCGCGCGACTTTGTAGCATCACTGACCTATGGAAAGTAGTTTTTGCTAGCATCTAGGACTTGGTGCGTACTTATTCGGCATCAAGCCCTTCATCACTTCGGTACCTTCATCATAGACATTCTTTCCTGACCGGCCAGTAATGTCATTGGTTTGTGCTGTGTAGTACTTCTATCCCTCAGGTTGTTCCTCCGCAATCGTTCTCACGCTCAACAGCTAGCGTTTCAAGTTGTCGTTGACATGTCTTCCGAAGCGATGTTCCCCTCTCTCGTTTCTTCTTACTGGATCTAATTGCTAGTCCGCCTTTACAGGTCTTTCCTCCCCTCTTTAGTCCCCCACCTTCCTGGTCCCAACTACTGGCATACTTCTTTGTTTCCACTATTGACACCTACTGGTCTCTTCTTGCTGGCTTCCTTTCTGGCCTCTCCTCCAGGTTTTTCCTTTCCTTCCTGGCCGCTCTCCTGGTCCAGCATAGAGGTAATGCTTACCGCCCTTCTTACACCACCCCCTTAGTGGTGCTGCTTACGGCACGGTCGGTGACACGTATTCAGAATCAGGGTGCTTGCTGCGCGACGTAGGGAGCCCGTTTTCTGGATCAAGAAACTCAGAAGCGCGCGCAGTCGCCGCTGTGTCAAGCATGAATAGGCTATGCATACGGCAGATTCCTTGTTCTCCGTTTGAATTCCCTTACGGCTCCCTTCTTGTCGTTTCCCCGTCCTGGTTCCGCCTTCAGGTCCCTTCTTACAGTTAGATTCCTCCTCCCATCTCCCTCGGGATCCTCTCTACTACTATACCCCAACTAAGTAGGTCTCCCACGCTCACGACATGACGACGGCGACCAAACGCCCATTGTGTGACATCGGTGTCACATTCTCTAAATCCGGTCTCTCTTGATGGCAATGGATTCCATTGCTGATCCTCCTTACTGTGCCCCTTTCCTGATTGGTAATTCCCTAATGATCCCTACATACTGCCTAAACTCTTCGTGGTGCCACCTCCTGGCCTGCTTCCTTGTTCCCCCATCGACCATCCCGATGCCTCCTCCAGGTCGTTCCCTCCTGATCGCTCTTGGTTCTCCATCCTCTATGTCCCCCTTCTACTCTTACCCCTTTACTGGTTTTCTCATACTAATGACACGAAGTCGGCTTCTGAATCTGGACGCTCAGAAACGCGTGTAGGTGGTGATGTGTTAAGCAGTAAAGGGCTGCGCTTCCCATGCTGCAGCAACATCCCACGTTCAATAGCAAATTTTGCCTGCGCTGTAGATGATGAGGCGTACCCCATTGAGGTTAGATCATCGACTGCCCTCGCTGTGGATAATGCGGCGCACCTTACTTCGGTTAGATCACTTGACTGCTCTCGCTGTGGATGATGCGGTGTACCTCACTTATCGTTGTGTTAGATTGAGAGTTATCCTCCAATCAGATACGCTGTAAACAATAGTAGTAAAGTAGAGTAATGTCGTAGTAGATAGCCCTGGAAGAAAATCATGCTGTTCTGGTGGAGAGGCGCCAAGCCGAAATAGCAAAGCCAAGAACTTTTCTCTTATAATGCTTTCCATTACCTTTATTGGGGCGGGTATCATACTATTTGGGCGGAACTGCATAACAGATTGCGCAGATGCAGCTTTAGGTATGGCTGCTACTAGCGCATGCTTCCATATTCGGGTACCTTTTCCAGCATCATAGAGATGGTAAAGATATCTGGGTCTGCATAACTTGTGAGCACATTTCTTGAAAACATTGGGAGGGATTTCATCACAGGGTTCTGTGACGGATTGTTTAAGATCTTTAAGGAGTTTGTAAACGTCCATTGGATAGAAGTAAATGTTGTTTAAAGGAAACAGCTTTGTAGATACATCCGCACTAGAGTTGAATTTTTCAAGCACTGAAACATCAGTTGTTTGGTCGCAAAAAATGCTAGCGAAATTGCACCCCAAAGCTGCAGCTTTTCTACTGTCACAAGTGCAAATTCTCCATCAACATCTACAATGTTTGGAAGAGTACCAGACACTTTAAGTTTGCTACGTAGATGTAGGTGCAGTTTCCTCAACGAACAGTGTTTTGCAAGCTTGCGCTCACGGTAAGCCACGAATTTTTTCAAGTGATGATCGACGCTGGCGCAATAGTTTTGTAATAAGCGTTGTATTCAGGATCAGGAATAGTTCTAAAACTCGGGTCTTTTGGTCGAGCAAATTACGGATATGGCGAGGATAATTTGTTGGAAAGGATTGTCTGGCCCTAAAGGGAACGAACATTGCCAATTTTTTATAAATAACCCTACAAAACCTTTGATAAACATCATCTGCTGATGAATAACAGCTAAAAACCTGCACCCAGCCTACCCTAAGAAGGCTCTGCTTAAGAGATTCGAAATCAGTATTAACGAAATCAGGCAAGGGTAATGGCATTTGGGACAAGGACGTGGAGTGCAAGCTACAATACCGGCCTTATCTTTTGGTCTTTGGGCGGAAAAAACGAAAAAAAACGCCTTTTCCGCCGCTTTTCTGTAGCGCTGTTCAAATTTAGCGCATCGAAAATTGAAGCACATATTCGTGATCAGCACGGAGCCCTCTTCCCGATGAGCTGCAAAGCGCTTAGCGAGCGCCTAAAACATAGTTGAATAACCTAATTTCTGCCTGGCGCGACTGACCCATTCCCTCACGGGAGATAATTACGCCCACAGCTCCTAAGTAGCTAATGAAGGGTTTCGGTCTATTGAAACCTATTTTCTACTTTATATATAGTACCCCATGGTCCTCTGGATTCCCTAACATTTCGCGATCACAATAATGTACTTTTTTGAAAGATCCGATAATTTAAGTGCATTATTTTCAGAAGATGTCTCCACTTTGGAGGACTCTAATTTCTGCATGTCAAGCTTGTGTGTGCTTATACTCGTTTGTCTCGTTGAAGGCGACAGTGAAAATCAAGCTGCGAAAGTGGAACCTCTAGGGTTGAAATCGCTAGTAATTATGCGCTGGCAAAGTTGCCCACATGACACTCCTTTGCAGTTAGCCGCACACCTTTCGCATGATTAAAGTGGACACAAAATCGATTCTCTGAGGAAAGAAACATAGATATTTGGAGACCTATGAAAACACCTTATAATCCTCCATGCATGAGATCTCGACTAAGCTGGAGGACATTTTGGACACGTAGTTACGAAGCAAACCCACCTCAAATGCTAACTGAGTGTCATTTTAAAAAAATTCAAAAACGGAAAATTGGTCTATGAGAGCATTCCCCAGTTAATTACGAGTACGACTTCGGTTGCAAATTTTCGTTCGTTTGTAGTGGTTTATTACAGGTTAAATGTCCAATAAAGGATAAAGAACGGCGTTACTCAATCCCTTTTGGGATGCGCCAGCGCATTCTACTTCTACGGGTTGTCGTGGAGGCGACATGAATGCGTATTTGGCCATACAATGACTTGCGGTGGCCAGTCGATGAACAAGTCAGCGCTTTACCCTTCCCAGACAAGTCTGGTACCAATTCACCGACCCCGGAGGGATGGAAGGCTTGGTTGGCCTGGGCGGGAAATCCGAACCAGGAACCTGGTATCGGGTGCACGCGACAGTCGCGCCTCCTCCGACTGCGCTACACGCGCCCTTGTCCAATCCACGGATCTCCCTCGATAGAGAGCCTTCGGGCTCTCTTGTTAAGAGGGATCTCGGGCCGCTTGTCGCAGGGCCACGTGGCGCGTCCCCGGGTGGTGGATAGGGGAATTAAACGCGAACCAAATGCGACCGTGTACTGCCCAGAGACGCAGGTGGGATGCAGGGGATGGACTCCTTGCTCCTGCTGTGTCGGGTCGATGCGTTCCTTGTGCGTGGGAGCGGCATGTTCGTGCACAGTGTGCGTGGATGTGTCCGTGACTGTGCGGATTGTAACTGTGTCGGCTCGGCCAAAAGCTTGCACTCGGTAGACTGGGAGTACATGTAAGGCGATTCGAGGCCGCCTTAAGTCTCGCCCCGTCCCTTCGGGCAGTCTGGCTGGCTGCCCGGAGTACCCCGCCCGCACGACAGAGCCTGACTAGCTACCCGTGTTGTATTCCAGTCAAACACAGCAGCACTAAAGGGCCTCATTCCCCTGACCCCGAAAGAGCCCCCATTTCTGCAGCGATGGGAAGGACGAGTACGGAGAGGCTGCTAAAATCTCAGGGCCTAACCAGGCTGCGCAAACTGAGAAGGACTAGGATGACGATCTGTACATACAACGCCCGCACGCTTGCGTCCGAAGCATCCGTCGAGGACCTGATGATGCAAGCCAGGAAGATCAAGTACGACGTCATCGGACTGACCGAGACGAGAAGACACCACCCCCTACACGCCGCCTACGACTCCGGAGAAGAACTGTTCCTCGGAACATGCGACAGCAGGGGAGTAGGCGGCGTTGGTGTCCTCGTCAACACGCACTTGGCCATGAACATCGATTCGTACGAGTCTCTGACTAGCCGAATCGGACGTCTGCGACTGAAGCGCTGTGGCTCCGTGCCAGCCTTGACTGTGTTCGTCGCGTATGCCCCAACATCCGACTACGACGACGAAGACGTCGAGGCCTTCTACGTGGAGCTGGAGAAGTTCTATAAGGAAGATCACACCTTCTACAAGGTGATCGTCGGCGACTTCAACGCCAAGATCGGGCCACGAAGGTCGCCGGAAGAACTTCACATCGGAACCCACGGTTTGGAGTGGAACGAGCAAGGTGAAAGGCTGTCTGAGTTTATCATGTCGACCAAGACCATCCATGGAAACTCGCAGTTCCAGAAGCCTCCCTCCCTACGATGGACCTGGGAATCCCCCGGTGGCCAGTTCCACAACGAGATCGACCACATCATCTTCAATCGCAAGTATTGCCTGACCGATGTCTCCGTTGTCCCCAAGTTTTACACGGGATCGGACCACCGCCTCCTTCGTGCGAGGTTCCGCTTTTCGCGTCAAGGAGAGAAGGCCGCGAAGTTCAAGAAGAGGAATCCCAGAACGACCACCAACTGGGACCTTTACACCTCTCTTGTCGGCCTTTGGGATGATGCCGTCATGGACAACGTCGACGAGGAATACGATCGCTTCGTGCACCATCTCCACGATAGTGCTAAGGGAGCCGAGAGCTTGAAGACCACCAAGAGACGCCTGTCTCCGGAAACTCTCGAGCTGATACGCCAGCGTGGAGCAGCACGAGCGTCAGGCAACTACCAACTGACGTCCGAGCTTGCAAAGCTATGCAGAGCGGCGATAAAGGAAGATCTCAAGGAGAGAAGGGCGGAAGTGTTGGCTGAAGCAGCAGAGGCAGGGCTGAGCATTCGCAATGCCCGCCGGAACTTCGCCAACTTCAAGACCAAGATGACCGCTCTCCGACGTCCTGACGGAACCATCACCTCTTCCAGAAGGACCATGGAGAGGGTCATCCACGACTTCTACTCCGATCTCTTCGATAGCCACGTCCACCTGCCCCCACGCCATCTTCCGCAGGATGGATACGTCGTCCCCTCTGTTCTCCCTTCCGAGATCCGACACGCCATCTCGTCGGTGAAGAAACGTACAGCACCCGGTTCTGACAGGATCAGAGCTGAACACCTGAAGAACCTCCCGCCAGCGCTCATCAACACCCTGGCGCGGCTCTTCACACGCTACCTGTCCGAATGCAAGGTTCCATCTCAGTGGAAGACCAGCAAGACCGTTTTGCTGTACAAGAAGGGAGACGTGCACGACATTGGCAACTATCGCCCGATCTGCCTGTTGTCCGTAGTCTACAAGCTGTTCACTCGAGTCATCCTGAATAGGATTAGTAGAACGCTGGACGAAGGACAGCCATGCGAACAAGCAGGATTTCGGAGAGGATTCAGCACGATCGACCACATACACACCATTACGAAGCTCATCGAAGTGTCGCGAGAGTACAAGCTGCTGCTGTGCCTTACGTTCATTGACCTGAAGAAGGCATTCGACTCCGTCGAGACTGAAGCGGTCATGGAAGCCCTGCTCACCCAGGGCGTTCCTACTCAGTACATCAGAGTCCTTCGAGAGTTGTACAGTGGATTCACGACCAAGATCTCACCATTCTACAACGACGTCGTCATTGACGTGAAGAGAGGGGTTCGACAAGGGGATACCATATCCCCGAAGCTCTTCAGCGCCACCCTCGAAAACGTCATGCGCGAACTAGAATGGGAAAACATGGGAGTGAAGGTCGACGGCCGGCAACTGCACCATCTTCGCTTCGCTGACGACATCGTGCTCATAACCCCGAGCATCAGTTAGGCGGAACGAATGCTGGCCGACTTCGATCGTGTATGTGGAAGCGTTGGACTGCAGCTGAATCTTACGAAGACGATGTTCATGAAGAACGGATGGGTTTCTGATGCCCCATTCTCGCTCAACGGAACGAACATCTCCGAATGCTCCAGCTATGTGTATCTGGGTCGCGAAGTCAACATGACCAACGACCTAGCACCAGAGCTGAGCAGAAGGAAACGAGCGACTTGGGGAGCTTTCAAGAGCGTCGAAGAAGTCGTGAAGAAAACGAAGAACGTCCGACTCCGTGCCCACCTATTCGACTCCACTGTTCTTCCTGCCCTAACATACGCCTCAGAGACCTGGGCTATACGAAAGCAGGATGAACACGCGATCAGCGTCGCGCAGCGTGGAATCGAGAGGACGATGCTCGGAGTGACACGACTCACGCAAGTGAGAGAAGGTCTCCGGAGTTCCGAGCTTCGCCGACGTTCGAAGATCAGAGACGCTGTCGCATGGGCCAAGTCGTCGAAAATTAGGTGGGCCGGCCACGTAATGCGATTCGCAGACACCCGCTGGACGAGAGCCGTCACAGATTGGATTCCGCGGGATGTCAAAAGAACACCAGGACGCCCACCAACGCGTTGGTCGGACTTCTTCGTGAAAGCCCTGAACGACCGATATGACGCTCTTCGTGTCCCTCGAGCGAGGAGGATCCATTGGACCACTCTGGCACGCGACAGGGACGAATGGAGACGCTGCTGGCGCCCGCTCGAGCAAGTCGATGATCAACGGGACGACAGGTGATACAGGTGAAATGTCCAATAGCCCTGGTCGGGACCCAGATTATTTCCGGAGCCAGTCCATTCTCCTGCCTCTGTGACCCCTCGCACCATCTGAGGACGCCGTAAATAGCCTAACTAGAGTTTTCACACTTCCGGTGCCGCAGCGCCATATTGATCCTTCCAAACGGGGTGGAGTAGGATACGCGGCGTACAGTAAGCAAGGTTTGGATAGCTGCGATCTCCCCCTCTCATTTATGTTCTATTTCATATTTACGCTTCTACAATGGTTGGATGCGTGGCGCATCCCAGAAAGACTACTCAGTTTCGCTCCCCTTTCATGACGCCCTCAAAACGCATGACTTTGGCTTCCCAATCATTTGTTTATTATTTTTCATAGTAAAACTATCATCTTCTTCATTTTTGATCCCAGAACTTCCACTTCCATTTGACTGTTGCCTGATTTCTTCACAATAAACATGTTCACTAGGACTGAGGTCAGGGTCCTACTCAGCCAAACCATTCTGAGATGCTCAACGACGCATCTATTTGTATGGGAGTCCTGGAAGCAAATTGATGATTTATTTGGCCTACTATAACTTGGGTTGGTCATTTGACGTGTAAGTGAGTGAGTGGGTTACCAGACACTTCTGATACCAGTTAACCCTTTCCGGAGAGACGGAATGCTCTAGGGTTTTAAGCAGCTATGCGTTTCCTCCCTAGGCGCGGCGCTTGTAGCGAAGGCATTCGAGACACCAACTGTCGCATACCTCCGATTGCAGGTTCGTGTTTTGGGTTTCCCGCCCAAGCCAACCAAGTCTTCCATCCTCCGGATTTGGTGAATAGGTACCAAGCTTCTGTTAAACACAAGAAACTGGATTGTCCATCGGCCAGCCATTCCAAGACATTCTATCGGCCACATACGCTTTTGAACTGCATCCTGTTGAAGTGGAATGCGTGGCGTCTCCCGAATTAAGCTTTTCACATAATAGTACCATGCACGTTTAGGCCTTACACTCTGAAAGTAGAAAAAAAACTAGGAAACAACTTTTCTATGCCATTTTCGCCTCAAATTGAATCAATTTCATCAATGCAAACTGCAAAACGCCTTCGAAAATGAAACGTACGTCTACTAAACGAAACTACGCACCCTTTCAAGGTATCATGAAAATAGGTCGATTTGGGCAATTAGCTTACTTTCTTTGATATCTTCGAGACCGCCTGTCTCAAGCGGTGAACACAATTCTCGCAATGTCTTCATTTTTCGAGGAGTGAAAGTGGTCCTGAGCTGTTTGAAAGGGTAGTAAGCAGGAAATTTTCGGTGTGTCGCGAGGAGAGATCACGCCGTGTACTCCCTTACTACGTATGTTACGATTCTCATTTGATAGATACCCAAACACTTCGTGAGCAGCTACCGACTATAGAACGATGAACCAAACCCCTGAGCACTCAAAAATTGCTGCTCTCCTGCATTTTCAATCTTGTTCAACACAGCTCTTCTAAGATTTTTTTCGAAACAAACTGTATTCACTTTCTGGCGGGTTATCTATGAATTTTCAAAAAAAAAATCAGTTTTTCTAAACGAAAAATGTTCGAAAAGTGTCCCATTTAACTGACGGTACACTTTGATTTCGACCTCTACCCGGATCACTAGCGACTGCGTCTGGATGTGAGGGCCCTTGACCAAAGTTAGAGATCGAGTAGTGTAGCACGAAATCACTCCCCGCATGTTCAAGTGCAGTATGTTTCCTTCTGACTGCAACTATTTTCAGCAACTTTTACTATTTTGTGGCGATTTCGTTCTCTAAAACGTTTCCACCTCAGATTTTCCTAGTCGGCGGAAAGGAAGTAGTGTTTTTTAACCAAAGAATGAAAGAAGCACGTTCCACTTTTTATTTAAGCAAAGTTGTTGTCACTATCTAGAAAAATAACTCATAGATGCAGACCACTGTCAACTACGATCCATCGTCCGTTTACATTAGCATTATTTTCCATCCGCTGGGACATTCGAGGCCCCCCACTGTGTGGGCAGAAACCTTATTGAAGAAGTAGCGGAAGCATTGGAGGAAGCACAATAGGGGAAGAGATCAAAAAGTCCACCGGGAAGGAAGGTGGAGCGGTTCTAACCGTTAATCCGAAACGCTAAGGGGATTGGGTAGATAGCTCAGAGGTCGTAATAATTTGGGCAGACAGACCACGGAAGGGTAGAACGTTCCTCTTCCTTAGAGTAGACCTACCTCGTACAAGGATTACACTATAATCTGCTCTCCCTCTATTCTTCGTCCATCAATAATCCTTATCAAGCGCTAAATTACTTTTCTGATTTTTTTTTGTGTTTGTGCAACACATCCACTTCCACAGGATGTCGTGGTGGCGACTTTAATGCGTACTTGATCTACACAATGACTAGCCGCGGCCTGTCGACAGACAAGATTTGTAATGCTGTTTAAATTGCAGGACAACCTGGGCTAAGCTTATCAAGGTTCACACAAGCCAGTTTAGCACTGTCTCGAAGCTACCTGGCTGCCGCAGTCGGCAGGGGGAATTAAACAGTCGTTTCCTTTAGGGAGACGCCACGCATTCCACTTCAATAGGATGCAGTTCAAAGGCGTATGTGGCCGATAAAATGTCTTGGAATGGCTGGCCGATGGACAATCCAGTTTCTTGTGTTTAACAGAAGCTTGGTACCTATTCACCAAATCCGGAGGATGGAAGACTTGGTTGGCTTGGGCACGCATGTCCTGGAAAAAAGTCATGCGTTTTGAGGGCGTCATGAAAGGGGAGCGAAACTGAGTAGTCTTTCTGGGATACGCCACGCATCCAACCATTGTAAAAGCGTAAATATGAAATAGAACATAAATGAGAGGGGAGATCGCAGCTATCCAAACCTTGCTTACTGTACGCCGCGTATCCTTCTCCACCTCGTTTGGAAGGATCAATATGGCGCTGCGGCACCGGAAGTGTGAAAACTCTAGTTAGGCTATTTACGGCGTCCTCAGATGGTGCGAGGGGTCACAGAGGCAGGAGAATGGACTGGCTCCGGAAATAATCTGGGTCCCGACCAGGGCTATTGGACATTTAACCTGTAATAAACCACTACAAACGAACGAAAATTTGCAACCGAAGTCGTACTCGTAATTAACTGGGGAATGCTCTCATAGACCAATTTTCCGTTTTTGAATTTTTTTTTAAATGACACTCAGTTAGCATTTGAGGTGGGTTTGCTTCGTAACTACGTGTCCAAAATGTCCTCCAGCTTAGTCGAGATCTCATGCATGGAGGATTATAAGGTGTTTTCATAGGTCTCCAAATATTTATGTTTCTTTCCTCAGAGAATCGATTTTGTGTCCACTTTAATCATGCGAAAGGTGTGCGGCTAACTGCAAAGGAGTGTCATTTGGGCAACTTTGCCAGCGCATAATTACTAGCGATTTCAACCCTAGAGGTTCCACTTTCGCAGCTTGATTTTCACTGTCGCCTTCAACGAGACAAACGAGTATAAGCACACACAAGCTTGACATGCAGAAATTAGAGTTCTCCAAAGTGGAGACATTTTCTGAAAATAATAGCACTTAAATTATCGGATCTTTCAAAAAAGTACATTATTGCGATCGCGAAATGTTAGGGAATCCAGAGGACTATGTGGTACTATATATAAAGTAGAAAATAGGTTTCAATAGACCGAAACTCTTCCTTCATTAGCTACTTAGGAGCTGTGGGTGTAATTATCTCCCGTGAGGGAAGGGGTCAGTCGCGCCAGGCAGAAATTAGGTCATTCAACTATGTTTTAGGCGCTCGCTAAGCGCTTTGCAGCTCATCGGGAAGAGGGCTCCGTGCTGATTGCGAATATGTGCTTCAATTTTCGATGCGCTAAGTTTGAAGAGCGCTACAGAAAAGCGGCGGAAAAGGCGGTTTTTTTCGCTTTTTCCGCCCAAAGGCCAAAAGATAAGGCCGGTATTGTAAATTATAGGGTGCACTGTTTCGAGGTGGCAAACGCGGCAAAATACGAACATTAGAGACTAGAGGAAATGTTAACAGAATGACATCCAAAACTTTTCCGTGATGCATACATAGGCTCAGTGACAACTTTCTTAAAGCCGAAGTCCTTGAAAAATGTGAAAAAATCTGACGATGCATGGCTTCAAGAAGAAAGATTTTCCCATTCTACAGCTAGATTCAAATCACTCAATATTATTGTTTTGTTTCTGGCAGCTACTAAAGAAGAAAGAAGATCTAGCAAACTTTCATCATCATTTTTTGTTGAATTGCGAGGGCGGTATGTAACGATAAATCTTACACGGCTCGGGTAAGTTTCTATGAAGAAGACATTTTCAAAGCAAAGAACAAGGCTTTGGGAGAAGTAGAGTGGTTTAACGTGCAAGAATTGGGTGTGTTTCGAAAAATACAACAAACGCGCCTCCACCTCGAGCATGCACCGGTTAACGCGATAAATACCATAAGGCGAATTGCTTAACATTTCGGCATCCTTGATCTTACTAGAAAGGCAGGTTTCCGTAATAAAAGTCATGTCCGGCTTAACTGTTGAAAGAAAATGATGAAGGTTAAAGAGCTTGTTAACAACACTTCGCACGTTCATCAGTAAGCAGGAGAAAGGAGGAGGTCCACCGTGCCAAATCAGACGTTTCCTGAGCCCCCACTAGTGAGCTCGGAGACCTGTCTGAACTGACCACGACAGACCACCCACTCTTTCGTAGCTTTACCATTATTTCTCTCACTGGCTTGTTGCCTTAGCTCATTTCCTTTCCGTCTCCTCAGCTGTCATGCTTCTGCGCACGAAAACATCGGCCTATCCCATGCCGCGAAGATGGCGTGCATTAGCCAGAGCCTTCCGCCAGTAGTATTTAGACGGAAGTACATCTTTGATCAATCGCGGCTTTGAGGTACTCGCTCTTCCAATTCTGTATACCTCGGTGGGATTGCAGTCAACCTGCAAAAGGTCAAGGATATTTAAAAATTTGGTTTTCAGTTCAGCTCTTCACTGAGGGGGTGATAGATCCTTCGCAGGTTCCTCGACTCCAGTTATAACGATGCTTCCGGCCCTCTTCTCCGCCTCAGCATGACCTGCAAAGTCATTAGAAATGTTCTCGCTAAGAATGTTTAACATTTGTAGTGTGAGAGGGTCGGTGATACGTTCAGATATTCTTTTCAGTAGGCCCTCCACAGATAGCATTCTTAGCTCAGACTCCTGTGCGCCATCTGCATGATGGTTCTGAGCATTATCCGAGATGGAAGGCTCCATGGCACTGCCTGCAGTCCTGCGGCGATTCGATCGGGTCATCATTTTATTGGTCTCAAAAATCCAATAAGACCACAAACGTTTACCCAGACGCAAAGATAGAGCGATATCGAAACGCAACGGCGAAGACTAGGTAAATGAACAGCAGGGCAAGCAACTGCCCAAAAGTGGGGATGGTAAAATGCTTTTGAAGAGGCTTAGTACGGCAGATTGAGGCAACAAGAGGAAATAGCGAACCAACGATCAGAGCGCCGCCGCCCGTGGTGGATACACCTGGTATTTATCCAAGTGTGTTATGCACGGAATAACGTTGTCGCGTAATCATCTTAGGCGAATGAGTCCTCGTTTACTACATAAAATTGCGTATTCTAATGACCAAGGTAAAGACTCGTCTTCTTACGAGACACCGTCTGGAAAATTGACAAGGTTTTTATTGCTACAATGCATTCAAGGAAGAAAGGTAGCTAAATCTGAAGGTAGTGCGGCATTCTATAGCGCCGTCGATAAACATCCAACCAAATGACGTTTGCGATTTTTTATATCGCATCATGGTAGCTATTTTCGTAGAGAATATTTCAGCGCAGAAATTTACAGCGGCTTTTAGCATAGGCTATCCTATCATACAGCATTCGTTTGTCATTTCAGAGTAGGCTGAAACATGAAAGCGAGCATTAAAATTAGGGAACCTTTTAATTACCTTGAACTGCTCCACTAATGCCTTCAAGTTATTTATGACCTACGGCAGAATTATTATAGTATTTCCAGTTGATGTTTAAAAGCTTTAAAATTAAATGAAAGAGCATTTTACCAGATACGCTAGCTTCCCAGCGTTATGACGACCTATACGATACCAAGTTTGCTCAGAAAACATGCACTTCATGATCCTAGCTAGGTTAGGATAGGCAGATTCTTCTGATTGCAAGGGTAGTTTCCGCGGAACCGCCTCTGCTGAGTGTACTCGTTGCCATCATTGATCCTTATTTTACAACTGGAGGCATGCATCTTGCAATGACTAAACACCATCGTTTATCAGTGACCAAACTTTTGAGTCCTCGAGCTCGTCACAATGATGGGAACAAGCAAAACTAGACGTGACCACCTGTGGCTTGACGAATTGCCGCGACGATGTGGTTAGTGGTCCAGAAGTAGGCGAAGGTAGGCAAACCTGCGACTTCCTCCAAAACATGGGGATTTCTGTGCTGGTTTTTGTTCATACTTCGCAAACTAGTTTCTTTTTTACAACAGAGGATGTCTTGGCTGCTTCCGGCCATATTCTTTCAATTCACCTAAAAATGCTGTTCAGGGATCGGCAGTATTGGAGCCGCTACTGCGGTCAAGGCTACTAACTGCACTTACCCTGTTGTATCTGCCCTTGAGAGACTTGTCACTTGGCAAGGTCTCCCCCATGGCGAAAGAGTGCTGAGTGCTCTGGCCCAACAGCAAGGACCTCTGTTTCCTCACATTGACTTTATTTGCCCGCTCCGATTTCGAACAACGAACGGTTGGATGATGTCCCTTTTTATGTAGTTCTACGGTAGTTGTTGAAATCTTAAGCGTAGCACACTTACGAGTTCTCATGAAAAATCACAGTACAGTTGTTAGTTTTTTTTAAATAAAAAGTGCTCTTCAACCTTCCAGCGCAATAATAGAGTAAGAAAATTGATTCCAAGCCTTTGTTTTGCTAGCTTTTATGAGGTTGAGTAATGTCTGGAGGCCTAGTGTCGGGTTGACTGCTAGCTAGGCTTCGCTTCAGGAACATTGTCCAACTCAATCACGTGATGCTCACTTCCAACAGACCACTCTACCTGGAGATTGGTGAAATCCACTAACGTCGATTACTTAACCGATAAGAGTTACTTGCTGTGAGGCATTTTTATTGGTCATCATGCTCACGTGATTCGTACCTCGAGAGGTTATCCCTCAAATAGTGAATGCTGACAGAGATGTGAGTGCTCTCTTCGTGTGCTGCGGAGAGCTATGGGGGGGGGGGGTCAGACTGACGGGTGACGCCCCTCATATCCACTAGAATAGTGTTGAGACTGCTAGTCAATTGTCTCAACAGGAAACTCTCAGAAAAAGAGGCACATTCAATTAAACCACTATAATAAGTCATCATCTATTGAATTCCACGCAGAGGAGCCAAAAGGCGGCTTTTCGCGATGGAGTGTGATGAGGTTATATGTAGTAGTGCGAAGGTTTGCGTGAAACACAAATGAGAGTCTCCAAAGAAACTAAAAACCTTGCCTCTGTTAGCATTAAGCACTGATTCTTCCCTCAAGCCAGCACTTTCAATGAGCAAGGTTGTAAACAACTGGTAAGAAATAATCACATGGAAATAGCATAAAGGACACATTTGACCATTCAATCACTTGCGCTGGCCAGCGGAGTCAGCGCTTTAACCTTCCCGGACAAGTTTGGTACCAATTCAGCTATCCTGAGGGATGGAAGGCTGAGTTGGCCTGAGGGGAAATCCGAACCACGCACCTGGCACCGGGTTGGGTTCGCGCGACAGCCGGCACCTCCTCCGTTTGTGCTACACGCGCCCATAAAGGGTAAAGGATAAAGGACGGCGTTACTCAATCCCTTCTGGGATGCGCCAGCGCATTCTACTTCTACGGGATGTCGTGGAGGCGACATGAATGCGTATTTGGCCATACAATGACTTGCGGTGGCCAGCCGATGAACAAGTCAGCGCTTTATCCTTCCCAGACAAGTCTGGTACCAATTCACCGACCCCGGAGGGATGGAAGGCTTGGTTGGCCTGGGCGGGAAATCCGAACCAGGCACCTGGTATCGGGTGCACGCGACAGTCGCGCCTCCTCCGACTGCGCTACACGCGCCCATAAATAAATGAATACTTAAAAATACGAAGCAAAATTAAAAAAAAACCGAAAGTGGGAGGATCTGCGTTGCTGTTGTTCGGAAGCGTTGGTCTCGGGTCTCTTCACAAAGTTGTGACCTACTGACAGTTTTTCTTTTCTATTATGTTCCTCCGAAATTCTTTGTTATCTCGAGTTCTTTATTCTCGCAATCGAAAAACTTTCTGCTGCTAACACATAACCACCGACAGCTACAGGAAATCTAGTCACCCTTCCAGCGCCAAATTAGTTGTAAAAGTATAAACTCTTATTTGTCACCAAATCTGTCCTATTCATATCGAAGTTCTTGATGATCACCACAGTATTCTCATTTAGGCATCGTATTGATAGTTGATGTCAACGAGCTCAGGCCGACCAAAAGGTGAAAAATTTGTATTTATGCAGTAACTGGTTAAAAGGGAGTTGTAACAATCCAAGAAAAGAACTTTACTTATACAGGGAAACAGCTAAATAGGATACATCAACATCCACATCAACATTAAGATGTAGAGCGTAAAGCCGGTCGGATGGGGATGAATGTAGCTGTGGAGGAAATCCCTCGCAAACAATGGACTGCGCTGGACACTAGCAAGCTATTCACCTCTGAACAGTGTTATGTGTCCTTGGAAGACGCTTCCAGGGGCGCGGAGGGATTCCGACTCCTCAGGACTAGTCTCGGGATCTGAGAAGGGAACTGTATAAGCTCGCTGCCAGGACTCGGATAAGCACAGGTGTGCTCATCTTGGAGGAATGATCTTCTCAGGACGGAATGCATTGGGTAGTGCATAGGAGTCACTTACCGTTAAAGTGAGGGCGTTCTGCTGGGCTTAGGAAATGGTGTTAGGCCAGTGATCAAGGTACCCCATCGAGATGAAAATGAAGAGGCAACGCTTGAGGTGGTATGGACGCGACCTGAGGACTACTCTTGGTCACTCATAATGAATAGTCCTAGAGTTAAAAGCAGTCGGAAGGCAAACACGAGAAGCCCTAAACGAAGGACGGAACAAAGTCATGATGAAAAAGTTCGTTGAAGTCGTCGTCGCTCCGGAGAGGCCGTTGGTGCGATGAAACGACGGTGGCCCACAAGACGAGCGTGCACTGCATATGCGCGACAATGGATGCTCAGGAGGGGAAGAAAAAGGAGACATTCCAACTTGTTGTCCTCATAAAGATTGGTACAATGGGCTGTAATTGCGGTTGTAGCGCGAACTTGCAAGGCACTGCTTCTGTACTACTGTTACTGTTTAAGCACTGATGACCTTAACAAGTTCATTAGGGTATTTGAACTAAGCCGCGCTGCTTGACGGCGTCGTATTTACATGCGCTTGCACGTCTTTTCGTTATCTCCGAAAAAATGGCTATAGTGCTGGCACGACGAGACTAATCATAAAAACAACCGTGTGAGGCTTTCATGTGTCGGGGAAGCTTTCCCAGTGGTCACCCATAATGTGAGGTTTCTTCCTTCTGCCCTTCAACGACTTCCAATGCTCTTCGCAGTCAGAATGTTTTTCTTAGAAAGCAGACGCCTCACGTGAAGGACAACCCTCGAATATTTTTGAAAACCTTCTCGTTCACTGACTTTTTTCAAACTCTACTTGACTCTTCCAGGCTCTGAAGAAGGCGTTATGCTGAAACGTTAGTCGAAAAAAAAAGATCTATACTAGCCTTGGTTTGCCTGCTGCATCATTTGGGTATTCGTACTGATCAATTTCATGCTCAGATTTTTTTGATTTCAGATTCAAAGACAGTCGAACATGGAACATTCACTGACTATTTTCAAAGCATGGCGGTTTTGCAGCCCGCATCACTAAGCTATTTCTGACAGTGATTATCGTCGAAAGCCTTGCCACCTTCTTCGAAAATATCCCGGTGTCTTCTTCAAAAAGGGTCAAGAAGAACTCACCATCAGTAACGTCGGATCTCTGGAGGGAGGTGCAGTGCCTCGTGCCGTGTGCGGGCAGTGCAGACCTCGAGAGATTAAGCCGTGCCCTGGCGGTCGTTCATGTTCATGTTCATGTTAGCTGCGGCTCTCGGCGAAGAAAACCTCGATGGCAGCACGACGCGGCTTGTTTGGCTGCGGCCAGAGCAATCTATGCGATATCTTGCACACTGGACTGTTGTCTTCGCTTCTTATGCTAACGACTCGATCCGAACTCGTTAGATCGTTGAGATTCTTCAGCCTCCTACGAGCAGTAGCGTCCGCAAGTCGCGTCGCCGGCGTATCAGTCCGCTCCGTCACGACGCAACGCAGTGGGAATTCGGTCCCGATCTGAGAAGCTCTCACCCACTGTCGCCTCTGTCTCTGAAAATGAAGCTCTCGTGCTCCTTAGTAATACTGGGTAAGTAGTTTTTGCCTCTGCTCCTGAAAAACCCATTTACCTATGGTGTGGGGCAAAATTCTGGATGCCTTACTGGTGTTCGTTTGCATAATGCGTACACATTGTGCTGTAAACGAGTTTTGGGCTGTGTATGACTCCACTTCCGATAATTCATTGTTTAACGCAGCAAAAAGGAAGCATTAAAGCTACCACTGCTATTTAAATCTGTTTCTATAAGGCTTCTGGCACGCTTGATGCCCAATCTAATGGACACATGCACTCTCGAGAGCTCCCATTCTCCTGCATCTCTGAGAAGATTAAACTGTGGTGAAATGACCTCTTAATAATTGTATATGAAGACACTGAACGCTAGCTGAGCATTTGCCAGTTCACTAATCTTCGAGAGTTTAGGCTTCGTATCTGTCGCTTGCCATGGCGAAGCTGGACAACTCGACGAGAATGTGGAGGTGATAATTTTCATTAAATCGAGCTGTGTGTCTCACGAATTCACACGCCTTTTGGGCGGCCATGAAAATGGTTCATGTGCAGGGGCGTTTTATGGCATATGGTGATGTATAACACCGCATTTAACAAAGGTTCTCGTTATTTAATCATGGATCCACAATCTCCATTTTCTCGCGAAAATCTTCCCTGTATTTCACCACTTTCTTTCAAGCTCCTTAAATAGATAAGAAGTCAAGAAGACATAAACATCAAGCTGTAGCCTATAGAGAGTGGAGAGATTCGGCAACGTCTACACGCCCTGCTTCACTTTGAACTGCATATTAATTTATCTATTTATTTGTTTATGACATTCATTTATTTAAGCCAATTACTGTTATGCAACAAAAACGAAAAAGGTGGTTTCGAGATTATCCATGCTATAGCTCGACTGCTTGCTGGAGTTCGAAGTAGCACAGTTCCAGAGCAGCCCAGGATCTTGATTATGGCGGTGTTGAACGAAAAATGGCAGCCACACACTTCAAGTTTTGAGGACGCTTTAATTCTACAACCATCACTCGTGCTCCGCCCCTCCTCCTCATAGGAAAAAATCAAGCCTTTCAGCTTTCTGGCGTTCATTCGCGGAAACTTCCTGGTTGGCTCACGGCTAATCCGCGTAATTTTATGATCCTCCGAGGAAGCACATTATTCGACGTTTAGATAGCCCTGAGCGGCGCTGTCTTTTTCCAGGAATGCATTCGCGCCCTTCGAATTCACCCGGATATCAGCCACACTTACTTAGTTGTACACTTGCCGCCTTCATTTATGATTACTCAGATGACACGTAGTTGATTGATTCGAATGCAACTAAAAAGGCAGCGGATTGATGAGATGGACATGCCAGCTTGTTCTCAGCGCTGTTTTGCCTGCGATCCGCAATCCGATGAGTAACGACGGACAACGAGGCATCCTTCTGTGAAACTGACTAGCAGTGCACATAGGGAGTCATTGGGTAGAGCAGGATAGCTTGGATAGCTCGCCTTTTGGTTAATGTGCGCATATAGATTGCCACTCGCTCACGTCCTGTCACATGCCTTCTCGTAGCCAAGAAGCGCGTTAAGTGGGCCTGCCGGTACTCCGTGCTAATCTCGACAGTGTGCATGGGCACTCCGCGTCCTCTCACCTTGAAACCCCGGTATTGCTACTTCTAAAGGATGACGTGGAGGCGACTTTAATACGTATTTGACCTATACAATGATTTGCGGTGACAAGCCGAACCGCTGAGGTGTGGAAAGTATATACGGCCTGTACAGGAAATCCGAACCAAGAACCTGGTGCACTCCACAGCCGGCACCTCCTCCGACTGCGCTCCTCAAGGAGCACGTCTGACAACATTATAACAGACTGAGTAGCTCTTTCAAGTCAGCTCATTTCTTTGTACAAGTACACCTAGCTCTGGCATCTGATAGTATACTATACATCGTTGAGCAGCCAAGAACCTTATTCCGTAGACAGATTGTATTTGCAGGGTAACACAGGACCATCAGGGGCCAGATTCATCAACCGCTTACCGGCTGGTAACGGCATATCGGTCATCGTATCTGTATCTCTATGCGTCTGTGTCTCTCTGTATCACTTACTATGTAGGTCGATATGGTGAATCCACGGTAAGATGATACCGGCGGTATCGTTGATGAATCTGGTCCCAGATCTATCGAGGGTAACATCTCCCTCCATTATGCTTTATTCTGGTTCTTGAAGGTGCAGAGATCCTGACTAGAAGCGGTTCTTTATATTTTCTCAATAAAGAGGGGCTATACTGCAACTAGAATCTTACTGAGGTGAGAAAGAACTGTACCTTAACCAAAGAGAATTACCCTACAGAGCATTAATTTTGGTCCGTTTAATTGCTCTTTTTTAGTATCGGTAGTAGAGCGTATTCCGTAGATATCTAAATATTAACTCTAATTTAAAGCTGTCGATGTTGATTGCTGATTTGCACTTCGCAGTTACTTTATACGCCAGTCAACCTACACACATCTCCTTTGCTCGAAAAAGGACATAATTGAACTGAAGAAACTTAAGAAATTGTCAGTGTCAGTGTCAGTATCAGTCTTGAAGCTCCCCTCACCTTCTACATTGATTGCGTGAAGAGTATCTTCACTAGGAGCAAAACTTTGATTTCAGTCAGCTGGAAACAGTGCGAACTCCATCGGCACGAAGGGACCTCTAATGATTCATCGCACATCTGGTCAGCTCAGATTAGCATAGCCTCACAAAATGTTTAATTGTTGTTCATTTCAGATGCCGTAGTCAATTTGGCTAATTTTGCTGATTTGCTGGAACCTGATGACGTGAGTGTTGACTTCATCAAAGAAGCGGAGTTATGCGGAGGCCGTATAAAATAGTGCACTAGGAGTAAAGCTTAGCTGGAGCACCGCGATTCACACAGTAGCGACAAATACCTCAACATGGTTCCACAAATCAAAAATTCACTGTTTTTGACAAAGAAACTGTGAAATATTCCCCCGGAGGCAAGGGACGGTGTAAATCCTGTGCAGTGATACATACTATACCAGTTCTTTTTTCATTCACAAAACGACGTTGGCACGGCTTACATAGCTTCGCACAATATTATTTATCGGTTAGAATGACTACTAATGCAATTTCAGGAAATAGTGGACATAACGAGGTTCGCGGGTTCTTCAGACATTGGAGCGGATGAGGTCGACAAAGAAAAAATGTAAGCGATTCAAGATGCTTTTGTTATATTTTGGTAGTCCAAGAAAGCTCCGATCCGAAAGCAAATCCACAGTCACTTTGTGTTTTTTGCCTTCCAATGAAGGTTCTGGTCGTGAGCAAAACAGGCTAGCAAGTTCTGCCAACATCAGCGTCTGTCCCAGAGCGGCCAACCAACCATTCAAACCCTCCTTGGGCACTGAGTTGCTGCTGAACTTGCTTGGGCAAAATAAAACGTAAACTTGGCCATCAACTGAGCATATCATGTCGTTGTATAGACCACAATCGCCATCAAGTTGCCTATTGGCATCTCGTGGAGGCAGGATGCGTGGCGCATCTCTGCAAAATGACCAACACTGAGGTTGTTTTCTCTCTTTGTTGGTACAGTTCGGGATCACGGGCAGCTCTACTCCCCAAACCTTGGCCAAGCACCGGGGTGGCTTGGCGCGGTAAAAACTGCAGCGACGCACGCGTCGGGAGATCTCGAAGCAGATTGAGGCTTCGAGGCGCACCGTAATGGGGCTTACGCGATTACGTCCCCGTCCGCGATGGCTTGAGAAGAGATCGAGTCCTGATAGCGAGCCGATGCGCCTCACTGGATCTCACCCGAGTACAGGATGTCGGTGAGCGGCTTGCGCAAAATGGTGAGCTGAGGAACATTTCGGGCCACACTCACTATCAATCCCTACTAGCCATTGCTGAGCGCCAACATAGACGCAAATGCACTCTGCGATAGCCTGTAGCCTCTTTTCGGAGTCGAGGTGGTTAGTTGTTAACTCCTTCACAAAAGATTCGTGGAGAAGTGTCTTGCATTCGGCATAGCAGTGGACATTTCTCATCCAAACCTGTTTTCCTCTCCGCTGGCCGTCGCCAGAGGACATGGCTTGATCGACCGTCATCAAGTCTCCCACGATGTGGGACGAACAGATGAAGTAGAGCGTGTTCCTCACTCACCAAGGCTGATTATTACGGTTGAACACCCCTAACATAACTGGTTTCAAAATGCACGCTGAAGCTGACGCCTGGGCGTAGTTCTGCCTGCCACTGGTAGTGAGTTCCGACATGAGGTGCGTTGCATTTGAGGAAGAATGGCACGATACCTCCCGTTTAGTCATCCACCACCCAAAAACTGTTTGAGGTCCCAGACGGCTTTGACTGCATCTGAACGAACAGCATTCTGCCTGCGCACTTTTAAGCAAAGGGTTGGGATCTTACGCAAGAACACTGTCGACTTCCACGAGGCCGTCAATCGTCACCAGAAGTTTCAAGGACCGTGTAGTGAAGCCTAATTCTCCTTCTCCCCCGTTTTCCTCCGCCTCTAAGCATTTCAGCCTTCCTTCTTGCGCTCCATTAACCGCGTTAGAAATCAAGTTCGTGTTGTGTAGGTCTTGAGTTAGTGAAATAAGTTCCCTTTTGTTGTTTAAAGGTAACAAAACGCTGAGCAATTAATGGCTATTCCAGCGGTTTCTGTATGCGAGGCATCACAAAGTTTTCGACGCTTCAATCTGTGGGGTCGTTTAAAATATTGAATTAATGGCTCCTAGCGTTGCGGTGATGGGAGGCACAACGGAAGGCTTTGGAAAAGCGCGATCAGCAGTGAATTAGTTGACTCTGCGCCGTGCAAAGGCGGTCGATGCTCTATTAACAGAACCTGTCCGTAAAGCTCCCAGCGATTAGTTGTTCTCTGATTTGCCACAGTTTGGCTATCAATGTTCTCCATCATGTCTGATTTAGCGATGAATCGTCCAGCGGCGACGACACCACGACGGAGCAAGAGGAGCCACAAAGCGAAACGCTCATTCCGGTCGGTGCCAGAACGAAAACGGCGGAGGTGCCGGAGAGCACAGATACTTCAGCAACTCCGGAACACAATTTCACGACATCGACACTGCTTACTCCAGCAATGTCGACCACACTTCCCCATAGCGACGATTTCTCCGACTTCATCGATTCCACTTCGTTTCGGGACATCTCTATGGACGACGAACGGATCAGGACCCATAAAGAGGCTGCGCCGACTGTTACCGTTCCTCTACCGAATGAGAGTATGCACTGGACGGTCGTTCCTGATAAGTCAACGATGCTAGACAAGACCTTTATAAAGGGAAACTCTCCCAACAAGAGAACTTCGAGCGTCGTGCGCTACTTCGTAAAAATCAGAAACGAATCGAGGTCGGCAGCTGATGTAGCTACGGCAACAACACCTACCTCTGACACGTTTTTCTTGTACACCGCAGCACCTACTACTGAGGTATCACTGTCAGAACCAATTGTGACGATACCACTTCCAGAAGAGGCTCTGGGTTCCTCAGAAGAGATCGACGAAGCAAGAATACGTTTCTCGATGAGCTCCCCCTTCCAAACATCCTCTTCACTCGTGCCTACCACCACTGACGGCAGTTTCTCCATGTACACCTTCAGAAGCGGCACGGCAGCTAAAGCCGCTCTTCCTCTCTCTACGGCCACATTTGCGTCTCTGGTGACGCAAGCTCCGCGAATAGGAACATTGTCTTTACCGGTTCCGACCCCTGCCAGCGACACAACAGAGCTGAATTCAACAACGAGGCCACCGTCTCCACTTCCTTCACACCCAAACGCTGACCTGATTTCGGCAGAATCAATTCCTGGGCAAACAGCGAAAGCTGGGAAAGCTTCTTCACCAGATCAGAAACGCATTTCCCACCCAACGCCTGTCTCCGAAACACCTCCCCTACGCGAACAGTCCGCCCAACCAATTTTCTCGCCGCACTTGCAACCAAATATACTGGATGAGGCACCGGCTCAGCTTCCGTTGCGCTCTCAAAGTCAGCAGTCAAATGTATTCGGCAAGAACCCACTTACTCCATTCGAAGAACAAGTTGAGCAATGGAGCCTGCTGATCGGAAACCCGCATTCAGCAGCGCCACCATCAGTTCTCCAGTCAGGTCTGTTGGATGAAGAGACGCCTGCTGAGATTGCTGCTTTTGCTCAAAATAGGCGCCAGCAAAGTGACCCTAACGACGTGCCTGAGTCTGTAGCAACGGCAAGAGGGAAAGCGGGGAAAGCGGCTAGCGTTACTCGACTCGAGCCAAGTCACACGACTCTGCAGCCAGTGGAGACCACAGCGACGCCAAACGGGGTGCTGCGGCGACGTACGAAGCCTTCGTTGGTACTGTTGCCAACGCAGGTCCCGTCGCATGACCTCTGGTGGACACCGCCTCCAGGCTACCTAGAAAATAAGATCGACGTGTCTTCACAGGAGGCGACAACTGTTCGAGGCAACAGAAGGAAAACAAAGGTGTGTGAATTTCTACCAATCAAACCGTTATGAAACTGAAACAGACGAAGCTAGCAAGCAGAGGCCGTGAAAGCGAAAAGCATTCGTCATCCAGCGCACGTTCAGAAACGCTTCCACTTAGACGCGCGCCTCTGCCTGTTTGCATACGTTCTGCTACGCTAGAGCGTTGGGCAACTGATGTTAACGTTTTTTAATGTCAATAATATTTTTTCAGAAGATCAGAAATTCAGCGAGACAGGCTGGATCAGGTCGGGGGTCGTCTTCACTTGTGCCGCTGGCGCGAGCTTCTGCTGTTGGTCACTACTCTTACACCACTACCATTCCTCCGGAGTTCACCACGTCCGTGTCCGTGGAGGAAGCGTCGGCAGAGAATGGAGGCCCGAAGAAGCTCGAACAGCTTGCAGTGCCCGAAGGGCATCTCCAACAGCTCATTTCTGAGCTTGACGTGCTATCCGGATCCGCGTCCGCTAAGCCTGTCATTCCCATTTCGACAGTCTCACTTCCGATGGGATACGGGAAGCACAGACGAAGAATTTCACTTATGAAGCAGAAGGATGGCAAACGAGGTACGATCAAGCTTTTGGGAAAGGAACCAGAGGGCAAAGAAAAATATGGAACTTACTTTTCTTTTTCTGATCAAAAAAGAAGTGTGGTGAATGTGTCTCAATTTCCGTAAGTGTCCCTTTCCGAATTTTTATTTGATTTTTATAATTCCGCTCGAAAATATTATTGGAACGTTCTTACAAGAGATTCCATAACATCCAAAGGAGTATAAAACTTTTTAGCCGTGGGCAAGGCACGATCGAGTGCTATCGTTCACTATATAAAACTTTCACGTCAAATTGGACACTTTTCAGACCAGACTGGATGTTTTGGAAACCTAAGTGCACATTTTCCAAATTACGACGTGCATCTTCTAGATTGAGTTGGACACTTTCCTTAAGGGCGAAGTTCTACTACTACTGTTTTATTGTTAGACAATTTATAATTCACCTCACTCCCTAAAACGCAAGCACAGGGAAGCAACAACTTCTGTGTGAGTTGCAGAAGGAAATCGCTTTGCATTTCTCGGAGCGCTGCAACTTGCCTTTGACTGATAGTAAAAATTTCGCTTGAGTGGAGTTAGACACCAGTCTATAGTACTACAGAAGCAGTTACAGAAAAGAGATATATGCTTATTTCGCAGCTTCAACTAAGCAGCATTTGCATTATCGATCAAATGAAAAACACGGCCAGCTAGTTGAGTCCATGGCGCAATCCTTTTTAGCACAAAGGTTGCCGTTCTCTTGCTTCTTAAAACAAGCTACTAACCATTATTTTTTCGCAAAAAAATGAGAATTTTATAAAATTTCAAACAAATTGTTCACTTATTGGGTAAGCGAATTAAAACTTCAAAGAGATTATTCTAAAATTTTCATCGTTCAAAAAATTATTTCAACCTCTTCGGAGAGTATTTAGTCTAACGTAGAAGAAACTGGTTCTAATTTGGAAGATTTCGATTCGATTTTAAAAGTCTTAAGCTGGCTTAGAAGAGTGTCGAATGTGAAAAGTGTCATATATATGTATGTACATATATATTTATAAAGGTTACCTTTCGCGTCCTCAGAATGTAAAGGTCTAATTTCTAATTTTTAGTCTCAAATCAGTCAATTAGTCGTTACAACGATGTTTTGTTGCGATCAAAACTCTAGCGCCAGGCGGGATTCGAACCCGCACCTTCTGCTGACCAGGGGAATGCTCTTCGGTTTACTAGGTGTATTATGTTTGTAAGGAAGGCAAAGAACGCTAGCTCCTCTCAACTGTGCACAAACTCAACTCACTAAAAATCCTTAAACTCTTCGATTTACATCATCTGAAGTATGCATGCTGCTGTTCTTCGCACATCTATTCATGGAATATGAGGGATGAGAGAATCAAGAAAGGAAGCTGAAACTAAGGCAAACTAGAACTAAACAGACGAAGCCTGGCAAACATTTTGGCTTTGATACGTCTCTAGGATCAGTAGAATGGTTGGAATGCAAAAATATACCAAAAGAAGTTAACATTAGCCAACCGTAGCTATCCAAACAAAGTGGACACAAACGAATAATGACTACTGAACGAGTGAATGACAAAAGTCAATGTCTTGTTCGCCGTTCTTGACACTTTGGTGGACTTTTGAGCGGATAAAATTCACCGAATAATTGCGTGTCACGTTCCATCGCTAACGCTCAGCAGTGTGAACGATGAGTGTTCGTCCTTCAAATAAATAGTTCGGAATCGTCCCTATTTCAGAAGCAAGTTTTGGTGAGAAAAGGCCACCTTATCTCACGTGCAAATGTTCCGATAAATGGCTTCCTACCAACAAGTCTCTAGGGATATTTTTGAAGCCGCTTAACAAGAAAAAGTCATCCGAGTCAAAGCTTCAACCTTCCTTTAACTACAGCTCAACGATGGAAAAAGTACGCGTGAAATTGAAACAGTCAGGTCTGAATCCTATGACAACCCGGCAGGTCACTTAACCCATTGACGACCGCGCGCGAAATCGCGCGCGTGGCGCGTGGGACCGCGCGCTTATCAGAAACGGCGGGAGCGCGGGTCAATAACAGCCCGCGCGGTCCCACGAGACCGCACTTTTTTCAACCAACTCCTTCCGACTGACTTTAAACAGTGAGACTGAGGTTATTTTTCCAGAATAAAATGGGCTCAAAACTTTTCGATGTTTCTGATGCAGATGAGAGATTTGCCGGACTGCTACTGGATTCGGATGCTGAAAACAGCGATGGTGACATGGATGACTCGCAGGCAGGCGCATTGGTTTTTTGCCCTAGTGACAACTCCGATTCCGATTCTGACTGTAGCAATTCGCAGGCAGGCGCATTTGTTCTTTGCCCTAGTGACGACTCCGATTCCGATTCCGATTCTGACTCCAGCAGAGATAGTAGCGATGACGATAGTGAAGGTTGGACAAGCGACACTGAAGCTGGAGGAACATGGATTTTTTCGGATAGCCATGGACCGAATGACAGAGTATTGATGTGCGTCAAACCCATTGATTTCTACAAGTTGTTTCTGAATGACGATCTCATTAACCACAGAAGGAAGAAACGAATCGATACGGGAGAGCAAAGGATCCTACCACCGCGGACACTAGTAAAGAAGAGCTCAACAAGTTCATAGGGCTCTGATAAAACTGAAACAAGGAGAGTTGTACTGCCAGCAAAATAAGGATAGTATCACGGTTCTGAAATGGAAGGATAAAAGAGACCTCCTGATGATCTCAACAACACACTGTGGAGAAATTGGTGCATCGGATAAACCTGTAGTCGTTGAAGACTACAATAAACTGATGGGATACGTGGACCAGAGTGACCAGATGGCAGCCTACTCACCTTTTGTTCGACGCACGACGAAATGGTATTTGAGAATCTTTTTCCATTTTGTCATTCATATAGCAGTCGTAAAATCTTGGCGACTATTCTGCGACATGAGAGAGAAAGTTCGAATCAACGAATTCAAGATGAATCTCGTGGAATCACTGCTTCACGATACTCCAAATGAAGTGCCCTCTCCGAGGGTTAGTCACGTATTGGAGAAGGCCAGAACAGGGCCGAAAACAGAACGTAGAAGATGCATTTCCTGCTATGCAAAAGTCTGCAAAGAAAAAGGGCGCACGTTCGCCACGAGTCACGCAAAGAAGGTGAACACACGGTGTAGCAAGTGTTTGAAACATTTTTGTCTGGATTGTTTTCAAATTTTTCATAAGAAATGTGACTAGCTATTTTGTGTATGACCATATTTGTAAGATGTGAGTAGTTGTTAGTGAATAGTGCCGATTTTTGTGAAGTTTGAATAGTGTGTATTATTGTTGTGTATTTGATGATGTTGATTATTTGTTTTTTATCAATGCTTTAGTTAGAAGTAAATGAATCCCGGACCACTCTGCAGGTAGTATTGGTAGGATCCAACATATCTGATGACTACTCGTAAACTATGAAAAATTGTGAAATGGGCCGCAGCGAACAGTTTTATGACCGCGGGTCGAAATCGGCCCGCGCGGTCCCACGCGACAGCAAAACTGCGGGCCAAAATTGGGCCGCGCGGTCGTCAATGGGTTAAGGATTAGGATTCGAAAGATGAACGCTGATAAACATTTCAATCTCTGAGTCTGCTTCGCATTGCCAAAGGTGTGGACTACAGTTGTGTCTCGAAATTTTTTCGAACATTCGAATGACTTCGAACGCCCAAAAATTTTAATTATTCGATTTTGAATATAATCGAAAAAAGCAGTTTTTCTGAATATTAAAATTCAAATGCATTCGTAAAACGCGATGTTTTTGAATTTTCGATTTCGAATGCATTCGGAAAACGCAATTTTCAGAATATTCGGATTTGAATATTCAAATTCGAACAAAAATCATTTGAATACCTATTCGAATAGGTATTCAAGTAATTTCGAATGAGAGCATAACTATAGTATGGACCACAGACTAGTCGGATTTTCAAAGGGTGGAGGGACAGTGTAATGGAAACGACGGCATTTTTAAGCCTGCGAATAGTATTGAGGGGAGTTGTGTTGTCCGCTGCCGGAAATCTCTCAACAGACAAAGTCAAGGTCATTCACCCGTCGATGTTGCTTGTGCTGACGCATGCAAGATTCAATGAAATATTCACCTACTAGCAGCAAATGAAATTATCGCTTTTCATTGTGAATTGGACAGGGCGACTCTTTTACCGAATCTATTTACAGAGTTTTCGTTTCTGATGGCGATCTAATTCTGAAGTATTTCACTTCCGAGAGATCTCATCTGGCTGTCGTTTCTATTTTCATCATTTTCAGTCTTACCTATGGATATTTACCCGAGCAGAAAACTCAAGGTGGCAGCTAACGAAATGACAAAGGTACGCCATTTTAGTCCACATTATAAACACACGCCTGCACCTCGAATGTATAGTTTAAGCAGTCATTTATACTCTTGTCGAGCTCCTCTGTGATAAGCCAGGCATTCTCACAAATCTGCTGGCTGGAAGAAGGAGTTTCCAGCAGCACCTCGTATTCCGTGAGTGGAAGCGGAAGCGACGGTCGTGCCGTTCCTCGCCCTCATCGAGGACTATTATGCGCCGAAGGCGGACGTGCATCGGACCGCGGCTGTGAAGAGAAGCGTCTGTCCCTTTCGCCGAGAATGAGGGATGTACCGTGGGGCATATCAATCTCCTTGGAGCAAAAGACCTGGACAATGAGCAAGAGCGGCTCACCATCAGTGGTCTAGATCATCGCTGGGCAATCGTATGTACGGTTCGAACACTTCGAGTCATCACCTATCATCAGTCTTTGCTCAACAGGCTCTTGCGAGGAATCTGTTCCAGTAGCTCGCGGTATACGATGCGTGCTGTTCATCCACGTCCACGGCTACACTAAGCTGCTAAGGGCGATCTGAGCGGGGTGAAATTTCATCCAGCACCTTTTTGTTCCGCAGCACCCTGAGGCGACGCGATTGCGGCGTGCGACAGGAACTGAGGAACCTACAGTGCTGGGATTAAATTGACTAGCGCGGTCGAGTTCGTACTGCAACGCTATCCATTTTTGAGGCCGTGCTGGAACTTCAAACCCATGCCAAAGGCCGCAGGTTTCGTATACAGAGCCGCCTTCGGTACCGCCGTGACGCCCACCTCTTCCAGTTGACTTAGGATTCCAGCACCCGTAGTTATAGTTGGATGTCTAACAGATCTGAATTGTGAGCAACTCTCGACTCAAATACATATTCGGCCGAGTAAATGAAGTATTTAAACGGTTAATGAAGCAAAGGATGAATCTCGATGGGCAGAGCCAGGAAGGGGAAGAGAAGCTTTCAAATCCATTGACATTTTGCCGAATACTCGCAACACTTGCAGTGTCATGCAGAAATAGCTTCAGAAGGCGAGACAGTCTTACACCCAACATCGGCTGTCATATTCCCAAAGCATGCCCGGTCTGTGCTAAGAGCCAGCAACATCCATCGAACAAGGCGCTGAACCCAGCTGCCGACTCCCACTGGGCGACGAAAGCAGTTTCCACACGAGCAGCTTGGACAGCACGCACCCTGGAGTCCCTTCCCTAGCTTTGTTCTGCGCTCTTCGAGCTCGAAGAGCGACTGCTTGCTGACTCCCACTGGGCGATGAAAACGTGCTCCGATGACAACGGCTCGGATGGCGTGAGCGGGACCCGGCACTTTGCCAGGTCAGCGCCTGGTTAGGTTCAACGGCTATCGTGCACCGCGGTAGGGCGGTCGCCGACCCGGCACGGTCGACGGCCGAAACTGAATGATAATCGCGTTGGAGCGCTTTATCACTTCCCTTCCCGCGGACGGGAACTATACCAGCCCGTCCACCGACCGCCGCCGACGATCCGCGGAAAATATGTGTTACGGACTACAGCTATTGGGCGCGCGTTGGGTCCCGACTAGATTATTCCTGCTTCGCGCATACTTCCGCGGGACTGTACCATAGGCCTATAGTAGGATTCCACTGTTCGCTTTGTTGAAGTGCTCAGGTCAAATGAGCAGGAACAGTGTTGAGACGTTGTGTACGGGGTACTGCTCGTATTTATTCCCTTCAAGGATTATTTTACTAAACAAAGCTTCAGAACAATGCCACGAAATGGACGTCCTTCAAGCTCGTTTCTCCACCGCAGCCGAGGCGCCGACTGGGGCACCCACACGTGAAGAAGGTGAGATCAGGAGACTAATCGTCGCTTGCGTATTCTCCATTGCAGTGCAAAGCCCTTGCAGGTATACAGAGAGCCATCCACTGTCGGTGCAACGGACGACAGCCAGGACGCCGATGCTGTGGAAAGCACACTCCATCGCCGAGTGAAAGGTAGGTCTGTTCAAGGTGACTAGGTGAAGAATGCCGGAGACGGCGTGCACACCACCTACTCCGAAACCAGCATCTAGTGCCCACCATCAATTCAGAGATGATACTATTATATTATGTCGGGTTGAAACTTCCTTTCCTATTGTGTTTGCCCCGTTGTTCTATTTTTTATAGCGCACATCGTCATAGACGTAAAAGGAATCATTATCTAGAGAACGAGACGCAGTTTCGAGGGGATATTAAATGTTTAAGAATTGAATGTTTAAGACATCTTTTAAAGGTGTAGAGTTGAATTATTTTTTCGGAATAGCCAAAAACTCCGAGTTCGTGTCATGGAATTTCATGGCTTGAATCCACATGCAATACCGCTCGCGTCGCGCAGTCAAAAAACAAACGCGTTGCGACGGTTCAATCCGTCGCCTGCTCACAATTCCTCTAGCGTTCAGGTCCTTGGAAAACGGTTGGCACCGTTCGAATTGACTGCTCGAGATCTACACGAAATTTGCATACAACGTTATATATAACTTCACCAGATCACAGCATTTTCGGCGTAGGTGGCCCAGAAGTAACTGGAGCAGGCTTTTTGTAATTCGGGTAGCTTATCTCCCAGAACATGTTTTCGGAGTATCTCAAGCGTGGCGTACGTGCCCAGTGCTCTGTAATGCTAGGAATGCTCCAAGAGTGCGGCGTTCAAAGTGCGTATATGGTCGAATCTACCAACCGAGTGGACGAATGCATGTTCGCTGCTTCCACTATCTTCCCTTACTGACTAAGCTGAAGTACAATACGGGATACACCACTCCACAGAATAAACGAGAACGGTCGTTTGTCTGTGTGTGAGTGTTTGTGTGTTTGTTTGCACAGAAGTACCGAAGGAGTGTGTTGGGAGGAAGTATGGGGAAGGGAAGGGGGGGGGGTTGTAGTTGTCACCAGTTGTCAACTGTTGAAGGTGTCGACAGGCGTCCATGTTCAGGCGACATGTCACCGATGTCGCGCAAAGGAGGTGCGGGTTGGGAAGAGATGTCCCCCACCTCCGTCAACATGCGTCCGGGTTTAGAAGAGGTGCCAGCGAGGTGGGTCAACAGGTGTCTGGATTCAGAAGACGTGCCACCGATGTCACACCAAGGAAGTTCGGGTTGAGGAGGGTGTCACCGATGTCGCGCGAGGGTTCCGGATTCAGACGACATGTTACCAGTGAAGGTGGGACTAGTAATGGGGGACCAGTGGAGGATGGGGCTCCAGCAAGGGGGACCGCTGAAGGAGAGGGGAGGGTCCAGTGAAGAGGAGACCGGTGAAGGAGGAGAGAGTCCAGTGAAGGGGGATCGGTGGAATGTTGACCAGTGGAGAGGAGATCAGGTGAGGGAGGACCGGCGAGGAAGGGACCCGTAATGGGGACCGGTGAGTTGGAAGAGGGGTCCATTGAAGGGGGACCGATAGGAGGTTGACCAGTGAAAGAAGGACCACGTGAAGGGGGACCGTGAAGAAGGTACCAGTAATGGGGATCGGAGAAGGGGAGGGATCCAGTAAAGGGGGACCGGAAAAGGGTTGATGAATAAAAGGGGACCAGTGAGGGTGGGACCAGTAATGGGGATCGGTGAAGGATAGGATGACCAACGAAGAGGGGACCAGTAAAACGAGGTCCAGTGAAGGTGGGAGCAGTAGTAGGGACCGACGAAGGAGAAGGGGGACCAGCGAAGGATGAACCGGAAAAGGGCTGACAATAATGGGGAACCAGTGACAAGGGACAAGTTAATGGGGGTCCATTGAAGGTGATGGACCTGTCTTGCCCTATTCCGCTATACCATTCTATTTACAAAACCAGTTTTTTACTGTAATGAATGAGAGAAGGTCTAAAGAGGAGAAGAAGACGTTCGGAGTGTTCTATTCTCCGGGTTTGGGGCGGAGCCCCAACCAGACGTTTGGCGGCCGGTAGGCCGTTGGACGTCTGGTAGACATACATTTGAATTAACCAAAGAAGCGCAGGTTTAAGACGTTGCAATCACAGGAGACTTAGCGGAACACTTCATTAACACAACAATACAACACAAGTGGGGGTGATATAAAGGCCAGGGACCGTTCTAAAGAAAGGGTGTAGCCTAGATCAATGTGGTCAAGATTCTCGATCTCTGAGGTGGCTCCATCCCCAACATCTCTCTCTCTCTCTCCCCCCCCCCCAATATGGTCAATTCCAAGTGTATGATTTCTTCGAAAGGTCCATCTAAAATGTATCCAGTACACGGCGGTTCCTTTGTGGACGTCGTATCTGAGCTCCCATTGTCGAGTCGCTGAACACTCCTGAAGTCGACGATGAGCTCGAGTAATGCGAAGTCGTTCCGGTAGTCGAAGTTGAAGAGGGTGAGAATTCCGTCATTGTCGGTTCAGGCGTTGGGCACGGTAGAAGCGGTAAGTCCAAGAGCTTCATACTGTACGAAGAAGCGTCGGAGTAGCGGAGAGCAGCTGAATGGCGTGTCGTTTCCATGTTTGGCCGTCGATTGCTACATCATAGAGCCTCCTCCCATAGCGTTTCAGTGCCCACGCGGGTGATTGTCGAGGCGTTGCGCCGCGGTAGTCCTCCGAAACCCATACGAGGCCACCGACATTAAACTCTTTCTGGCATGCTCCATAATGGTGGTTGAATTGTTCTTCCATCTTGCCGTTTCTATTGACTTCAACGGAAGTAGCGAGACTTAGCGTCGTCCGATTGGTCCTTCCAAGGATTGCCTCCACCGAAGATTTCTTTTTTTTCCGATGGGCTCGGGTTACAGCGGTAGGTAAGTAGGAATTGCTGCATAGCTTTCTGGGCTTTTCTTTGCTTTGGTCCTGAGCTTTTGGAAGGTCCTTTTGAAGGTGTCGACAAAACGCTCTGCTTGATCGTTTGACTGTGGGTGGAAAGGCGGGGACTTCATGTGACGAGTTCCATTCTTGGTGCAGAAGTCTTGGAATTCTTTCGATGTTAAAGTGCGACCTATTGTTCGTCACAAGAGTTTACGGATTGCCGGATTGGGCAGACAAACGCAGTGTCCTAATCGTATTGCTGGCGGTAGTAGTTGACATCTCGACTACCTCGTGCCATTTGGAGTAGGCGTCGACGATAACGAGGTACATTTTACCATCTATAGGTCTGTCGAAATCCGCATGTACTTCTGACCAGTTTCTTTGCAGCTTCCCGGCAGCGGGTACATTTTCGAACGCAGGTCTCTATGTTCTCCTTGGTGTTCAGCCAGTAGACGCATTTTCGGGCAAGCATCTTCATTCTTGTCATTCCTGGGTGTCCTTGTGGAGCTTCTGCAGAACGGTAGTGCTCAGGCGCTTAGAAATGATCCAGTTTTCTGCGAACACGTATCCTTCCTGTGTCGAAAGCGATCCGCGAAGCGATGCTAAAAAAACACGACCAGTAACCTTTGCGGTTTCTTCGGCCACATCCCTGTGTTGTTCAATTCGAGAACATGTTTAGCTGTGAATCCTTGTTGGATTCTTCAGCAATCCTTTTAGCGTTTACTGGCAGTTTCGATGTCGTGTTGGTAAATACTGATACTAATAATTTCAATTGACGCGATAACTATGTCTTCTTCTGGTGTCGATTGCTCTGCGATGAGACGTGGTAAGGCATCCGCTTGGCCAAGGTTGGATGTGCTGGAATACTCTATTGTGAAGCCACAATTCTTCTGCAAAAGCGCTCAGCGTTGTAGTCGATTCGCAGTGTAGACGGGCACTCCTCTCTTCTTTCCAAATATGGCGAGTAGAGGTTTGCGGACCGTCAACAGCTTGAAGTGGTGTCCATAGATGTAGCAATTAAATTTCCGGACTTCGAGAGTGACGGCGAGACCTTCCTTCTCTACTTGACCGGCATGCTCTTCTCGGTAGCTGTTAGGGAGCAGCAGGCGTTTTGAATTGCCTCCTCTGCTCTATCCGAAAAGCGGCGACCGACGACTGCTCCAGTTCCATACTCCGATGCATCAGCGGCGATGACGATCTCTTTGGAAGGATCGTAGTGTGTGAGCAGAAGATCTGAAGCAAGCACATCTTTGGTTCATTGAGAATCTTCTCGGCACTTGGCAGACCATTGAAGTAGGCCTACTTCTTCAGTAGAGCGTGGTGCACGCAATTGGCGCATCTCGCTGACGAAGTGAAGATAATAGTTGAGCATCTCTAGGAAAGAACGCAGTTCTCCGACGTCTTTGGGATGCGGCATCCTCCGAATAGCATCAATTTTAGAAGGATCGGGTCGGCTTCCGGCGGCATCGATGATGTTGCCAAGGTATCGGAGTTGTGGCATGAGGAAGTGGCACCTTTCGATTTGGACGCGGAAGCCATAATCGGATATATATCCTTTTAAATAGGGCTGGCCACTAGACTTGAGCTCGATTAATCGGGCCGAATAATTGTTCGAGCGATTTCGAATAATTAGTCGCTCGATTGCTCGAAAATCGTAAATCGTTTTTGTTTGAACCATACTCGAAATCGTATTTCGCGAAAAGCCATTATTGAACATTGTTAGAAATCGAAGATAGGAGGACGTTGTTCGAACATTGTTCGACATCGAAGATGGCGAAAAAGCAATGTTCGAATATTGTTTTTAATAGAATATGGCGAAAAGTTTTGTTTGGATATTATTCGAAATCGAATCGTGTTCGAACAATATCAAGAGCTGGCCGCCTGAGTACGCATCGTCGCCGTTCCTCGAAAAACCCATGTTCAAACTCGCTCCACTTCTGCGTCTACGGTAATTGGCGATGTTCGATTGTTCGAGCATTGTTCGACTTCGAACTATATTCAAACAATGCTTTTTCGCGATCATCAATTTGCGTTTTTATTTGGAGGCTTCGAATTTCAAAATCGCGAAGTTTTGCTCGGACGTAGTTCAAAATCGAACAATGCTTGAGAGAGAGGGATTCGTCATAGTGAATAGAAAGGGAGTTCAAATAGAGGTGGCAGTCTAGAGGTAATGCGATATTTTGTTCGCTGCTGTTGAACATACCTAGGATGTAAGAGTCCGATTTTTCTAGGTTATTACAATCCCTGAGAAATCTCGAAAATCTCATGAGTTAAGCAGCGTCACGATACTGCTGTCAAGTCGATTCTGGCGGCGATATTCTGGTTTTGGGTACTATCTCATCTTCATGTCTAGTGTTGTGCATAGTTTTGTTCGGATGGCCTATTCGAACAGGCATTCCAATGATTTTCATTCGAATCTGGATAATGAACTCGAAGGTTAAAAAATCACGTTTTTTGCATGTATTGGAATCCTAATCTTCATAGAACCACTTTTCGATTACGTTTGAATTCGAATACTCGAAAATTGCGGGCATTTGAAACCATTCCAATATTCGAAAATTTTGCGAGAGCACAACTATAGTTGTGCATATAGTTGAAACTATACTGCTTGTTTCAATTGATAATAATAAGTGGTAATAAACTATGAATTTTATACAATTTATACAATTTTTACAATTTTTGAAATAAATTTTTTGTAAAGGTGATGATGTATTATAAAATACATGTATGCATGTATCAGTGAAATGCTACCTTAAACTATTTCTGTGGGCCATTTCAAGCAGTTTGGGCATCGTTGACAGCCCTTTCCGATGGGAACACGGCGTCCCAGTTGCAACGAGTCTACGTGCCTGCGCATTCTAGCAATCCTTGTGCTACGTCGGTTTCGGTAGTTATTGCGTATTGTAATCGTATGCTAGAGTCTTCGCGTGTAAGCCGGCGCGCCTCTGAACATACGGAAACTCGAGATCGTTGCCGAGCGTCGCATCCGCCGCGGTCATAGTGCATTAGAAAATGTTCTGTTTTACCATGTGCAGGTCAGAGCAGTTCTTCATTAAACGTGCAATGAAATTGCAGACGAATTGTCGCCGTCGGAAAACGCGCTCTATGAACGTCAAAATCGTTATTCTTTTCAAAACCAACACACGCGCGAATTTAAAACCGCGTTTAGTGACTATGCATAGAAGCACGCTTTTTTATTAACTTTGTGCAAATGGGCTCAAATCATTTTGTGTTGCGCGAAAATGGAATTGTTATTCAACACTACTGTGTCGTACCCCTTCTTGTTCCACTGAATTGTGTTCTTCCATTTTTGATGTAAATTGACATTCATGGGCCTTCTCACGAAGAGGGAAAACCACAGACTGAAAGGTGGCCCCCTCCACCAATTTATTGACTAGTGCCGTCCTTTATTCGTTTTTTTGTCAGAGTTGGAAAAAGCTGAACAGCAGCAAAGAGCTGACTCTTGAACATAATAGGATAAAAGCTACCTTACAAACCTTACGGCTTTATATGTGTGGAAAATATGCTATTCCCGAAACCGGCAAGCCTGGCGTGGCCCGCACGTCCGGCGTACGGCGCCGGCGAAGAACACTGGCTGAGGAAGCATTCCTAGCCAGGTTTGGGCTACGTTCCCAGCGCCCCCCTCCCTACCCGAGGCAGGCGAAGCCGGCGACGGACGCTGGTAATAGGATAATGCGAGACGTTAGTGAGATCGACTCGCAAACGAAGAATACGTGGCAGATAGCAAATTACGCGTAGAAAAATCCTTACCTTTGTTGGCACCTTTTCCCTGGGGAGTGCCCACTACTTGCGAAAGAAAAGACCAAGTATCTTGTTATTCCGGTTTTCTAATTGGATTGTAAACGATTATTCAGTTGTCTTCCAAAACTCAATTTTCGTTTTTGTTCAAATTTCAATTTTTTGTTCAATTTTCAAAGACGGCGAAAAATCGAGTTATTCGATTGTTCAATTTTCGAAGATAGCGAAAAACCGAGTTATTCGATTGATCGGCTTTCGAAAATACCAAAAAATCGACTTACTCGATTGTTCGACTTTCGAAAACAAATGTCAAAAAGCTCAACTCTACTGGCCACGTGCTCCTCGATTATGTAGCCAGTGACGATGACGTCGTCGAGATGAGAAGCGCAGCCACTGAGTCCACAAATCATGGAGTCTATAATTTGTTGAAAGATGCCTAGCGCAGATTTGAACCCAAATGGTAGGCGATTATAACGCAGTAGTCCTCGGTGCGTTTTGATTGTCAGGAGTTTCTTCGTAGAGTTGTCATGCTCGATGTGAAGTTTCAGCTTTGCGAAGACATTGTCTGGTGTATGCAGCGGGTGCTGGTGCAACATAAGCGCGTCGTTCAGCCCCGTCGAAAAATCGATGCAAAGACGAAGACTTCCATAAGCCTTACTTATGACCACGATCGATGATGCCCACGCGGAGTAGTCGACAAAAGAGAGTACTTCCTCTTTCAGTAGTCGATCTATCTCTGCATCCAGGGTAGCGACGTAAACGTACGGCACAGGGCGTTTGTTGTTGAATACAGGATCCGCTATGCTGACGACCGTCAGATTTTCTCAGCACAAAGTCGGCTTCGAACCGTCTATCGGTAGGTATTCTGCTTTCGCTAGCATCGCTACCTGCGCTAATGACGGTGTCATTATCCTTATGGACTATCTTTAGCTTCGGCTTTCTGAGACCTCGAAAATCATCGTGATCATGGCACCCGTATTGAGCAAAAGAGGAAGCGGTCGTTCGTATACTACGACACCGAGGTGGGGTTGGAGGCCCTGCGTAGAGCGGCTATGATGCTCTTCGTCTGGTAGCTTTTGATCTCGTGGTGTCTGGATATGGGATGTGACGACTGTCTTGACGCCAGAGACACACAGCTGTCCTTAATCATTTTCCAGTTACGTTGCCTGGACCTGGGCTTCTTCCTGGCCACGTAGTTGACCTTCGATGTGGTCATTGCTGCGTTTTCAAGCATCCTCGCGTCCTCCTTGTAGGGCTTAATGGACTGGCATTTGGCTGTGGGATCCTTGCTCGATTTTCTTCGGCTTGGTCCAGCTTTCTTAACAGGCGCGTTCTGTAGCCGGCAAGTTCTGCTGCTTAAAATCCGCGACGTATACGAGACAGTCGATGCCGATGCAGTCGAGCTTCGCATCGGTGCAGCGCGTCCTCATGAGCGTTTCAGAGGCGTTGAAGTACTGGTGCTAATCCTGGATCTTGAAGCACTCAAAACGGCGTCGAAACACCGATACAAATAGACAAATAGACACTCCAGTGAGGCGATGGCCTCGTCCCATGTCAGGTCGGACGGCAGCATCGTGATATCGACCTGCAGAACAGCTGATGGCTGTCCTCGTCCAGGCGGCTGATGACTGGGCGCGTCTTCTGTCGTCGAGATCGCCCAGTCATTGTCGCAGACGTCCCTGAATCGCTTATACCATCCGCCGAACGCTTCGCCGTAGGTGAACTTCTCGATACGTCGATAGAGCGCATCGTAGATAGTTTCCTTGTCCTTGACGACGATGGGCAATAGTCCGGCAGATCGAGCTTCGATTTTTTCAGCATTCGCATGAAGGTGGATCCGTTATCCTTATGTTGCTAGAAGCTGCAATTGCTGCTGCATGAGTGCAAGGACGTCGGCGATCTATTCCATTGCTTGGTCCTCGGAGTTCCTGATCGCCAGTTGTTGGATCCGCAGTGAGCCGTTGGAAACGTAGCAGAATACTTTATTGGAAGGCAACGAATACGACAATACAACACAACTGGGGTTTATATACGGGCCAGGGACCGTTTTAGAGAAAGGGTGGGTTCTAAGTCAGTGTGGTCAAGAGGCTCGATCTCTAGGGTGGCTCCATCTCGAACAAGAAGGATAAGTTTTTGGCGAGAAATACAAAACCATAAAATGATGGAAAGGCTTTCTCGTAGTTGGCGATCGTTCAAAAGAGCAAGTAAAAGCAATACCGATGTGAAGTTTCCATAACTTAAGGTATAATTTGGGGTATTGAATGAATACTCTTCTGATCCACCTACTTTTATAAAAAAATACAGAGGTTCACTCTACCGAGTGTCTTATGTTCTGTAGGTGGGCTGCCAAAAGTAAATCCTGACTGTTTTCGTAGTAAATCCTGAGCGGCAAGAACGAGTACTATAGGGGAAATCTCCGTCCTCCAAATAGTAACGGAACATGTTTTGTTTTTGCCGAATTCTTGAGGCAAACGAGTACGAGGGTGTAACGGTTAAGGTTCCGCAGAGCGAGCTCATCACAGCAGCGCAAGATGCCGGTGCCGTGGACTGGGTGGAACAGTGGTAGAGGGGACGCCCCATGTTCGTGAAGTAGAGGGTTCGGTTCCGACACTACGTCGCGTCTTTGCCCCTTTACCATAGTATTGGATTTCCATAGAGATTTTCATACCTGAACTTGCTCTTGGAGTTTGCTACGGTAACATGTTTTTATTACTTATTATTTTATTTGATTTTGATTACGTGTGAAACTTTCAGTCCAATAAATTGTTCTCATTGTCAATGTAAGAAATTTTGACGCAGGAACAACATGAACAGCGGCGGAAAGCTAGAAAAATGTTCCAAATGCAATTTATTAGTGTCGGTGAGGTTAGTGTCACCAGTGTACTCACAGTGTACGAGGGGACCACATGATCTTCAACTTGATCTACCACCTCGATCAATATTCTCGCTTTTGTTATGCTTACAAAGTCGCGCAGTCATAACAAGATGCTGCCGCCAACACTGATTCTACAATGTCTGCTAACCCTCGAGTGGTCATTCACCTATTGACACTGAAATGCCGATCTCCACTGGATGCCGTCCCTTCGAGAGACGAAATGAGCTGGCGGAAAGGATTGCGAGAGTATCCTCAGGATTTGGAACTGCGACAGCTGGAAATCGACGAAGTGGAGAGGTTGGAGGTAGTGGAAGGAGAGGACCAAGAGTTTCAACCAGAAGAGGATTGTGTCGGAGTTACGACGCCACTAACCAGTGAAGGCACTACCACGTTTTCGGGAAGACAGATCGTCATAGAGAAAAAGGCTTGGCTGTACTAGAAGTGTTATCCTATACAAGTTTGAAAACTGGGGAGAGTGGATTGTATCGCGTTTCCAGGCGTGAGCTGCAGCGGAGTACCACTTGGCAGGAACTTTGAAGCAATCTTGCACCAGAGAAAGTACTAGCCACTGCTTTGAATTTCTTTAAAAAAATAAAAATGGAACATTACCAACGACATTATCATCATCGACATCTTGATTGCTTCGAAAACCTGAGTGGAATGGCATTCCCGGAAGGCCTCGGCCCATGTCATGAGTCAGGATGTGAAGAAACTGTAGCCTTCATACGTTGCCCACACTGTGATCGGTCTTGCTCGGGCATTGCAGGTGAATTACGAGATGACGAAAAATAATAAGTAATAAAAACATCTTACCGTAGCAAACTCCAAGAGCAAGTTCAGGTCGCCGGTTACGGTAGGAGCAACGGCGCGTTTCCGCATCCCTGCGGCCCATCTTCGCGACATGTACCGAGATATTTCCAACTGCAACACCTGGGACATTCTCAGTGGGATACCCCTTGCAACTGCGTGATCTCGGGTGGGTGTTGCTGGGCTAGCTATACGCCGCACATCATAAATGCTGCTTCCGATCAAACAGTGGCGACTGGTGCAATAGCGAAAGGGTCCTACTTCCTACGAGAACAGCGTGTGGAGCAGGTTAGACAACTGCATATAATAGGCTGTCCTATTAGTCCCCGCCGTTTTATGCAACAATTCACTGCGGATTTCGCCGGCGGTCTTTTTCATAGCGCTATACAGCTTTCGAAAGTGAATTATTTGCTCTATCAGATCATCTACTGCATTTCTTTTTTTCTCCTGATTTTTGTCAATTTTTAGGTCGTTAAAGTGAAAAACGAAAAAGTGAAAAAGTATCCCTTTGCGCAGTTTCTTCTCTCCGTTTAGGTTTGGAATTTTTGAGCAGCTTTTTATAGCATTTGGAAGAAAATGTTCTGTACTGCAAGAATACGTGCTGGTCTTATTTGCTCATTTGTCGTTTATTGATTTTTATGTCATCAAATTGGGACCTCCAAAGGAGGATTTATTTTTACCGACTTGGTAGGACTTTTTCGCTTAGTGTTATGTTTCAGAAGAGAATGTCTTGCTCTATAGGAATTTGTGTCGTGTCTACTGGCTCGCGCTGGTTTCTGTCGAGTGTCAACAAAACGCCAAAAGGAGAAAAACCATATTCACCAAAAACTCCTTCGCCTTGTTCAGTTTTATATGACAGTCGAAAGTGCATGTCTTGCTCTACCAGAATATATAGGTTGTTATTCGGCTATTTGTTTGTTCGCATAATTTTCGGGTCATCAAAATGGAGTGCCAGGTCGACAGGGGTGAGCACTTCTGGCACCTTCTTCTTTTGTTTCTTTGCTTTGAACCAGGGTTCTAGTGCTGCTAAGACTGCCAGAGAAACGGTGCTTCATGTTGAACTACAAACACTATTTTTCAACGCCGGTTACAATTCAGTGCAAAAATCGTTCAATATGTGCGGGTGACAAATGATGACGGACAAGCCGGCCGGCAGTCATCATTCATCACACGGACATATTGATCGATTTTTTCACAGAATTGTAACTGGCGTTGAAAACTGATGTTTGTAGGTCAACATGAAGCACCGTCTCTCTTGCAGCCTTAGCAGCACTAGTACCCTGGTTGAAAGCAGAGGGACAAAAAAAGAAGGGAGGGAGGGGGGGGGGGCAGTCGTCCGCTACACCGTGCTGCCCGCCGCCCTATTTGGATAAGTTTGGTGCGCGCGAAACAGTCGTTAATTATCATGACCTCGTTCCAAAAACCGTGTGATCAGTTTAAAATCCCCCAAGGGATGTAGACTATGGAATCAAACGCTTTGGAGTACTCAAGGAAGCGGACGATTGTGTAGCCAGTAGGTCGAGTGTCAATTTTCGGTAACTCGCCGCCGCGTTCGCGCCGCTGGCGTCGTACTTGTGTAGGACGAGGGGAGGGGGGGGGGGGGGGGGAGCAGTCGTTCGGTACACGGTGCTGCCCGGCGCCTAGTTCCCGCCGTGCGCCGCCGCCCTATTTGGACAAGTTTGCTGCGCGCGAAACCGTCGTTAATTGGCGTGACGTCGTCCAAAAACCTAACAGCTGATAGGAGACGATTGGGAAGCACATCTCGGGGAACTCTAAAGTCATTTTCCAGTCGGTTCAGTTATGGAGGCAGTTGAGGAAAGGAGAACGTCGTTTTTCTCTCTAGATTCTTTCAATTTTCACCACGATTCTCTAAATTTTCGCCTCAACTAGAGACAATGGGTGATTCCGGTCAGGAGTTTTACATTGGAGGCTTACCCGGAATTGTGCGCGCGCAAAACCACCGTCCTCTCTTTCCAAGGATCAGAAAATTTCCTTGTGAAGAACTTTTTAGTGCATGGTCGCGTTGTTGTCATGACATATCTCGCTAAGATGTTGCTGTACTTGCCGGAAAATGCGGCAGCGCGACAGGAGGTACACCCGCCCCTGCTGTGGGAGGCGTGGCGTCAGGAGGTACAGCCGCTGTTCTGCGGACCGGAAACTTTTGTTTTGCGTGTCAAAGGTTTCGTAAGGCAGCAGTTAGATTCTCGGTGAAGTCGTGAGGGTTGGGGTGGGTGAGCAAGGGGATGAGAGGAAGATCGTACGCCCCTCAGCGGGGGAGGGTGTGCCTCATGACCGTCCCCCGAAAAATGCGGACGACATCTTAGTGGCGGGACCTGAAGAAAGCCTTTGCACTGCAGCTGAAAACTCTTTTCCTCCAAATATGGTGAACAAGACTCCGACTCTTGTCTCAAGAACGACTCGTCGTGTCGTCTCGCGCACTCCACGCCTCCCTGCTCGCCACATCCTGGGGTTCCTTCCCTAGCCCAATCTGTGCTCTCCTCCGCGACAGCGAAGAAAAGGCCGGACTCTGTCCTGCGCTCACTCTGCTCATCTGACTCTCGCCGCTCGCGCGTGACGGAATTTTTCGGCGACCAGTTCACATGTAATCGATTAGAAATGCTGTGCCTCCATGTGAAGGGCAGGGACCCGGACATCTTGTCCTCGCCGCGCATCTCGCCCCGCCCTTTCCAACGACTCTACGCCAAGAAGAAGGTGGGTCCAATTGATTCGCACTTAGGCGGACGCTCTGAGTCACCCCCCCCCCCAGCCAATGGCGCGTGGACAGGGCGGCACGATGACTCAGAGCGTACGCCGTCTCTCTCTTTTCTTCTCAAAAATCGTTGTAAGAAAGGGGTCTTCTAGCTGTTTTATGTCTCGAAGGAGAGTATGCATGACGTTAGCGGCCACAAACAGTTCGCAGGCCCATGCACTCATGTTATAGAATAATCAGAGTAAAACCGTGATCCCTTTGTCATGATTTAGGAAACAAAACCTTCAGTATAATGAAGAAGTAGCTGCGTTGTCTGAATACATGCAGTAGTTAGCAAGTCCTGAAGGCTCCCTTATCTGAATGCATGCAGTAGCTACGCAGTCCTGAAAGCTGTAGAGAAGGTTATATAGGGAACTAGTCTTGTAGGTCAACAAGATCTTCTTTACAATCCTATGACGACGAGTGGTGCAACCTCGTTTTCAGAAGTTTGACCATTTAATCCCACGAATTCACTGATTTTTTGTCCTTCCCATATGGGTCCAGTACATAGTAGTTGAAACTGGTGGCGATGTTCGTTCCTCCACGTGGTGCCACTGGAAACTGCTTGCTTCTGCGAGCCGAGCCAAACAAGGACATTCGAATGCAGGCGACAGGCCCTAGTGACAGGCCGGCCTACGAACATCCTGTGTCACATCATATGGTTGATGACATTTAAGAGCTTTCGAGATAATGCTACGGCGTCCGCGGGAGCCGAGGCGCACTCGCAAAGCCCGGCGAGTGTGAAAAGTATGCGAGGGTCCCTGATGCGAGGATGGCATCGGGGGGCAACTGAGGTAATCCGAAGGTCCCGTAACGTAGGCAAGACCCGCGTAGCAACGTTGAATGTGGGTACGTTGACGGGCCGCTCGTGCGAGTTGGTAGAAGCACTGGAGCGAAGAAAGATAGATTTCTGTGCGGTGCAGGAGACGAGGTGGTCCTGCTGCAAGTGAAGGGACATAGGAAGACGCTTTAAGGCCGTTCTATGTGGAAGTCCCAGGACCACCAGTGGTGTCGGTATGATCGTCTCCGAACGTTTCAGTGACGCGATTGCAAGCGTAGAACGTTTCGATGACCGCTTGATGAAGACTGTTGTCGCCGTAGAAGAGCGACGATGCCACTTCTTTTCTGCGTATGCTCCGCAGACAGGCTGTTCCGAGCAAACCAAGGACGAGTTCTGGTCGTTGCTTGATGAGAAGACAGCGGAAGTGCCGTCAGAAGATATGATTGTTGTGGCAGGTGACCTTAATGGTCACGTCGGAGCAACGAAAGACGGTTACAGCTGTCATTGTGGTTTTGGATATGGGTCGCGCAACGCCGATGGTGAGCGTATACTTGAGTATGCAGACTCACATGACCTTACCATCGTGAATACCAAATTTCGAAAGCGTGACTCCCACCTCATCTCGTTTTATAGCGGGAACGCTAAAACGCAGAATGACTATGTCCTTGTTAGGCGTCGCGACCAAGGTCTTGGTCACAGACGCGAAGACCGTGCCGTATGAGACGGTTGCCACGCAACACCGTCCACTGATCTGCTCGCTGAAGATCACACCTTCGAGGTGTAAACATGCCGAGCGATGCGGGTCGGCTAGAATCAAATGGTGGCGACTGAAAGAGAAGGAAGCGGCAGTTATTTTTCGGGGGCAGACACAACTCCAACGCCTCGCGAACCCCCTGGAGTCGTGCACGGTGCGCGACGAAAGTGGACGAGTTGTCGCGGTCCGATGTTTCCGACGGCTAGAAACGCTTCCTACAGGGACATGCGGCACGCCTTTGCCTTATTTGAACGTTTCTTGGAGATGGTATATGAATGTGGTTTTAATAGGACTATCAGCGACAGTTTATACAGGAATTCTGGTCATGTAGATGGTTTCTAGCGTCAGTATTTGCCATCTACAACTTCTTCGGTCAATTTTTACCCGTGATTATGGTTATACTGCGGAAAAAGGTCACAATCACCCAATCTCGGATCAATTGCCCTACTGCAGACTGTTGCCTACCACATTTTGTGGGATCTTAAGTTCCTTGCTAGAAATGTGGTCTGGGAGCTTAAACACTGAGAACATTTCGAGCTCCGTGGCTAACCATGCGTCACCGAGCGCACGTCCGTGTTTCAGCGCCGCGACGTCGCACGCGGCTAGCGCGACATCGCGTTGGAGTTAGGTCCTGGAGCCGTTATTTCTCGCATTCGGTTGCCGACGGTGACAACTGTCGACGAAACCTGGAAGAATGCTACCGATGCGATAACCCGGGCTGCACGCTTCGAACTCGGCACAACGAAGCCTGGACGACGCTGGGTTGACAAGCAGGCATGGCTGTGGAGATGTCAGAGAGATGAGTCAGAGAGAAAGTCCGAGAAAAGAAATGGCTCTATCACGTATTCATCGGTGATAAAACAGTCCACAATTGGCGGAATTATCGAGAAGCGAAGAAAGCGGCAAAGAAGGCAGTGGCCGCTGCTAAAGCCGCGCACTACGCTGATGTGAGCGAAAAACTGGAAATGCGCGATGGTGAGCGTTATCTTTACCGCCTCGCCAAAGCTCGCTGTCGCCAAGCAGAAGACATCAAGAAGTTCTTTGGCATTAACGACGAGAACGGTCATCTTCTGATGGATCGTAAGAGGGCTGTGAAGCGATGGCACGACTACTTTGAAGAAATCTCGAATGTTGAGTTTGACCATCCTGCTATTCCTTTTGCATCCCCTGTATACGGCCTCGTTCAGAAGATCACAGTAAAAAAAACCGAAGCTGCTCTGAGGAAGATGAAGTCAGACAAAGCCACTGGTCCCGATGATCTGCCAGCCGATCTGTGGAAGTCGAAGGGCTGGTGTCCCGCAGACTGGCTGACAGTTTTTCAATCAGGTTGTTGCTGAGAAGAAAGCGCCCGAGAGCTGGCAGCAAAGCACGACCATCCCGATTTGGAAGAAGAAGGGCAGTCCTGCGGACTGCGCTAGTTACCGTCCAATTTGCCTTCTTTCGCACACCATGAAAATCTTTGAGCGAATTGTCGATGGACGTATCCGGGATGTCGTCCAGCTTTCCACGAATCAGTGTGGTTTCGTCTCTGGCTGTGGCACTGTTGATGCCATTCACGCTGTTCGTCTTTTGCTAGAGAAGCACCGCGAGAAACAGAAACCGGTGCATTTTGCCTTCCTGGACTTGGAGAAGGCCTTCGACCGCGTTCTGCCAGATGTTATATGGTACGCGTTGCGAGAACATGGTGTTTCTGAAGAGCTTAATGAGTGGGTGTGCACTCTCTACTCTTGTCCAAGGAGTCGAGTGCGAGCGCCAGCGGGCACCTCGACGGAATTTCCTATCTCTATAGGGGTGCATCAGGGATCTGCGCTAACCTCACTGCTCATCGTCGTCGTGATGGATGCAATATCACGAGATCTCCAAATGGTGGCACCTTGGATATTGCTGTTTGCTGACGACGTCATGCTTGCATGTGAAGATAAAACCGAACTCGAGCGACAGGCACAGGCGTGGTGCGATCGCTTGACATTGTTCGGACTCAAGCTAAACATCAAAAAGACGGAATACTTGACGACGGATGTGAATGAGCACGGATATATCAAGATTAATGGTACTGAGCTCTCGCGAGTTACATCTTTCAAGTATCTCGGATCAGCAGTCACGTCCGATGGCAGCCTAAAGCTGGAGGTGAACGCGCGCGTGAGTGCAGCCTGGTCCAAATGGCGCTCATTGACTGGGGTGCTGGAGTAACGCGATTGGATTGGACGGCGTTCGTAATGAAAGCATGCGACAAAGGTTCGGTGTCGCCTCGATAGCTGACAGGTTGCGCGAAGCACGTCTACGATGGTATGGCCACATCCTTCGCGCTAACGACGACACCGTCTGTAAGATTGTCCTGAATCTTGAAGTCTCTGGAAAACAGCCCAGAGGACGCCCGAAACAACGTTGGCTACGATTGCATATGGACTTGAAGTTAGCTGCTGTCCATCCCGACCAAGCGTTTGATCGGGAGAACTGGCGTTACCACACCAGAAGAGCGGACCCTGCCACCAAGCGGGACAAACGCTAATGAAAATGATGATTACATTGTAGTTGAAACTATGACTCCTTTTTTTGGTTGGTATGCTTGGAGATTGGATCTTCCAGAAGTGACAAGAAATTTTGAAAATGCTCTGGAATATTTTGAATTGGTACCCCAGAGCACAAATGCACTATGGACCAGCTAAGGCTGAACCTGGCTGCGAGTCCTACTGCGCTCTAGGCCATACATGTTGTCTCCTCAATGTGTCAAGAATGCTTTCATTCAGACCATCTTCTTTTTCGGGCCATTCAAATGGACGAAGAACAACTTATATATTCTGGTAAAGCAAGACATGCACTTTCGACTGTCATATAAAACCGAGAAAGACAGACTGAACAAGGCGAAGGAGTTGTTGGTGAATATGATTTTTCTCTTTTTGGCATTTTGTTGACACTCGATAGAAATCAGCATGAGCTAGTAAACGCGACGCAAATCCTTATAGAGCAAGAAGTTCTCTTTCGAACGACATATAACATCGAGCAAAAAAGTTCTACACCAGAGCAGGAGCTGTCGGTAAAAACAAATCCTCCTTCGGACGTCCCAATTCGATGACCTAAAAATCAATAAATGACAATTGAGCAAAAAGGACCAGCACGTATTTTTGTAGCACAGAACATTGTCTTACAAACGCTATGAAGAGCTGCTCAAAAAATTCCAAACCTAAGCGGAGAGAAGGAACTGTCGGCGATGGCCACTTTCAACTTTTTCACTTAAACGAAAAGAATTGCCAAAATTATGGACGAAAAAGAAATGCAAGACATGCTCTGATAGAGCAGATCATTTTCTTCCGAAAGCTGTATAGCGCTATGCAAGAGACCGCCGGCGAAATCCGAAATGAATCGTTGAAAAACGGCGGGGACTTATGGGGCAACCTAATAGTCCATGAGACCCACTAGCTCTGCAACATAAATAGGGTACCTTCTTAGCGACTTTTTCAAATGCACAGAGTAACGTATTAGCTGTTATTCGGCATATGCTTAGTGCTATAGTTCTTGCGGTTACCATGGTTGTAGTTCCTCTCATTATAAAGTAATATATGGGGGAATGAGCCCTCACGTAGAACTACAGCCTGTATTCCCAGTCCAAGGAGGCAGATTTTCTAACAACTGGAGGTTGTATATCCATTATTTAATTGACGTCATTAATTATTGTGACGTGTAGCGCAGTCGGAGGAGACGAGACTGTCGCGTGCACCCGATACCACGGGTTTTCCCGCCCAGGCCAACCAAGCCTTCCATCCCTCCGGGATCGGTGAATTGGTGCCAGACTTGTCTGAGAAGGATAGAGCGCTGACTTGTTCATCGGCTGGCCACCGCAAGTCGTTGTATGACCAAATACGCATTCATGTCGCCTCCACGACATCGCGTAGAAGTAGAATGCACTGGCGCATCCCAGAAGGGATTGAGTAACGCCGTCCTTTATCTTCTTCTTCTTCTTCTTCTTCAGCGTCTGTCCCGCTTCGTAGCGGGGTCCGCTATTCTGGTGTCATGACGCCACCTCTCCCGATCCAGCGCTAGATCAGGGTGGACACCAGCAACCTTCAAGTCCATATGTAACGTGTCAGACCAGCGCTGCTTCGGACGCCCTCTAGGCCGCTTTCCTACCACCTCGAACTTAAGGCCTATCTTGCGGACGCTGTCTTCTTCTCCGCGCAGAACGTGGTCGTACCATCGTAAGCGAGCTTCGCGCATCTTGTCCGCTATCGGCGCGACACCGAACTTCTGCCGAATGACATCGTTTCGGATGCGGTCCAGGCGCGTGACTCCAGCCGTCCAGCGCAGCATCTTCGTCTCCATGACGCTGAGGAGCGTTTCAACCTCCTTGGTCGCAGGCCAACACTCAGCACCGTACATCGCTACCGGCCGGACGACAGTTCTATATATTTTTGACTTCAACCGCTCTGGCATCTTCCTATCGCAGAGCACGCCAGTCAACGAGCGCCACTTGGACCAAGCTGCACTCACGCGTGAGTTCACTTCAATCATCAAATTGCCATCGGATGCTACTGCTGATCCCAGGTACTTAAAAACCGAAGTGCGTGGGAGCTCGATGCCGTTAACCTTGGAGCTGGACTCATTAACGTCAGTCGTTAGATACTCGGTCTTCTTCACGTTCAATCTGAGTCCAAAACACTCCAAGCGATCACACCAAGCTTGCACCTCTCGCTCGAGTTCACCTTTATTTTGGCTAGCGAGCACTACGTCATCAGCATAAAGCAGTGTCTAGGGGACTGGCTTCTGAAGATCTCGTGTGATGGCGTCCATCACGACAACAAAAACGAGTGGGGAAAGCGCAAAACCCTGGTGCACCCAGACAGAGATGGGGAACTCCATCGAGGTTCCGGCTGCAGCTTGAACTCTACTCTTTGGGTAAGAGTAGAGGATTCGCACCCACTCTATGAGCTCTTCAGGAACTCCATGTCGTCGCAGGGCGTACCATATCACTTCACGCGGTACGCGGTCAAAGGCCTTCTCCAAGTCGAGGAAGGCGATATGCCCTGCCTTCTGTTTCTCGCGATGCTTCTCTAACAAGAGGCGGGCGGCATGTATGGCATCAATGGTGTTACAGCCAGCTACGAAACCGCACTGATTGCTGGAAAGCTGGACGATGTCACGAATTCGACCATCGACAATTCGCTCAAAGATCTTCATGCTGTGCGGGAGCAAGCGAATCGGACGATAATTGGAGCAGTCTGCAGGACTGCCCTTCTTCTTTCAAATCGGAATCGTCGTGCTTTGGCGCCAACACTCAGGCACCTTCTTCTCCGCCACAACCTGGTTAAAGAACTTCGCCAACCACTCAGCAGGGTACCAGTACTTGGACTTCCACAAATCAGCTGCCACGTCGTCGGGCCCAGTCGCTTTGCCTGATCTCATCTTCCTCAGAGCCGCTTCTGTCTCCTCCACGGTGATCTTGTGTACGGGACCGTGAACAGAAGCCACGGAAGGGATGGCCGGGTGAGGAAATTCCATAGTGGAAACTTCCTCGAAGTAATCACGCCATCGCTTCAGCGCCTTTTTGCGGTCTGTCAGAAGATGGCCGCTCTCATCATTGATGGCAAAAAACTTTTCAATATCCTCAGTTTGGCGATGGCGGCTCTTAGCAAGTCGGTATAGATACCGCTCACCATCGCGTGACTCGAGGTTCTCGTTGACATCTTCATAATGAGTGGCTTTTGCAACAGCCACTGCCTTTTTTGCAGCTTTCCTCGCTTCTTGGTACTTCCGCCAGTTATCAGCGGTCTTGTCGCTGAGAAACACGTGATAGAGCGACTTCTTCTCTCGAACTTTTGCTTTCACATCATCTGTCCACAGCCACGCCTGCTTTTCGACCTTGCGTCGTCCAGGCACCGTGATGTCGAGCTCCAACCTTGCAGCTTCACGTATCGCGTCGGCAGCCTTCTTCCAAGTTTCGTCGACAGTTGTGACTGTCGGTAACCGCACGCGAGATATCACAGCTGCTTCCTTCTCTCTCATTCGCCACCACTTGATTCTCGGTGCACCGCATCGCTCGACCTGCTTCTGCCTTGGAGGGGCAATCTTTAGGGTGCAGATCAGCGGTCGGTGCTGTGGGGCGACCGTCTCATACGGCACGACCTTCGCATCTGTGACAAGACTTCGGTCGCGATCCTTCACAAGGACGAAATCTATCTGAGACTTGGAGCTCCCACTATAGTATGAGATGAGGTGGGAGTCGCGTTTACGAAATACGGTGTTTACTATGGTGAGGTTATGCGATTTCGCATATTCAAGGATACGCTCACCATCGGCGTTACGCGACCCGTAACCGAATCCACCATGACAGCTGTACCCGTCTTTCGTCGCGCCGACGTGCCCATGAAGGTCACCCGCGACTATGATGACATCTTTCGACGGCACCTCTGCTGTCTTCTCATCAAACAGGCTCCAAAACTCATCCTTGGCTTGATCGGAGCAGCCATTCTGCGGTGCATACGCAGAGAAGAAGTGATAGAGTCGCTCCTTAGCGGCAACAACGATCTTCATCAATCGATCGTCAAAGCGTTCGACGCTTACAATCGAGTCACGAAATCGTTCGGAGACGATGACTCCAACTCCACTGGTGGTCCTGGGACTTCCACATAGAACGGCCTTGAAGCCTCGTCCTATGTCCCTAGACTTGCGGCAGGACCACCTCGTCTCCTGCACCGCACAGAAATCAACTCTTCTACGCTCCAGTGCTTCAACCAACTCGCACGAGCGGCCCGTCAACGTACCCACATTCAGCGTTGCCACGCGGGTCCTGCTTACGTTACGGGACTTTCGGACTAGCTCAGTTGCCCCACGATGCCGTCCTCGCATCAGGGACCCTCGCATACTTCTCACACTCGCCGGGCTCTGCGAGTCCGCGTCGGCTCCCGCGGACGCCGTAGCACTATCTCGATGCTCATGTAACGTCATCAACCATGTGATGTGACATGGGTCTTCGTAGGCCGGCCTGTCACAAGGGCCTGTCGCCTGCATTCGAGTGTCCGTGCTTAGCTTAGCTCGCAGAGCGAGCAGTTTCCAGTGGCACCACGTGGAGGAACGGACATCGCCACCAACGCCGTCCTTTATCCTTTATCCTAATTATTGTGGTAGTGCGTAGCGCACGCCTGGTACTTAACCATAGTGATTATGAGATTAATGGGTCTGATGGTGATATACAAATGAAGAACGCTATTAGTTTGCTGATCATACACAATGGAGCAACCTGATGAAGGAAATTGCAGTGTCTAGTTAACAAAAAAAATTACAAGAACAGCTCTGCAAGAGCGATGAAGTTACTGAGCCATCGTAGAAAGGTCAAAATAAAAGCGTACTTAAAACTGCTTCTGAGAAACATGATGGTTGGCAAAAATGGCTACACATCATAATTGCACATCTTCTTAGATTTTCTAAACATGTTCTCCTGAGCACTCTAGGTTTTCGTATAAACATGTGAGACTCAATAAAACTAAAATCACTCCAATAATTTCATCAATCCAGTAAATGCCTAAAATCACTGATGGCGTTCGAAATGCAGTCCAAGTTGGTTGTTCGGGGCTTCAGTACCTTCCGCTGGAGTCCACTGAGAACAGGTCATAGTCCTCCGTAGGATCCTCCTTGATCGGCCAGCCGTATCTGGATATAAAGTCAGAAACGTTTTTGGAGTATGTCGCGAAGACATATTGGGAGATGGGAATATCCTATCTAATCAGACCGTACTGAATGGAAGTGCCATTCAGATAGGGCGTGTAAAGTCGGTACCCTGGTCGGTGAGCATGTGTTCGGTCTGTGCTCTGCTTGGTAATTATTGTATAACGCGCTCCAACCTAACAATGCTGCTAACTTTCGCAACTTGTACCGAAACCACCTTTGGTTAGCATGTGTTGTTCGAGTTGATTTAGTCGTACCGTAGGATGAATCTCTTGTCCACCGACGAGGTTCCTTCTTCATGAATTTTGAGCTCCCATGGAAAAGGCGTGCGGAGGGAAGAAGTTCAGCGGAAGGAAGGGTCGTTTTTATTTTGTTCTTCAGATTCAAATCTTTCAGTCCTGTACTCCTCTTCAAAAGCCATAATCATTAGATGACGAACTTGTGGGACTTCTTGTTGCGGATTACCTCCTCCAACTCCTCGAAAGGGAATGCAAAGAGTTCGGTCTCACCTGTAGTTGACGTTGGCGAGTAGCAGTCGATGATACTGATCGGCTTCCGACGACGAGGATGGAGTCGAAGAATGGCCAGACGAGGTGACCGGATTTCGAAGGAGCCGACGAGATAGACAAGAGATGGACACACGGCGAACCCTACGCCTCCGACACTGCGCGATGGAATCTTTTCTCCACGAATGGCGATTTTTTCGTCTCTCAAGTGTAGTATCCGTTCTTAAGAATCTTGTCTCCTGCAGGACGATCACGTACAGTTTGATACGTCCTGCCGCTTCCAGAGGAGCGTGTAAGTCGGCGTTTGAGGAGACTGTCCCTACGCGTCCAAGAGCGAAATAGATAGTACCACGCGTCTTGGATATCCGTGAGAAAATCGACTCAAGGGCTGTATTGGAACATCAACAGCAATCTTGTTGTATTCCCTGGTTACTGCAGTTGTTGCGTGCAACAGTTTACAGAAACTCTAGGTCGCTTGAATCGCGAAGTCGATTCGTCACCTTAACTATCGAGAGAATTCTGTCGGTTCCACCGAAGTGCAGCCCGTTCAACTTCTGCAGATTCTGTGACTTCATTTTAGGCCCTCGGAGAGATTTGCGTGGACGGCGATCTCCTCATTAGTGCCTTTGCCTAACTTGCTGTCAGACTCCAATAGGAAGGAGAAAACACTGGATAGCGTTGGGGGCGACACCAAACTGACCGCGTGTTGCAGTCACTCACACAAACTGCGTACGCGGCCTAATATAAGTAGGGCATAAGTAGGGCTCGTGTGCAAAGAGGTTTTTCTATCGAATGGTCTCAGCACTCAGAACGTTTATTTTCTTGAGTATCAGAGAGCGCAACGTCGTAAATGCGTTACCGGGCGGTTGCAACTGGCGGCTCACATCCGGTTCGAAGATTACCCGTCCTGTCGCCCGTGAAGATGTGAAGTGTTTCAGGAGTATCTACTGCAGTCCCTCCATTGCCGGCGTCTGCTTCCGGAGGGCTGTTTAACATAGCACTTCATCCTGTCAATGCGATCACCTCGCAAGAAGCGTCTTCTCGTGAGTCTCCTAGCAGCTTGTTCAACTCATATGACCGCTACAACTTAGGGAATGCAGCCAGTTTGCCTTCTATGGGACACAGTGCAGCAAGTGCCGACCTCAACGAACTCGAAGAGGCGCTGCGAGAGATCGCCTTCATGTCGAATGGGAAAAACGTTCGTTCGCACATGCTTCCACGAATTGAGATTCACTACTCATGCCTACTATTATAAATACTACTAGATTCATGCCACAGTTCGTGTAATTTTTTTACCATTAGATCGATAAGAGCTCCGAATCGATGTCCTACAACGGAGACTACAGCGATCGTCCTGCGTTTGTAGACGGAGCCGTTGACCGACATCAGAGGCGCAGGCGTCGAAAGGTTTGGAGGGCTCGAAAGTTTTCTTCTGGGAAGCATTTGATATTGTGGTGGAACCTATGCCTTACGCATAACATTTAGTTCTTGGTGGGCTACGATCTTAATTCATTACAACTCCTGGAGTGATATCCGGCACTGGTCATACTAATGCGTTTTCCGTTCATGCCTATCTACCTTAATCTCTTGCTAGGATCTAGCATTAGCCGCGAGGAAAGGTATACCTCCGTCTCCAAGTTCACCATACTTTTTCGACAGATCGCCAAAGGGCGAATGAGGAAACGTGTCGCTAGCAGATCGCGTGGGAGAAATTAGCCGCTGCCCCAACCTCATCATCTGCATCACAAATAATCAGGTTTTGTTCTTTTTCGAGGTGTTGTGGTAGCTTTCGTAAATGCTAAAAGGCAGCCAATATCTTTGACCCAACGAAATTAATTCGCTTGATCGCTCGCAGCTCTAAGTTTTAGAGTTGATGAAAAATAATGAAAGATCGATGTCAGTCAATCCTCGCCAAAGGTGCTCCACATACACTTCATGTTTCTACGGTATGTCATAAAGACCATTTGAGAACGTATTTCACTCACACACACACACTGACTCGCGGTTGACCGATGAACAAGCAAGTCAGTTGAGAGCAGGGCTGTGCGCTAAATCTTCGATAAATTTTTGAGGTTTTTTATCGAAAAATTTTTGCGGCAAAGCAGTAAATTTGCCAAGTGAATCTGCCATAAACTGCAGCCAGTTTGGGGCACCAATGTAGACAAGTTGATTCTGTTTCCTATTAACATATACTCTACTTCATAACAAATGACATTAGCACACCCAGCATCAGCAAAAGACTCTCAAAACGAACAAGATCAAGAAAACTCCAAAATCAGACAGCAGCGACAAGAGTTCTGGAAGAACAAATTTCACAACAACAGTAGGGGTCAGTTTTAAGTCCTGGTTAGGGAATGTTTTCAGTTGAAACAACATCAAATCTCCATACCTTAGCGGTCAAAACTCAAAGGCATATCGTTCTCATTGAAAAACTGGGTGCTGGAGAATCTGCCGGTGTGGTGTCTTTCGAGAGCGCTTGTAACGCTGTATCAGGAGGCGCCCGTTTTGGTTCGCACCCCGAACCTAGGGTTCTTGAAACCCTTTGCAAGTGTTTTCTTTATTTCATAGTTTTTTGCGTTTTTCATGTCTCCCTATGATTTTTCACAATGGAAGAATAAAGATAAGGATAAGGACGGCTTTAATCAATCCTTTTCGAGATGCTCCACCCATTCTACCATTACGGGATATCATGGAGACGAATTGAATGCCTATTTGGCCAGACTTGCGGTCGCAGTCGATAAACAAGCCAGCGCTTTATTCTTGCCAGGCAGTTGTTACAGCAACTGACCGACCGAAGGAAGGAAGGTTTTTCAGCCTGGGTGGGAAATCCGAACTAACAAGGAGAGCCTCCAAAGTGGCGGTTAGCTTTTGCGGTGGAATTTTTACAGGATGTAGGGTCCCGTATGGAGATCCCAAAACCGTAGTTAGTTTTTCGCAATGCTTTTCTGTGGTCGAAAATGGAGTGTGAAGACGTGAGCGCAAAGTTCATCACGCCCTGCCGCCCGCCACTGGATGTGGTCGGTTGGCGTAATGGTAGTGTTGTAGCATCACAGGCGCAGGAACGTGGGTTTGATTCCCCCTTGTGCTGGTATTTTGCATGTTGCGACTTATCGTCAGTGAGACCCTTTATCCCCGATTCGGACAAATTTTTGAACAAAAACATGGCGACAAATGTCGTTTACGTTCATCGAGCTCTTTGAAAGTAGAAGGGTGAGAATTTCTGACCTCCAGGCTAAGCAAGTCTAAAACAGAATGCAGATTCGTGATCAGCACCATAAATAACCCCCAAAGTTTGGGGCAAAATTGTTGCTTTCGACCTCACCACCCTCACTTTCTCACACGTTCTCTAACCTGTCATTAGAAAACGGGAAATCCAGAAATCGATTTCAAATTTATAATCAGCACTCCAAGTAACACCCGTAACTAAAGCATGAATAACTTTTTTTCGACCTTACTATACAGTGCATAGGCTCTTCTTGATTTTCGAACAGCCGAGCCGTTTCAGCCGATAAGGTGTTGCAGAGTTGTAGATAGCGAATTCTATTACATTCTTTACATGGATGGAGTCAAAGACGTAGTAACCAACCGGAAAGAATAGCTAATGATGTACCAACCTTCTTCAACAATGATGGAGAGTTGTGAAAAAGCATGTAAGCGAAACACACTGCTCACAATCTTAACATATGCGCTTTTATCCACCCACCCGTCCAAAAAAGGACGTAGTAGCACCGATATTTTACTTTCTGTGTATCCCTCCACCGCTTAGCGTATTCAATTGTTTCCACCTCGAATGGCTTTGCACCTCGATGACCGCCCTGTTTGACCATGAAGACCGAGGTGCAAACCCCGCTCTACTCTATAGGCTCTGTAGGCCCAGGTTCGAGTGAAGGTGGTGAGGCCGGATGCACCAATTTCGCCAAAACTTTATGCGTGGGGATTACTTGGGGTGCTGATCACGAATCTGGCATAAGTTTTTGACGTGCTTAACCTGGAAGTCAAAATTTCTCACTTTTCCACTTTCAAAGAGCTCGATGAACGTAAACATCCCCTGTTGCAATGTTTTTGTTCCAAAACGCGTTGGGAATGAGGATAAAGGGTCCCACTGACGACAAATAGCAAAACGCAAAAACACCGGTACAAGGGTGAACCGAACCCACAATCATGCTCCTGTGGAGCCACAACGCTACCATTACGCCAACCATCCACATTGGTCTGGGTGGCAGCGGGCGTCATGAACTTCGCGCTCATGCGTCCACACGTTTTTTTTTCGACCACACAAGAGCATTCCGAAAAAAGTAGTTATGGTTTTGGACCCCCCCTACACGGGACCCTACATCCTGTAAAAATTGCGTTGCAAAAGCTCCGCCACTTTGGAGGCTCTCCTTGTAAGAACCTTCATGTGGCCTGAGGGCCTGTTCATACTTCGCGACAAGAGTGACTCGTCGCCCGTGCAAAACATGCATATCAATTAAAACCGAGCACGCGCCGCCGAAAAGTGTTTATACTCGAGCGCCGGCGCTGTCGCTCCAGTCGCTTTGTCGCTTTGGGGCCGGATTCATCAACGATTAACCCGCGGGTATAGAGGGTAGAGATACCCACGATGAAGCGTGCGTCTCTGACTTTTGCCTTATCTCTACCTGACTCTTATCTTATCTCTACCTTATACCTCGCATACCCACGGGTTTAACTGTTGATGAATTCGGCCCCTTGTCGTTTGTTCATATCTCGCGCCGGCGCTGGGAGCGAGTGGAGCGACTGGGCCAACGAACGGAGCGTGCAGTTCGTAATTACGCCGCACTAGTGCTGGATGGAAACGATTCCTGTTTTGCCGTTCTAATGCAAAGGTAAGTGGTGCTTTTATGTTTCTTTTGAGTACCAGACTGACAATGTAGGCAATATGACTGTTCGATTCTGTCTGTTTGAATTTCTAACAACTTGGGAAACGTCGGAAGAATAAAGAAGCATAGAGGACCTGCAAAATTGCAAAGGCCGACCTCTCACGCGAGTAGGGAAGTGATGAGGCATCGAAGCAGTTTAAACCCCCTTTGCCGCCACAAAATAGAAGTTATGGTGCAATTACGTGGGCCACACTATGTCCGTCGCACAGTCGCTCTTGTCGCCTATTCATACTTCCGCGCGCTGTGCTCTTGTCGCTGCTGTCACGAAGTATGAACAGGGCCTGACAACACGGTGACCGTACGCCTGCAGTGTCGGTTCCATCCAATGACGAGAGCGCATGGAGTGAAGGTCTAGGGGAGCACACAGGAAATTATACGTATGTATATGGCGCAGCAGCGTCGTTTTTGGAAGTGGCTTAGGGTTCGTTATGGCACGTTTGTGCGCAGCACTGACTGCAACCAGACAACAGTATCTACTCAAGCTGACATTTCCACCGTCACAGGCTGAGATGTGAAGCGCGGGTCTCGCATGGCAGCGAATACCAGCACATGCACTTCGGGCCAAGAGCGGTTGACAAGGAGCTTCATGAGGACATTGCATTGCTGTTCAGCGGCTTCTAATGAGTTTTCGAAGCTTTAAAACTCTGATATGGTGCGGCAAATGGAAATGCAAGACAAAGGCATTGTCGAGTATCCCAGAATTCACTCAGGGATTCCGGATTTTGAGTTCTCCAAGGTGTCGATGGTCTTCGATACACTATTTGCACGCTGCAGCACAATGATACGCAAAAGTGGCCAGCGTGGGTGGATGCCACTATATTTGACCAGATTCGGCGCCTCTGTGACGAATCGTCTCGTCTGAACTACCATACTGACGTAATTCGTCGTCTGCGAGGAAGACCCCTGTTGAGAGATATCATAAGCAGATTCGTAGCGAAAGCTCGAGCAACACTCGGTGACAAACAGAAGTTGCACGCGTATTCTGCACAAGGCACCACGCTGGCTGCTATGCTCGCTGCTGTGGGTATCTATCCAAAACAGTTCCCAGACTACTCAAGCGTCGTGATGCTGGTAGTTTAGCAGAGGTGGCCAGCTGATAGCTGATAGAAGTTTGTCACAAAAACGTCACGGACGTCGAGAACTGTAGGAACCTTGTTGTTTTTAGAAGAAAACTGAAAATACAGAGAGAACGGTCGGAAATATGGATGAGGATAAGGGTAAAGGATGGCGTTATTAAATCCCTCTCGGAAGCGCCACGCATTCTACTTCTACAGGATGTCGTGGAGGCGATCTGAATCCGTATTTGGCCTAACGGTAGCTTGTTACTGCCCGGCTGGTGGCCGGGTTCAAACATAGGCATCTCCTTCGATTGCGGTAGCAGCGGCCGCCGCCCTCGATTACGGTAGAATGGCGGTTGTTGGGTCCATTTCGGACGAAATGAGCAGAGTAGGGTATGCGCCGTGGAGCAGACTTTCTATCACTAGGCAGGAACTGGGCGCTTTATCTGATTTTACCTGACTTACCAGAAAAATTGAGCATAGGATGTTGGAATAAAAAGGCTAGGAAAGTCAAAGAACGTTGAAAAAGGGCAAGAAATAAAGGATTGAGAAAGAAAACACTCCTTTCCATACTAGAATATAAATTGGAGGCGCATCGCAAATAGAATTTGATAACGCCGCTCTTCATTCTTCACCCTTTATCAGGCGATGTTTGCTAGACCAGGGCCGTATGCTCGTCTTCCCCGAGGAGATTGGGGCGTGATAAGATATGTTGGTTGATTGGATTTTTTCCCTATTAAAGCCCTACGCAAATTTTTGCGACAACGCGGCAACGCTATCTTTAAGCACAGTGCAGAGACGCAGAATCCTCGATCGAGGCAAAACTACCCCAGTCCGGACTGCCGATGATGTGCCGCCTATGCGGCAGGCGCGGTGCCGCCGAAGCGGCAGCAGCTGCCGTAAGCGCGGCATCGGCAATAATGGTCGAAAGCATTATTGCCGCTGCAGCAGCTCTGCTGCCGACAATTTCTGTCTGGGCTCTAGCTGAACGTGGCGGGATCTAGAATGGAAATTGATAATGATAATGATAATGAAACCGTGTTCGCGATGGAGTGGGGCTGCAAGGCTGATCGTGAGGGTGAGTGCCGCCTAAAGGCCCCCGCAGACTTTTGCGGCGTCGCCGCTGCCCTATGCTTAACCATAGGGCAGAGACGCAGAGCTCGCCGCCAGCGGCACCGGCGGCGTCGCTGGCGGAAATGACTTGAATCATTCCACCCGGCGGCGCCGCTCCAGCGTCTGTCTGTCTGCGCTCTGCGCTCTGCCCTTTCGCGGCGGGATCCAGAGCGGAGACGGTCGATGCGGGCGCGCGATCGTTATCGGGGCGCGTTATTGTTAAGCGCCAGTCGGTCCCGACTAGAAACAGTACAGTACCTCGCCGCCACCGCTCCCTCTGATGATGAGTCAAGCCGCTGACAGCGGCTTGACTCATCATCAGTGGGAGCGGTGGCTCAGCGATTTCGCCCGCCGCTCGCCGCAGAAGTCTGCGGGGGCCTTGAGCGGCAGTTCTGCCTCCTACGAGGCAGTTTTGGCCCATGCCGCGTACGTGGCTGCTGCAACAGTGTGCGTAGGCCTTAAAGGCTTCTGCACACTTTGCGGCAAAGCGGCACACGGTAGACAGCAAAACTGCCTCGTCGGCGGCAAAACGGCCGCACAGGAGGCACTCATCAGCTTTGCCACCCTACTCCATCCCCAACGCGGTTTCATTATCATTATCATCATCACATCATTACCAGATTCCATGGCAAAGCGGCTTCAGCGGCAATAATGCCTTGTTGAGTAGTTATTGCCACAGCCGCGTTGGCAGCACATCAGCTGCCAGCTCTGCCTCTCTGCCCAATACTTGTGGATACTGATAGATTTAGAAAGTGCTGCCGCTATGTCGCGAAAGTGTACGAAGGGGGAACACGAGCATATGGCCCTAAAGGGTTAAATCCGGCTAAATCCGTTTGGACACCAACTTCCAAACTGGAGACTTTTCTGGCGTGTTGGATCGACTTTCAACACGCGTCTTTACGCGCAAACCCCACCACGTCACGTCGTCCACACGTCTTGTAGACGGCGGCTAGCTGCAAAACTAGCGGTCGTGACCTGCTTAGATGTGGACTTCACGATGTTGGCTGAGCTCGAATCTCTACCAGAAGGAACGGGGAAGGGGCAGAATCCCCCCATGCGGTGCAAAAAATGCCGCGAAATCCAGCAATTTATATTGTGCTGTGGAGCACTCTTGAGCTGCATGATACTGAAGCAGTCCTAGTATAGAGGGGCATTCAGTTTTCTCCTCATGTAGGTGGACATATATCAACCTACAAACTCCGCCGGTGCAATCGACATTGTGTTTTGAAAATTCTTGTCAGAAAGCCGGAAACCGTGGATGTGCTAAATCCCATTTTCTACCCGTACCAACTCCTCCATCTTCTGGGCTACATACATACTTGATATTCTTAATGTCTTTTTCACCGTGCTGTTAGGCAAAAAGCTCGTTAAAATGGAAGCGCTTTCGATAGATTGTAGATACAATACGTTCGACGTCGGATACAATAGCTATCGCAACCAGGCGATTCACTTCCCGTTTTTTTTTCGATCCACTCACTCAGTAGTGCGTTTCTGCACTGTTCTGTGATGACTTTGCAGATCCATCGATCGTAGTCCCCTCTTACGATTAGAGTTCTGTCTGCTCCGACTTCCACGCATTGCCAAAACTGTCTGTCAAAAACGCCTCATACTTCTTATCTGCAAAAACTCTCGTGTGAAGATTTTTTTAAAGAAGTGAGCGAAATCTTCAGCGTGTATGCAGGGCTAGATTCATCAACGACTACGACTTTAGATTACTGTAAGTCGTTGACGCACCTGACCCCAGATTGCCTAAGAAACTGTAGAACGAAACGCTATACACGTTTATCTAATCAGCATAGACCTAGAAGGATATCTGACTTTGCTTGTTTGGCAGAAATAGAGAGGAACAGGTTGGACCCCCCTCCCTAGGTTTGCAGCCGAAAATGAAAGTGCACCATCTATCGGACCTGTAAAGGCCTGTTGAGGACGTGGGTTTCACCAGTGCACCGTCAGTGACAGAATGGGCCTTGCGCTTGAGAACGTGTGTGGACGTGGATCCAACACGCCAGGAAAGTCTCCAGTTTGGAAGTTGGTGTCCAAACGGATTCAGCCGTTAAATCCACTGATAGAATGTGGCTGCTGTTGGTGCAATTTTGGTATTTGTCGCATCTTGAAACGGGAAGTCTAGATCAGGAAGATCCACAGAGTTTCTTCCGCAGTTCAGCTATGTGCTATGCTCCTCGTCCGCGGGTGGAGCAAAAAAAAATCGCGCTCTATGGTTGGCTTGTGCGTGTTTACAGTCTCGACGCGGCGGCAAGCCCGCTTTGCACCTTTTGGCATGAGTACCTCCAAACTGATTTCAGTTTCGGACAATTTGGATTAACTGCTTTACCGCATTTGCCGAAAAATTTGTTTAACGCCTAAAACTTAACGCACACCCCTGGTGCACATCTCTCGTCTGGTGCTAGTTTACCGCCAGTGGGGTGATGAAATGCAAGGCTGACCGGGGCGGGATCGAACAAGAAACTCATGAATGCCAGCACCGGATCTATCCTAGTCCGGGGGGGGGGGCACGTGACTAAAAAGTATGTAAAAAGTCGACTTGGGACTTACCGAGCGACTCCTACAGAGCACGATGGAACCTGAAACAAAGAAAAAACGAACGGATGAATAAAAAATAAAATCACCGCGGTTCGACAACCGTATCGGCGCGCAAAGAGCGACGCAATGGAGTCGTGCCGCGTGCTGACCACCGCTTGACATGTTAGAACGAGGATATAACATGGTAAGGAGGGCGCATAAAGCCACCTAGCGCGTGCTGACCGCCGCCTGACATGTTATAACCAGGATCTAACATGGAGAGGAGGGCACGTAACTTCACCCGCTTACAACCGCGATGAAAACATTTATTCTTTTCGTTTTTTGTTGCTCGTGAATTTTTCTGGTTTAGGTTTTATCGTGCTCTGTAGGAGTCGCTCGGTAAGTCCTGAGTCGATTTTTTACATACTCTTTAGTTATGTGCCCCCCCCCCCCGGACTAGGATAGATCCCCAGCACCTCCCCCAACCGCGGTTCTGGACATGACTGGATTCCAAACGAGAGTGGTTAGACATCTGCTAAGAAGAGATTATTCAGTCACTTTCTTCCTCACTTTCGAAGACGTTGTGTTTTCTTGAGCAGATTAGATTGGTACTGATAGTAGATTTATTTTCATTATTTTTTTCATTATAACCATTTATATATTATTTTTTATTTATGCACAACGCGAGCCATTTTAAAAATCACACAGGAGAAATAAAGTTAGTCATGTTATCAGCATGCTTGGTAAGGGCTGTGTTTTGCAGCAATTCAGAAGCCTAAGTAAAACTTGAACGCAACCACAAACAGACATTTAATGAGACTGAAAAGTACCACAAACAGACATTTAATGAGAGCAAAAAGTGTTATATGAATTAACTGAATACTAATTTAAGCAGTTAAATTGATTGTGGTGTACTGGTGCAGAGGTTGGGTAGGAAATTGATATAGCTATGGCGTGATTCAGGAAATCACTTTCGAACAGCATAGACAGAAGGAAGCATCTAACCAGGAAACTATCTAAACGGTAGGTCGGAACGGCCCAAGTGTTGTATATGAGCGGAGTCGCCTCTCTCTTGGAAACAAAAAAGTGCAAATATCTCGACCCCAATACGACTCTGCGCAGAGTTAGGGACGACGGAAGCTGGGCCGTTGGCGGCGTTAGCCCTATGCCTGCACGCGGAAGGCGAGCTCAAGTTGGCTGGAAACAGCGATTATGGGAATTAGGCCGCCCTCTACCCACTGCACCACCATCGCTCGCTCATCATCGCTGTTTCCAGTCAACGTGAGCCCGCCCTCCGCCTGCAGGCTGAGAGCTAACGCCGCCAACGGCCCAACTTCCGTCGTCGCTAGCTATGCGCAGAGTCGTATTAGGTTCGAGATATTTGCACTTTTTTGTTTCCCAGAGAGAGGCGATTCTGCCCATATACAACACTTGGGCCGTTCCCACCTACCGTTGAGATAGTTTCCTGGTAAGAACCCGACGTTACCTCCGTTCACGCCTAGGTCTTCTTAGGCTTCCATTCGATGCTGCTTCCACGGGAACTGTGTTAGTTGCATATCTGATTAGTTCTTCTTCATGAAGGCATAAATGATTCCCATTTCTGCTCAGCAGACTAACGAAAGCTCTATCGAGAGTCAGAGATGCATCCTGAATTTCGCGTAACTCTCAGAAGAAAAGGCTGCGCGAGCAAGCTTGGGGTTCCACTGATCAAGAAGCGATAATGTACATGAGCGGTGGAGGATTGGAAGTTCAATAAGTGCTTCGACTGCGGTTCAAGTTTGTCAGATGTCTCGAAGTCAGGTTTCAGGGACAGAGGAAAGTGAGCAAAATGAGCTACCGCCTGACTAGAGACCAAGGTAACGCCAAGCCCTCTCTCCGTGAGTTGATCGAGGTACTAAAGCTGACCACCAGAATAACCGCGAGGTTTCATTCAGCGATAATTCCGCCTCCACCTCCCCTCGATGCTGAGCTGATGAGTTCGGAGGAGTTGAGGAAAACATCGATGGAGGAGCTGATCGCCTTAATAAAAAGGGACTCTAACCAGACGTGAGGGTTTTTCATTGATTAACTTCTTGATCGTTTAATCTTGAATAAAGTCTGAAAGTCGTTTTCGTAATCGATCGCTTTCCATGAGCGAAATTAACTTCAGGAAAAATTCACCAGACGCGGATGTCTGTGCGGTTGTCGCATGCGATTTTGAGAAAGGTCGGTCAACACTGTCGTGCCTCCGACGGAGATTTGCTGATGGTTTTGCGCCGACAGTAACGCGTATACTTTTTCCAGGCGATCTTTGCGGGTTTGTCAGCTCCAATTCAGCGGATCGTCCTGTGTCCAAAAATCATCGTTTCAAGAAGTCCGCGGTAGGCGATTATAACCGGAATGCGTTGCGCCATCGCTAGACCGTGCTTCAGAAACCCAATTCCAGCTCTCGGCCTCAGCCTACTTCGTGATTAGGGGATGGAGAAACTGGGTTGGAAGGCACTACAACACCTTCCGAAGGGTCGACAAAGGACGTAAGGCTGCTCCATTCGTTTTCAAACCGACTGCTGCTAACATCTCATTCTAGCTGTGTTCGGACCGGCAAATCGTCACTTTGCTGCTTCTCTTCTCACTTCGCAGCAGATGGCCACCTTAACACTGAAGGTATCCACATCGCTCTTTAACTACAAATGGCGGGTTTTTTAACCGTGCTTCCAAGATCCCCGGCACTGAGCCTTGTGGCGAGATCCCCTGGAGTGCAACAAATGACGATCTTAAGATCTGTCCTAGTGTTTTCTGAACTACCCTACCGATCTCCTAAAGATGGTAATTGGGGTTTGATCCTGTACTGCTGTCTGCTGATCGAGACACTGACGTTATTTGGCTTGGCTGAAAATTCCTCGACCTCTTTTTCGTTAAAACCTGGAAAGTCGAAAATACCTACAAAACCACCTTCTAAAACAGCGCTTCTACAGAGAGAGTTGTGAAAAAACGCGACACGATCCAACACGGAGTTTAAGAAAGGAACGACTTGGTTTTGAGGTGGGCTTCAGAAAGACTACCGTCACCTCCGACCGTCGCGCGATGTTGATGTGACAAATAGGGGTCGGGAGATATTGTCTGATATGGTCGCCAAACGGTTGAGAGAACTGGGAGCGCAAGATATGGCAGGTATTTAAAGATTGCCTGAAGTAAGAATCTGAGCCCTACATAGTGTCCAGTGATGAATGCTGCTGCCTTTTGCCCATGACCTGCAGAAATCCAGATACTCTTCGCTTTTTTATGAACGCCATCTGATCGAAGCGGTCATGTCCGTGAACGCTCCACGAAATGCTTATTCAGACGAGGACATCGGAGCCGTTCGCGCTGTTCTTCGACTCGTGGGAGGCGACTCGAGAGATGCAGTTGCGAGTGTGCTGCGACGACGTGTGTCCTCTGACTACGTACTTCGGCTTCCGGAACACTGACCGAGTATGGCGCCGTCTCGCTCTGCAGTGTCCAGCGTCAACCAGTTTGGTACGATCCTCTTCATTGGCTCTAACAATGAGCACTGGCAACTGACAAGCGAATTGCTTCAACTTGACCCAGCACTTTGAATCAAGACCTCTGCTGTTCGAATGGTCCAAAACCACTGTTCGGTCTGTGGAATTTATAGCTCCCATGCGGAAGCGATAAGGGGTTGTGGCATGTCTGAAAGCGTTCACTTATAGCATCTCTGGGATGGTGATGGAGGTGGAGACGGTTGGTTGATTTTCAATCTATAAGCGGACGGTAGGAAGCCCGGTTTGGTTTCCTATGTTCAGATTTTGTCAATTGTTTTTACTATTAGCCTAGCAAAGTGCTTTTATGCTTGCTTTCATTTTCATTCTAAATTTTTCTATATTATAGATTCTAAAGAAAAACTAAGAAAGTGTGGAAAGGCTGTGCTGATCAATTCGAACTGAGTCTACATCAATTATGCATACGCGGAACAGCTGTAGTCTGCTGGAATAGATTTACTTTCCGTGTCCTTCATGGCGTTGCTTCTACGAAGGTTACACCCGTACTTATGGGAGCGTGTTGCGCAGTAGGAGGAGATGTCGGCCCTCGCGTGCATCCGAATCGACGGTTCTTGGTTCGGAATCCGCCCAAGCCAGCGAATCCTTCCATCCTACCATGGGTGATTGTTGTATCCCTTAGGAAACACTTTGCTGGACCTCTGAGGTCACTTCTTATTGCTCTCTGCGTCAACAGAGAGCTCCGTGTCGGCGTTGAACGAGGGAGCAGAATATTACAGATCTGTTAGTAAAATACAACGGCCACACGAACGACGATGGCTGAGGGCAGAGAGGTAGGCTGGCGGCGGCTGGAACTTCTCGGCGACGGTCCTCGGTGACCCTCGGCGACGACCTGCGACGACGATCCCTGGGGGTCTCGGCGGCGGCCTTATATCCGTCCCGTTTCCCGCCGGTCCTTACTTTGACCTGCCTTGGCGACTTTCCACCGCGCCTACGTGGGTGGTCATCGGCTTTCTACTAGCCGGCTACGGGCGCGCTACACTAGATCACCTCTGTGATCGTCCGGCCATAACAGTGATTGACTTGTTACAAACACTGTGCGCTTGTGGTTGTGACTTGATCAGAATCGTCTTGGAATGGTAAAGCACAGACATGTCCATCCGCTGGACATCACAGGTCGTTGCGTGGGCCGAACGCTTATTCAGATTGCCTCCACGACATCCAGCAGAGGTGAATGAGTGTCGTATCCTAAATGAGGGTTGATTGACGGCGTCCTTTTTTCGTTGTCCAATTTAGAAAATTGCAAAGAAATACTAAATAAAGATTGCATTTGTAACACACGACGTCACAAATGTAGTCGCTTCATTGATCCTATTCATGAACATATAATCACAGGAAACATGGATATTATAGAGAACAAACAACTTAAAGAAATACTTAGAAAAGGCACAAAATTTAGACCAAAATTGGAATATAGCAGAGATGATATATATAATACATATTATCAAGGTATTGTTGAAAAAATAGTTAATCAAATAAGACGATTCTATAGAGTGCAGCAAGAAAAAATACCGGAGTTAAGAAATTTCTTCAATCTACAATACCGAAATAAAATAAAACCATTGCTAAATAGTTACAACATTCAGAGAAAAGATCACATACCTTTCGTGCAATTCGTGAAATTCAAAATTACTTTATAATTTGCCCCTCAGATAAAGCAAGCAATAATTACGGCATCATTTGCAAAAAAGTCTACATAATCAATTTAATCAAAGAAATGGGTGTTGTATATGATAATAAAGCAAAAATATTAGTGAGTGTTAATAAAAATAATATCTATATTAACCTAAACAACACCAACAAAATGTCTGTCATTAAAAACATCAACATTTCTAAATTACAAAAAAATTAAAAATTGAAACAGAAGGAGATTTGCCAATTATTTATTCTCTACCGAAGCTTCATAAAGACCCAGTCAAATTCAGCTTCATTACTGGGCATGCAATAGTAGTGTTAAGTTGCTAGCATTAGAACTTTGTTGTATATTTTCTAACCTAAAAACTCATTTTATTAATGCAAATATTGTAGCTAACAATTTCAGAACGATTAAAACGTACTGGTCCATTAATAACTCAAACATAATACAAGAACTTCAAGTTTTGATCTAGAAAATGTTAAACTATATTCAACAGATTTTACAGATATGTTTACAAACCTACATCATGCTACTATTATGGAAAAAATGAAAAACCTTGTTAACATTTGTTTCAAAAACTCTGGTGAAAACTTCATTGCTAGCAACAGCTTCAAAGTTTTCTACACGGACACTTCTGATAAAGATAATAGATACAGATACTACAAACCTTCTGATCTTCCATATTTCATCGACTACCTTCTAAGAAATAGCTACTGTATATTTGCTGGTATGATTTACAAACAAAGTAAAGGAGGAAATTACCATAAGGAGGAAATTTCAACCCTTTATTTGCAGATCTAACAATGCCTATGTTTGAATTTGAATATTCCAAAAATATAACTTTAGAAGGACACCAGTTATTTAAACCATTTAGATACATGGATGACATACTCATAACTTTACTGAAGACATCATAGACAATACACTTGGATTAGTGTACAAAAACACACTTGCCTTTAAAAAGACACATACCATTGAACGCACGTGTAATTATCTGGATCTAACCTTAAAAATAGTAAATAACCAAGTAGAAACCAACTTGTGTAATAAAACAGATTCTTTTAACATCAAAGTTAATAGGTTCCTACACATGGATTCTGAAGTTTCTGTCAGAGTTAAACGTAATGTCATATACACAGAAATCCTTAGAATAGTAAATGCTTACTCAAAATTTGAATATTTTTGTAATAAATCAGAAGATTTTTATAACGTTTTTGTAAATAATGGATTTAATAGAAATTTTATCGTCAATAACATTTGTAGGTGTATTTTTAAAAATAGTCAAATATTGTATAAATACAGCTTGCTAGACCATAGCAAAAAGGCTATGAACTTTGCGAAAACATTAGCTAAATTTGAAAAATTACTAAAATATACTCTTACGTCATTAAATTGTTCACATATGTGTATGTTTATGTTTATGAAACGTTGCTTTTGTAGTTTAATGCAAAACTTAAATCAATCATTCAATCTTAGAAATAATAAAGTAAAGCCAAAAACAAGATTAAGATAGAAAATAATGCCGCCGTTATTCCTAGCAAAGCAAAATGACTTACACTGTGGAATGATATGAGTTATCCGTTCTGATAGCGAATACTGTACTACAGTGGAGTTATTTTTCTCAAAGCGAAAACTAGAGTCAGCTGATCGTCAGCTGATCAACTAGTTTAAGTTCAAAAACCTTTATAATTTTAACTTAATTCTAAATGTTAATATAATAAATTATATATCAATATAATAAACTTTTAAACTAAACATAAAATATAAAAATAAAATTTTAAAAAATTTAAGGTTAATAAACATTAAAATTATAAGAAATTGAATCAGTAAATTAATAATTTACACATCCAAAAATGTTGTAGCACCTTCTTCACTTATGAGCCACCGGGAAGGTGTTATAACAAAAAGGTTCGTATAGGTGACGAAACGAACCTTTTGCGGGTTACGCACATGGATGAATATTGCATTTGTTCCGTTGCTGCATTGCGTATGATCAGCAGACTAATAGCGTTTTTCATTTGTAACTCAAATGCATTGATCTGGTCTTCACTACAGAGAAGACCCCGAAGTTCCCTACACGCTCCTATAACCCTAAATGTTCAACCACCAATAATCAGAAATTTCGCCATCTTGGAATGCGAGCGCTTCACCGCGAACGTGAGGAATACTGGCGTTAGTTTTGCGTGATGATCAGCAAACTATTAGCGTTCTTCATTTGTATATCATCATCAGATCCATTAATCTCATATTCACCATGGTGAAGTACCTGGCGTGCGCTACGCACTACCACAATAATTAATGACATTAATTAAACAATGGATATACAACCTCCAGTTGTTAGAAAATCTGCCTCCTTGGACTGGGAGTACAAAATAATAAAAATACAAACGGTAGTTTAACGTGAGGGCTCATTGCTTTATAATAGGCGGAGCTAGAACCATGATAATTGCAGGAACTGTAGCACTAAGGATATGCAATATGTTGTTCAGTGCATTTGAAAGTCGCCTAACAAGGTAGCCCATTTATGTTGCAGGGCCAATGGGCCTCATGGATGATATGCAGTTGTCTAACCTGCTCCACATGCCGTTCTCGTAGGACCTAGGACGCTTCCGTTATTGTACCGGTCGCCGCTGTTCGGAAGCAGCGTTGATGATGTGCGGGGTACAGCTAGCCCAGCAACACCCAGCCGAGATAACGCGACGAGTTATGACTGCAGCTGAACACTCTTCTCTCGACGTTCATTCCTATGTAGCGCACACTGTCGCTAACGCAGAAAATGCTGCTGTAGATATGCAGACCCTCCCTTAATTCTAGGTGGAACTTTTTTGGTGGCCTACGACATTGCCTTGAATTTGCTGAGGAAGCACGAGCAAAGGGGTTAGAAGCCCTGTTTTTATACAGGATAGAAGTGATTAGTGGTAGAGGAGCAAAATCTTCATTTTGAAACTCTAACCAAGGTGAAGAGCTTCACTCAAAATTCGTTGGAGTCAGTAGATTACATTCACACTGCTAAATCTTCCTTTTTAGAGCAGCAAGCAAAGTAGGAACTTTTATTTTCCTTAACCTAGTGCGTCTCGAGCTGCTACACATAGACATTGGCTTTGATGCTCGAATTTTACCTCAGCACCTTAAAGAACCTAATGTAAAAGAATACGCCAAAGATTCGAACTTGATATAGGACGATTTCCTTCAGGTCTTTGATTTTTAACACCTGTCCCATCTGAAATTAATCACTTTTACCATTTTGGATACGGTATTCTGCGATATTTAGAATGCACAGTTAGAGAAATATTTTGAAACCGCCTCCATGGAAAGCAAAGACCATTTTCACAGCTCCTTACTTGACTCTCACAATATTCCAGGTGACCTTCGAATGCATGAACTTCGGTGGACGACGGGGTGCATGCGGCATCGACAATTTCGTTTTAAGGAGTCGAAGCTGCACGAATCAGAAGTTGTAACTGCTCATCTTCCTCTTCAACGATTGCTGTTCATGTCCGTTTCGTCTAGCCATTTCATAGGCATAGATTCCTTCGTCCGTGTAATCAAGAGAAGGACAATTTGCTTTAAGTTTTGCGAAGTAGAGTTACAGAATTCCTGAGATTGCGAACATTGGATCTTCATCGCGTTGCAAACACCTCGACACGACTCCCTTCAGATACAGATTTCTCCAGCTGAACGCTGCAGTGTCATGTGAAATAAGGTCACAGAACGTGGTTCACCTCCGATGCAAACATGCGCGTCGTGGGCGTCGAACACCTTAGCGTAGCTCACTGGAGCAAGTCCTTTTTTCTAGTCTTTCTCTCTGTGTCTGGAGGTTCGCTTCAGCTAATTGTAGTCCTTTCATGTCGTCTTTCATGTTTTAATATGTTTATTAACTTGCTCAAGATAAAGAAATGAAATAAATATAATGAGAATAAGTGGCTTAGAGGAAACGATCAACTTGCGCTGCTGTTTCACCCTTGCAAAGGATTCTAAAATAACTTTATTAGTAACAGTACGTATTCTCATGGTGTTCTCTGCATCGGTATGGCGATCTGTTAGGTATGGTGTTCAAATGTAGGGTGACGAACTATATATGGAGTAATCGGCCAGAATCTTGAGAAGCAAAACCTTGCAAAAAGGTTGCTGAGTTTTTTATCTGACAGATGTATTACAGAAAGGGTAGAAAATGATGTACTTCATTAGAGAGTCGTCGAGGATTCACAAGAAAACAGAAAATGGAGGGTTCACTACTACTCAAGAAACTTTCCTTTGCTTGAGTTTAACTTTAAAAGCGCACAGCTAAGGCTACAAACTTCACCATCAAAATTACCTTGCCCTCGTAAGGTGAAAGGTTGCCCGCTCCCTCTTTCTTTCCCGGAACTGCTGTGCTGCGCCAGTGTTTGTCAGCTTCACTTGCCGCAGAATATTCAACGGGGATCTTATCACATGCTGCGGCAAGCATCTTACACATAATTGGGCTCTTATCACTCGCAGTAATTGACTGTACAATGTCCGGGAGTGCCATTGGTGAGGATCTGAGTCTAAGCGAGTCAACCTTCAACTGACGAGAGAATGAGCCGTGCGTCAACCTTCGAACTCTCCTAAAGAATTTTAGTCATTCGTTGTACTCGCAACTCTGAATAAACATGACAGATGTGGGGTCTATCCTGAAGCTGGTTTAGCGGTTTGGAGACCTTCACAAATGGTGGCTGCGTGCCCCAGGAATTGACGCAGCCCTTCCTGTTTTAACATTCAATATTGCTAAACACTGGAGCTTCACTGTTGGATGGGGCGTTCCAGTACATTTCATCAATTTGAAACAGTCTTCGGAAACCGTGCCTAGCTAAGGCTTCTTCAGTTGGTTCTTGACCGCTTCGAAGATGTGGCATTGAATGGAGTTTTCAAAATATGAAGTGCTTGCCAAGTAGCAGAGAGGCAATGACTCCCTGCAGGCACGGTAACCAGAAGTCAACTTGCGAAGGAGGAAGGCAGCTTCAACGGAGGTGAGGCTTATTGTTGTACTTGTTGGTGATCTCTTTAATTCTACTCTTGTTCTTGAGAGGCATAAACGGGCTCTCCGTAGCCACGGCCACTTCCTCGGCAAGTTCTACAGTGGCTGCTTGCATAGCTCTACCAGGCTGCTCCAGTAGTTCGACGGGGCTTCTGGATATTGGACAGGTCGCGTATTAATGGAATGGATTACGAGCTGGAAGAGCGCTCCTTCTAGCAGGACCTGTCGAAAAGGCAACAAAAACGAAGAACTCATTGTCGCAGCGGGCTACTATTATAGAAGTGGCTGTCAATTAGAGGAAGACGATCAGTTAGAGGTTCCACCACAGCTGTTTTGGCCTCGCCTTATGCAATCTTATCGCAGCATCTTTCGAAGGCATTAAGCAGCAAAAATGAATGCAAACCGGGGCTAAGGGAAGCATGCACGTTATAATATTTGAGAAACTGGCTGCGTTACATAGAATACATTGGCTGAAACTGATACGGCGCCCTCTCCCAGCAAAAAAACTTTCTGGTCATTGTATTATACTGTGTTGCGCTGTAGCTTACAATCTCCTACGCGAGAACCCTCGCGCACAAAACGGCAGGCGATAGCTGCAGTTGCCTAAACGAGTCAGCCTCTGATCAATAAGGCGTTAATTCAACGTTTATTAAGAACACAGCGTATTGAGTGAATCACAGTTTGGTCACGACTTCCGCCATCATCTTGCTGGGCGTCGCGTTAGTTAGTCGTTAGAGCAAGAAATATGTGGATGGCGACGCAAATGAGTTGTACAGGAGTGGCTGCGAGGACAACGATGGAGCCAGCGTCGCGGTCGTTATCAAGCGCCATAATTGTGATATTTGCGCACAGAAGAGCTGCTCTTGCCAGGTGAACTTCAAATATCTGAAAGTGCGAGCCATGAAATTTTTTTAGCACCAAGGCTACCGTCCCCTGAAGCAGCTATTCTAAAAAGAAACTATCGATCCGTTCTTTCCTGGATGTATTCGCCGCACTTCCACTCTTCTGATCCTTTACTCTTCTCAACACTTTGCTTGGTACTGGGTAATTGTTTGGCCTAGCCCAGAAGGCAAATAAGGCTAGTTTGCGACAGCGATGAAATTTCCGATGATGCAAGTAGCTTGACGGACTTAACGACAGCAAACCTGTGACTGTGCCATACTGGACAAGCGACATGCAGCCTGCACCGATGCTGCAAACTGTCGTGTGTTGTTCTCAAGGACTGAATATCAAGAGAATAGAAAGCGTCATTCCTAGGCGCGCGAGCGGCGCAATGCATTCCGCTCGTTCTGGAAGGCCGGATAAAACGAGTGAACGAAGTCTCTGGGAGCGGTGAGAGAGTGGCCCTATGGACTGTCCTCCTATCGCTACATTTCGCTAGCATAGCACTTGAGTGATGAGTGTTTTATCGTGTAACTTCAGCTTGGCGCCTTCAACGAGAATGCAGTTATGGTTCACTGAGAGAGTTCACGCCTTCTGGCTAGGAAGAAAAGCAAAACTTTCCATAGGCCGTCACAGTATCATCATCCGCCTATATGATAGATAAGGCAAGGGTGGAAAATTAACTACAGGGTGCGTAAAAAGTATTGACGCACTAAACGTAAGCGTTAGGAACGACAACACATTATAAAATTTAACAAGTTTATATACAGAATGTCAACAATAATCTAGCGAACAGAATGGCATCACTTGTATTTTATATGGGCTTCTTTGCTGCGAATGCAGGACGAAGACGACGAGGAAAGGCATCGACGGTGTGCCGCAAACAGTTCACGTCGATTTCGTTCCATGCTTTGACCAGATTACCCTTCGTTGACTTCATACTTTTGTGGGAAGCAGCACAAGCTTTGTTCTTCTAAATTTCCCATATAGAGTAATTTAACGGATTCAACTCCGGTCTATACAGAGGTCATTCCGCTGACGAAATGAAGTCCTTCAAGTTGGCGCGGCACCAGTCCTGACCAATCCTCGACTCTGCGCTGGAGTCTAATCCTGATGGAAGACATACGGCTTACTCTCGAGGTGGGATTTAAGCCAAGGAACCAGTTGCCTCTTTAGGACGTCAATACAGACAGTTGTGCTGGTTTATCTTCACTCCTGTATCCACGAAAACGAGAGACGCTTGTGATGAATGCACAATCCGTGATGCGCCTCCCCTGCAGCGAGCCTTCCCCCAGAATTAGCACCTTGGAGGTCCTTGAAGAATATGTAACACTTTTACAAAAGTATCAAGCACTGAAGGTCAAAGCATAGAAGGAAATCGACGTGGACTACTTGCGGCGCGCCGTCAATGCTTTTCCTCGGCGCCTTTGCCCCTGCATTCGCAGCAGAGAAGCTCATATAATATACAAGTGATGCTATTCTGTTCGCTAGATCATTGTTGACATTTTGGATATAAAAATGTTAAATTTTATAATGTGTTGTCATTCCTAACGCTTACGTTTAATGTGTCAATACTTTTTACGCACCCCGTATTTAGACTACAGCTTAAATACAAGGTGTGCCAAGACAATGAGGTTTGGAAAGCAGCATTCCTACCGCTTTGGCAATGACAGAGATCTATAGCTTATTTTGTGAGGCAAGAAAACGAAAATCGTGAGGTGCATTTGATGCTGAGGTCGCACTACGCGCTTGTTGGGTACTGCAATCTTTACTTAATTAGCAGTGGAAATGCTATTCACGTAAAGCCTTAAAGATGCGAAAGGTTCCATTTTGCATCCACCTTCGCAGGACCTTCATACTTAACAGCAATTTCTTATCAACCTTCACGTTGGCAGCAGCTGTGCACTACCTAGTATGACTAGAACTATCATTCGCGACTACGATTCAACAAGGACAAAAATTGAGAGCAACAGAGCGATTTTTTCATCAAGAGAGAACTTGCTTTGCACATAGCGTCTCCAGAGCGAATGACATACGTATGTACATAGATGATTGACCTGTCTTTGTACTATCCATATCTTGCGGGCCCCTTCAATCAAGATAATTCTTCCTTGATGTAGGACTTGCGCGCCTCCCAAACTTTTTAGCAAGCGTGAAGCAATCACTGTCACGCATAGTTCTACGAGCGATTTTAGCTGCAGAAATTTGACGGTCACAAGGAAGGACGAGAGCAAGTACCAAATAGTGCATTCTCCTATCGCGAAAGTCTTGTAAATAGCATTTACACTGCCGCTGAAGTAGATCTATAGCACGACATGAACGAGCGCACAGAGTTCTTCCTATCTAATGCAGCGAACGATTTACGCTCTCTCACTTTGTGAAAGAGAGTCAGTGAGGTTTAATACGGCTGAACGGGCAGCTGGAGACTTGATTCCCTACGCAGTGTATACTTTAAGTGCGAAGACATCCTGGCCATTACCTCGATATGGCACGTACCGATGAGTTTAGTTCATTTATGCGAATGTACCCCAAACAATTTTTACCAAAAATTTACCGTGAACTTCCAGTTGTAAGGCACAAAGAGTCTCGTGCTATGTTCACTACATTCCGTTCTCACATGGAAACGAAAAAACTGAAATCTTTGAATTCGTTTGGTGTCCAGATTAGGTTAGGTAGCATGTTGTAGGACGAAGAGACAGCATACCTCTACACCGAAGCATCCAAGCGTGAGTAGACACACTACAACCAAGTTGAAAGCCGAAACCACTGTGGGAGTAATCGGATTGACCGCCGTCGTAAGCCAAACGGCTGCACACGCGACACACCAAACCTAACAGGAGTAACATATTGCTCTCTTTAACAATCAATGCAGCAGAACTCATTAAGCTTTGAAATTTTCTATGTGAACTGGGTAGATCTTCAGCAGAAAAGGTTTCGTGTTCTCGGTATAGTCAAGTTTGCTGAAGGTGACCCGAAAGCTACACAACTATGAGGCGAGAAGCGGAGTTTCGCGACGAACCGTACGGCTTTTGATAACGGCGAGACGACACAACTACGCAATGCTGCGCACTTCTAGCAGATGGTGCGAAACCATGCGCAATGCTTATTTTATTACTTTTGATGTGGTCTTCGATAGTGGTAGCGGTGTCTTTTGTCTAAAGAGTGATGAGGGCCAGCGTTAACCAATCTGAGTTTGGCGCCACGCATTCGACTTTCACGGGATATCGCGGAGTCACTTAAATATATTCTTGGTCTGTATCTTGAAGGTCCTAAGTCGAGGTTAAGAATCGGATCTTACACAGGCCCGCCAAGCCTTCCTCCCTGTGGCAAGAAGAAGTGTAGAACCTGTTCCCATTCCCGCCAGAGGACACACACTCTAGGGCGCCCTCGTCATACTCCCAAAGGTAGCGGAGCAGAAAAGGGAATACAATGACAGCGGTCGATCCATTGCTTTGCAGGATACGCCACGCATTCTACTTTTTCGGGGTGTCGTAGAGACAATTTGACTGCGCATTTGGTCTAAACAGTGACTTGCGGTTGCCTGCCGATGTATAAGCCTGCATTTTTATCCTTCCTGGCGAATCTGGTACTAATTTCTTACTAATTCGCCGACCCCGGAAGGACGAAAGGATTGTTTGACCTAGACAGGGAATCCTAACCAGGAACGAGAGGGAATGCCCTACCTACCCCGTAGCTTTGAGGCGGACCACACTCTCAGCGGCGGCATTCTGTCGCAGTACAAGGCAAGGCCGAGAACTGCGCCCACATTCGCGGCACGTCGCGGCATACGGCACCGCAAGGATTCGTCCGGGGTGCAGCTCCCGTCACAGTGGGGACGTGGGGGAGGGAAATGGACGAGATCGTGGTGCGGTAACGCAGGATTCTGCTTCCATCTGAGGAAATCAGAGAGCTCAGGGGTGATCTCATCCCTTGCATGCATCACACAGTACAATTCCGCGTAACATCATAGAAAAGAAGCTCATTCCAGCTATCAATGATTTGCTCCAGCTAGTTGGTCAGCCTTCGTAGCCAAGTCCGGTATCAATTTATCGAGAAGTGGGAACCTTTGTTGCCTTGGTTCGTAGCCGAACGTTAAGCTGATGAAGAGTGCAGGCGAGAAACGTGTTTCCTGCTATGTAGCTAGGCCACATTAGGTTAGGATCTTGAAAAATCTTCCTATGATTCCTGTCTACAAACTGTCCCACCCAGTCAGTTAATTCTACGAACTGCCTGTTCTCTAAGTGTTGAGCGACATACGGACTGGCAGACACAAATATAGAAGGTTATCGAAGTGCCTATTCAGCAGAAACATAAATAAAAGCATTCGATACTGCTGATTATGCCTCCCACATGGTTCGGAGCTCCATCGTGGCGTGGCGGTGTCATGTGCCGTACAGCAGAGGTGTTCAATCTCCGCAGGTTCTCTCAAGCCGAAGGAGTTCGACAACGTTTCGGAGACCTAGCGAAATTTCAATCATAGCACACCTCGAAGGCACGAAGGAGGCAATACGAACTCCGCAGAGGCTGACAAGGTGGACACCACAAACAGTCACCGGTTTGTGATGTCACCTCGTATGATGTCCGGCACGCCACGCCTTGCAGAGTTTGCAAAAATGGCCACGGTTCCAGCATCAGGCCCAAGTTGGCAGGCCGGCTGATGGAGAACCCGACACAAACCACGATCAAACGTCGCAATGGCATCAGTGTAAAGGCTAGGACATCATCCGAAAGTGAAGCGCAGAACCCCGTACGAATTCTGTGGTAAGTATGCGAGGGCTAACGAGGGCCGAACGATCGCGGCCAAAAAGCTGGATCGACTGGGGACTCTGAATGTGGGAACACTGACCGGAAGATACAGGAAAGTGGTTGACCTGGTGAAGTGAAGAAGGATAGAATTTCTGTGTCTGCAGGAAGCTCGTTAGAAGCGCGAAGGCCAGAGAGATTGTAGAAGAGGTCAAGCTGTTCTTTCTACATCGGAGAGAACAACAATAGTACCGAAGTCGGGATAGCTGTCGCGGAGTCCCTCAAGGTTTCGGGTGCTGCTGTCCAAAGGATGAACGTCCGCATCATTTCACTGCGGTTGGACACGAAGAGTTACACGAAGAGTTACTTGACCATCATGTCCGTCTATGCTCTGCAGACCGGATGCACGGAGCACGACAAGGATGGTATTTAGCGCTCGAGTGGGCCATAAGTTCCGTACCACAAGGAGACTATCTATCCATAACAGGAGTCATGAACGTGGGGATTGGCAGAAGAGGAGTGGAGTGTGTTCATGAAGATAAAGGGATCGGCTTGGTGAAACCAGATGGAGAAAGAATACTCAATGTGATTTCTCGCGTCCGATTACCCAGACTATGCAACGAGTCCATACGGCAGAGGTTCGGTGTCACCCCGACATTTGAGAAGATGTGCTTGTCTGCAGTAGTACGGCCACGTCCTTCAAGCAAAAGGTGTCACCGTCCGGAGGATTCGTCTTAACCTTGTTGTGTCCGGAAAGCGGCAACGAAGGCGACCAAAGCAGCGGTGGCTTGATACGCTGCAAGAGTTGAAGATGGCTAGAAGATGGCTTGCACCCTGATCAGGCATTTGATCGGGAAAAGTGGCGCCTGCATTCCAGGAGACGTACTCCGCGAGCAGGGGTGTGCGTAAATGGAATTCAAAATTTCATAAATGGTAGATGGTAATTACGAAAAACCGTCGTAAATCGTGAGAGGTACGTAACGTGTTGCGCAGTACAACTGAAGTTTTATAGGTTTCTCTGCTGATCTTAAGACAATGACCCAGTATCTGTTTACTTATTGTTATTTTCGGCCCAAGCTGGGCAGTTTTTTTTTTGCAAAACTTTTTTACTTTTAATTTTCCTTCTGGTCATACGCTATCTCTCAAATCAAACATTACACGATTCAAGAAAGTCAAAAAATTGTTGGTTCGAAAACTCTACCTTAACATATGCATCGTGTCTCAACATAAAGCTTTCATCGTTTCAATGACCATTAAATTTGCAACCTCTTAGCAGTTTTCTAGATGCGTATCTACTTAGAAGAAATGGTATTATGAAAAGTCACTCAGAGCAAAAAAATTAAAAATCGTTTCACCGCACATTACAGGGTGCGTAAAAAATATTGACGCACTAAACGTAAACGTTAGCAATAACAACACATTATAAAATTTAGTAATTTTATATATAAATGCCTGCAATGATATAGCGAACAGAATAGTATCACTTGTATCTTATTTGGGCTTCTTTGCTGCGAATGTAGGGGCAAGGCGCTGAGGAAAGGCATCGACGGTGCGCCGCAAGTAGCCCACGTCGATTTCCTTCTATGCTTCGACCTTCACTTGCTTGATACTTTTGTGCTTTCAACATGTAACAGTGACACATACTCTTCAAGGACCTCCAAAGGGCTAATTCTGACGGAAGGCTCGCTGCAAGGGAGGCGCATTCGGCCAGTATCATGGATCTGCATTCATCACAAGCGTGTCTCGTTTTCGTGGTTCGTGAAGATAAATCAGTAGAACTATCTGTATTGATGTCCTAAAGAAGCAACTGGTTCCTTGGCTCCAATCTCACCTCGAGAGTAAGCCGTATGTCTTCCAGCAGGATTAGACTTCTGCGCAGAGTCGAGGATTGCTCAGAACTGGAGCCGCGACAACTTGAAGGACTTCATTTCGGCAGAGAAATGACCTCTGAATAGACCGGATTTGAATCCGCTGAATTACTCTATATGGGAAGTTTTGGAGAACAAGGCTTGCGGTAGTTCCCACGAAAGGATGAAGTCAGTGAAGGATGATCTGGTCAAAGCATGGAACGAAATCGACGTGGACTACTTGCGGCGCACCGTCGATGCCTTTCCTCGGCGTCTTCGCTCCTTCTTTCGCAGCAAATAAGCCCAAATAAAATGCAAGTGATACTATTCAGTCCGCTAGATCATTGCAGACATTTTGTATATAAACTTGTTGAATTTTATAATGTGTTGTTACTTCTAGCGTTTACGTCTAGTGCGTCAATATTTATTAAGCACCCTGTAATCGAAGAAACTAGAAACCGCGCATATTTTCAACAAACATCGCGTACTGAGCGAAAGCATGACGTAACTCTACGCTATAACGCACCTAAGGCCTTACAAGGAGAGGTTCCCAACTCATAGTGAGCTTTTGCGATGTTATTTTGACAGGATGTAGGGCCCTGTGAGCGGAGTCCAGAACCACAGTCAGTTTTTGCTGAACGCTTTTTTAAAGACCTGAAAACGAGGTGTGAAGGCGTGTGCGCTACACTCATCATCCACCACGACACCCCAGGAGATGTGCCTCGGTGGCGCAGTCGGTAGTAGTGCCGCGTCGATGGAGCACACCGGCGGACTTTTCAGTTCGAGTCCGAGTGCTGGCAAAGCTTTTGAACGTTTTAGTTTGTTGCTATTACGCTTTCTCATGATCACACGAGGCAATTTTGGACCATCAATGCTTACAACAAACTAAGGCTGTCTATTTGCACCTTCATATGTGCTAGTTGTTCAACTATTCGTATCTGCATCATATCATTCTGTGGGAGTAAAAAGTCTTATATAGTATTAAATTGAAAGTCTTATATTTATTATTTGCCTTTTAGTCAGCAGCTATGGTACAAAACGATGAAACAAGTAAAACACAAGCGGTTGTCACACCAGCAGCATTTTACAAAAGCCAGTGAGGAGCAATCTTCTCTCTGGCAAGGAATGACCTTCTTCTTCGTTGAACGCGTAGCCTGTGTGTGTATAGAAGGGTCTTGAGTGAGCATCAACGTAACCAGCTGCCACCCACGCTTATGACAGGCTTGGCCGAAACGGCGGAGCGCAAAACTGTCGGTAGGTGTGGCTTATAATCTGCAATCAAAAGAAAAGTCGCGGGTGGCACCCTTTTTGTATAATATTTTATCCAAGTTACCTACTTTCAATATAATATCTCGGTTGTATTCCGGATGGCCTCTAACCTGCTACCACAACCTGTACCGCCTCCTCTTCCTACAGTCGATATCTCTATAAATGGCGTCCAGGAGGAGTCCTTTTATAGCATCCGCAACCGCGATCTCTCTCGTTGTCGGAAGTGAAATCCGGTGTGAAGGTGTAAAGTAGTCGGTCGACAACACGCTCAGGTGAGAACGGCATTTCTAGTGCACTTATGTACCGATATGGCTCGGGTTCGTAATATTCAGCAGTAAGATAAGCGTATTTGTGTGCAATTACGGTATCATGGGTGATACGGTATGATATGATGGTGGTACAGATATGAATAGTTGAAAAACTAGCACATATGAAGGCGCAAATAGACAGCCTTGGTTTGTTGTAAGCAGTGATGGTCTAAAATCGCCTTCTGTAATCATAAGAAAGCGTAAGAACAACAAACTAATACGTGCAAAAATATAGGCCGCCCTCGGACTCAAACTGAAACTTCCCCGGTGTCCTCCTACAAGGCGGCACTCCTACCGACTGCGCCACAGACGCACATCTTGCGCGGTGTCGTAGAGGTTGATGAACGTTGTGCGCACTCCTCCACACCCCTTTTCAGGTCTTTAAAAAAGCGTTCAGCAAAAAACTGACTGTGGTTCTGGACTCCGCTCACAGGGCCCTACATCCTTTCAAAATAGCATGAAGGCTCACCATGAGTTGGGAACCTCTCCTTGTTAGATTTCCTAATATGTTGTCGGAGATGTCGTGCAACGAAATTTTCGATCATCTTTCAAGATTTAACAAAAACCCGTACGGCCTGGTTCAGTGCCGCAGGATTATAGCCCGATCATTCTATTTAGAAGATTATGCCACACATTCTAGAATATTCTAGGATATAATAAAGGTGGCCTCGATTTGAGTCGCCCACGATCTCAGAGACTCGGACCGGTCGTCACGCGGAGCATCGCTCAATCTCTCCCTCTCCGCTTTCGTATTAAGAACCTTCTGGGGAAACATGATCACGGGAGATGAGTCCGGGTCTTCCACGACAACCACGTCCGGAAGGCCCAGTGGCTCCCCAAAGAGAGCCACCTCCGAAGCAGTCAAGGTCCGACCTCACCAGAAGAAGGTAATGCTCGAGTGATGGTGAGACCCCCGAAGAATGCTCTATCACGAGCTCCTTATAAAGCTCCACAGTGACTGCGAACATCAACGCTGCCCAACTGCAAAATTTGTGTGAGTCCAGGCAGCGGAGGCAACCAGGACAGAAGAATTTCAACCTTTTTCTCGGCCACGCTTTGCAAAGATGTCTTGTCAGAAGTTTCAGAAAAGTTAGGTAGAACTCAAAAAACTGCGCACGGCACTGTGTCACCTATCACGGTGTCACGTCAGAACATTGAAAAAGTACGCTAAAACGAAGAGGAAATGAGTTATTAGAGGAAGGAGAGTGGGCACATCCTTCTTACCCGGGCGCGTCACATCATTTGGACGTCAGATGCTCGTCGATCGGTAACATTTGCGAAAATTTACGATTTACGACACAAAATGCCGTAAATTATAAATCGTAAAAAACTTGCTAAAAATTGCCGTAAATCGTAAAATCGTAAATCGTAATTACGTCAGATCCCTGCTCACCCGTGCTCGCGACTAAGCGAGACAAACGCTGAAGAAGAAGAGCATTCGCAGGCTTGGGTTGGCGAACGCGCGCATCAAGTCTCTAGTCGGGGAACATTTGCACGCCACGCGCTGCTAACCAATGTAGTACCCATGTCTACACCGAGGTCAGGAGATATAGCGGGGCCGTTTCCGTGATATGCCGGAAGCTAAGTTACGATTAAGTGGATCTACCACTTGAACACAAGACCAACAATTTAGTGTTCAAGGTTCGGGTCATGGCCAATCCAATCAAGTTCTCTATCCCACTAAAATCGGGGAATTGGTGACTTGTCCTTGGAGATAAAACGCTGACATCTTACCCCCTGCCCACTACGTAGTTGTGTAGTCAAATACTCATTCACATTGCCACCAAGATAACGAAGAAGTATTCGCATGGCGCATAGACCACAAGATTGATTTACGCCAACCTTCAATCGATATCTCTCCGAAGTTTGCTAAAACGTACAAGTTCAAACAGAAGTAGTGCTATAGTGAACATAGGCTTCTTGTTGAGGTACTCGCCCCTAACAGCGAGTATCTGTCTCAGCTCGCCAATAAGCGGTGCACCCTTCTGCTGGCACTCCCCTCTTTCCACCGCTGAAATAGGTAGCTCTGCGGAACACACTCGATACACTCATCGAAAGGTTTGAGATAACGGGGAAGTGCTTCGTATGCCGCTTACCAGCAGTAGTTGACGTGGGTTTGGCTAATGCTTCCTTTGCAAATCTGGTCCTCTCCCATTGTGTTCTGTCGAAAGTTCCACGCATTTCCTGCTTATAGGAAGGCTTATTTTGGAAACATATACCGTGTAACAAAGCAAACGGACTCCTTTAGCTCTGCCTCAATATAAGTTCCTCATGAGAGGGGAGTGGCCTATGAATTTTTGACTGTGTCAGTTGTGTCAGTTCAAAATGAATCATGTTGTACATCAAGAACTTTCAAGTTTTGATAGCACGTTTCTTAGTGTTTCATGGTTTTCTTTCTTATAATAAACAAACCCCATTCTTCTAAAGGTATACAAGACCTAAATCTGACTCCATGAGAAGAAGAGCATCTGCCTCTTCTGCGGCACACGAAGGAAAGCACATTTCCAATGGAAGCACAGCAAAAACGCTTCAGTCGCATAAACTCCTTAGGATAGGTGGCTTTCTTTAATCTCAAACATGAAGGAATTATTTAGAAATAAACATCATACATATATTTTTTGTAATTTTCCCAGAAAACAAAAAAATTTGAATTTAATTCTCATTGCTCTCTCTGTCATTTGAATTGTATATTTTCATTTTTAAAATGTAGATCTTCCGTAGAGGGAATTAGTTGCCTGGATAATATATTAGAGTGAAACCATTCAGCTAAAGGGATGAGTAGTTTTATGCAAAACAAAAAGGAGCATCAGTCTATTTAACGTCAGACAATCGAAGCTATTTTATAGAAGCCTTGTGGAAGGCATCTTGATAACCAGCTGATACATGAATTTCTTGAAATATGCCACAGTTAGAGGAGGTACCGACTGTCGCGTGTAGACGATACCAAATAATTGGTTCGGATCTCCTGCGCAGGCCAACCAAACCTTTCATCCCCCGGGGTCAGTGAATTTCCTCCAGTTGTCTTGTCTGTCTGGTAAGGATCAGGGGCTGACTCATGCATCGGCTGACCCCTGCGAGTCGTTGTATAAGCCTTTGTCATACCATCGCTCACCCCGAGCGACGCCTAATGATATGCTACCATATCGATCGAGCGGCGCGATGGAATCGATATGGATGAATATCATTAGGCGTCGCTCGGGGTGAGCGATGGTATGACAAAGGCCATAGGCCAACGATGGATTTGAACCGCCTCCATGATATCCCGTAGAAGTAGAGTGCGTTAAAGCATTCCAAACGCTGTTCTTTATATGTTATCCTTTCGTCAGTGGTTTTGGGTTTTGTTGTTTGTTGATACTGATTAGCCACTCGAGATTGGGAAATCCGTTTATTGGCCGGCGTTTCGGCAAAATCGCCTTCTTTAAGGCCCTAAATGAGACAGAACATTCACAAAGTTGAACGACCAAATCCCTCGACAAAGCCTTACAGGAAAGTTGATGAAGTACTACTCAGCAAACCAAAGAGATCAAGTGCAAAGAACCGACCTTAGGTATCCACGGAAGTGGATGGTTTTGAGGAGACCACAAGCTAGGCACTCGGTATTTAAGTCGTGCCTGTGTTTTGGAGGTGGTGGCGATGTCCGTACCTCCACGTGGTGCCACTGGAAACTGCTCGCTCTGCGAGCTAAGCTAAGCACGGACACTCGAATGCAGGCGACAGGCCCTCGTGAAGGCCGGCCTACGAAGACCCATGTCACATCACATGGTTGATGACGTTACATGAGTATCGAGATAGTGCTACGGCGTCCGCGGGAGCCGACGCGCACTCGCAGAGCCCGGCGAGTGTGAGAAGTATGCGAGGGTCCCTGATGCGAGGACGGCATCGGGGGGCAACTGAGCTAGTCTGAAAGTCCCGTAACGTAAGCAGGACCCGCGTGGCAACGCTGAATGTGGGTACGTTGACGGGCCGCTCGTGCGAGTTGGTTGAAGCACTGGAGCGTAGAAGAGTTGATTTCTGTGCGGTGCAGGAGACGAGGTGGTCCTGCCGCAAGTCCAGGGACATAGGACGAGGCTTCAAGGCCGTTCTATGTGGAAGTCCTAGGACCACCAGTGGAGTTGGAGTCATCGTCTCCAAACGATTTCGTGACTCGATTGTAAGCGTAGAACGCTTTGACGATCGATTGATGAAGATCGTTGTTGCCGCTAAGAAGCGACTCTATCACTTCTTCTCTGCGTATGCTGCGCAGACTGGCTGCTCCGATCAAGCCAAGGATGAGTTTTGGAGCCTGCTTGATGAGAAGACAGCAGAGGTGCCGTCGAAAGATGTCATCATAGTCGCGGGTGACCTTCATGGGCACGTCGGCGCGACGAAAGACGGGTACAGCTGTCATGGTGGATTCGGTTACGGGTCGCGTAACGCCGATGGTGAGAGTATCCTTTAATATGCGGAATCGCATAATCTCACCATAGTAAACACCGTATTTCGTAAACGCGACTCCCACCTCATCTTATACTATAGTGGGAGCTCCAAGTCTCAGACAGATTTCGTCCTTGTGAAGGATCGCGACCGAAGTCTTGTCACAGATGCGAAGGCCGTGCCGTATGAGACGGTCGCCCCACAGCACCGACTGCTAATCTGCACCCTAAAGATTGCCCCTCCAAGGCAGAAGCAGGTCGAGCGATGCGGTGCACCGAGAATCAAGTGGTGGCGAATGAGAGAGAAGGAAGCAGCTGTGATTTCTCGCGTGCGGTTACCGACAGTCACAACTGTCGACGAAACTTGGAAGAAGGCTGCTGACGCAATACGTGAAGCTGCAAGGTTGGAGCTCGGCATCACGGTGCCTGGACGACGCAAGGTCGAAAAGCAGGCGTGGCTGTGGACAGATGATGTGAAAGCCAAAGTTCGAGAGAAGAAGTCGCTCTATCACGTGTTTCTCAGCGACAAGACCGCCGATAACTGGCGGAAGTACCAAGAAGCGAGGAAAGCTGCAAAGAGGCCGTGGTTGTTGCAAAAGCCACTCATTATGAAGATGTCAACGAGAAGCTCGATTCGCGCGATGTTGAACGGTATCTATACCGACTTGCTAAGAGCCGCCATCGCCAAACCGAGGACATTGAAAAGTTTTTTGGCATCAATGATGAGAGCCATTGTCTTCTGACAGACCGTAAAAAGGCGCTGAAGCGATGGCGTGATTACTTCGAGGAAGTTTCCACTATGGAATTTCCTCACCCGGCCATCCCTTCTGTGCTTCTGTTCACGGTCCCGTACACAAGATCACCGTGGAGGAGACAGAAGCGGCTCTGAGGAAGATGAGGTCAGGCAAAGCGACTGGGCCCGACGACGTGGCAGCTGATTTGTGGAAGTCCAAGTACTGGTACCCTGCTGAGTGGTTGGCGAAGTTCTTTAACCAGGTTGTGGCGGAGAAGAAGGTGCCTGAGTGTTGGCGTCAAAGCACGACGATTCCGATTTGAAAGAAGAAGGGCAGTCCTGCAGACTGCTCCAATTATCGTCCGATTCGCTTGCTCCCGCACAGCATGAAGATCTTTGAGCGAATTGTCGATGGTCGAATTCGTGACATCGTCCAGCTTTCCAGCAATCAGTGCGGTTTCGTAGCTGGCTGTGCCACCATTGATGCCATACATGCCGCCCGCCTCTTGTTAGAGAAGCATCGCGAGAAACAGAAGCCAGTGCATATCGCCTTCCTCGACTTGGAGAAGGCCTTTGACCGCGTACCGCGTGAAGTGATATGGTACGCCCTGCGACGACATGGAGTTCCTGAAGAGCTCATAGAGTGGGTGCGAATCCTCTACTCTTCCCCAAAGAGTAGAGTTCAAGCTGCAGCCGGAACCTCGATGGAGTTCCTCATCTCTGTCGGGGTATACCAGGGTTCTGCGCTTTCCCCACTCCTTTTTGTTGTCGTGATGGACGCCATTACACGAGATCTTCAGAAGCCAGTCCCCTGGACACTGCTTTATGCTGATGACGTAATGCTCGCTAGCGAAAATAAAGGTGAACTCGAGCGAGTGGTGCAAGCTTGGTGTGATCGCTTGGAGTGTTTTGGACTCAGATTGAACGTGAAGAAGACCGAGTATCTAACGACTGACGTTAATGAGTCCAGCTCCAAGGTTAACGGCATCGAGCTCCCACACACTTCGGTTTTTAAGTACCTGGGATCAGCAGTAGCATCCGATGGCAATTTGATGATTGAAGTGAACTCACGCGTGAGTGCAGCTTGGTCCAAGTGGCGCTCGTTGACTGGCGTGCTCTGCGATAGGAAGTTGCCAGATCGCTTGAAGTCAAAAATATATAGAACTGTCGTCCGGCCGGTAGCGATGTACGGTGCTGAGTGTTGGCCTGCGACCAAGAAGGTTGAAACGCGCCTCAGCGTCATGGAGACGAAGATGCTGCGCTGGATGGCTGGAGTCACGCGCCTGGACCGCATCCGAAACGATGTCATTCGGCAGAAGTTCGGTGTCGCGCCGATAGCGGACAAGATGCGCGAAGCTCGCTTACGATGGTACGGCCACGTTCTGCGCGGAGAAGAAGACAGCGTCCGCAAGATAGACCTTAAGTTCGAGGTGGTAAGAAAGCGGCCTAGAGGGCGTCCGAAGCAGCGCTGGCATGACACGTTACATATGAACTTGAAGGTTGCTGGTGTCCACCCTGATCTAGCGCTGGATCGGGAGAGGTGGCGTCATGACACCAGAATAGCGGACCCCGCTACGAAACGGGACAGACGCTGAAGAAGAAGAAGAAGCCTGTGTTTTGGAGGTATTGGTTTATATAGGGCAATGACTGCCCTCGCACTGACCTAGGTCAGACCGTGGCCCAAGCCTAGGTCAGCCCACAGAGTCCCAAAAGCGGGAAAGTTCGCTGCTGATAGCGGGACATTCCTCTTTCCGGTTAATTTTTGGGTTTTTAAAATGGATCCAAAAGGCTTCCAGTGTATTACGCGAAGTAATATCGGATTCCAGACCCAAATTTTGACCGAAATTTCGAAATCTTCCCCTGTATGCCTTTCAACCCGATGGGTGCCCAGTGGGATGGAGAGCCGCGACTTGGATTTGCCCTGAAGGTGTTCCTTGATTCGAATGTAGAGGGGCCGCGCCAACGTATTGGTCGCTAAGGCGCAGCACGAGATCAAGTAGATGGTCCAAATCTTGCTGCAATCACCCGATTTCCCCAAGGGCAAACTACACAGTTAGGGATCACACACTCTTGGTCGTATATGCGGTTTCTGACAAGCTGCTTCCTCAAAGTGTCAGGTGGTATTTCTACCAGCGAGATCAGCTTGTCTAAGTCACATCTCCTCAGGCAAAGCCTTACGGCTTTGCTAACCTCATCGGCGAGGAATGAAAATTTACGATTTACGGCCCAAAATGTCGTAAATTGTAAATCGTAAGAAACTTGATAAAGATTGCCGTAAATCGTAAAATCGTAAATCGTAAAATCGTAAATCGTAATTACATCAGATCCTTGCTCACCCGTGCTCGCGACTAAGCGAGACAAACGCTGCAGAAGACGTTTCCCAATTGCTATTTAGTCAATTGCTATTTTAGCTCTAAACCCTTTTGTTGTATTTTTTGAAATATTCGAAGGTATTTGGTATTGTTTCTTCAAGCTTTAATAGCAAGTAACTTGGAGTTCGTCGAATAGGTTTTGGCTCCTCAACGTCGCTTTGAAAGAAGGTTTTCACAGGTTTGCACCCTGCTTTGCCGACAGAATCCCATGGCTGCTCTATGGGAAGGGATGGTGAAATCCCATTCGCAATTGGGGGCGATTGGTGGCTTTCTCTATACATTGCCACCTCTCTATTGAAATTGTCCAAGAGCAATTACACAATGTTTTAGAACTGGTATCTGGCATGTCGATGAATGCTAAGGAAGGAATCGTGAGACAAAACACCGTTATCGTTAGCACCCCCCCCCCTCCTCTGGTGGCCGCTTGCTGCGCTAGACGCCTCGGTGGGTTGGTGATCCCTCTGTGGTGCAGCCGTCGACCGCCCGACGGCCACCTTCGTGGTTGACTGAACGCACCACCGTCGTTTTCGATGATTGAGGCGTTGAGGCGAGGCAGACCGCTCACGGTGTAGCGGCGGAGGAATAGTGGCGACATTGGTGATGACGGACCTTGTCAGTAGATAAAGAACTCGCTCACCATCGCGCGACTCAGGCTTCATGTTGACATCATCGTAATGAGTGGCTCTTGCAATGGCCACTGCCTTCTTTGTCGATTTCTTCGCTTCCTGATACAATCTTTACAACTATATGTTCCCGAAAAATTTCTGACATCTCTGGACTACTACATCTTTTTTCAAAGCATACGTACTTTTTTCGTTTTTCGCACATCCAAACTTTTTGAGCTCTAACTTGGTCGAAAATCAAGGAATGCAAATGCTGCTGTGGCAGCTGAAAGAAGAAGGATTGCTGAAAAGGAAAAACTCCATACTGCCAGATCCCAGCAATTCTTGGAAGATTAGGCTGGTTAGAAAACAAATGAAAGAGAGCCTGAGAGACCCACTTTAGTTGAGCATAACTATTGAAGGAAAGCAGACGTTAGCGATGAACAACAGTCGTTAGATAGCTAGACCTTTAAAATATCAGTTTTGCTAACCATTTCAGGAGAACTGAAATTGAACAAAATGCGCATCAGTTGGGTGCCGCATTTCCTCACCCACGCACCGCAGCCGGCACTCGCAAAGGTAGTGGCACATCTCTCGGTGGGAGTACTACTTCATTAATTCGCTGTTTCATGCAGAGAAGGAACATTTTGGATAGGGTACAACAGTTCTGATAAGTGCCTACCTATTTATGGCCCTCTACGAATTTTTTGAAGCCTGTTTTGCCCAAGTTATCCGAAGCGGCCTGGAGATCCGCAGTCCTACTGGTCCGTTGCTTCATTTTTAAATCAACTCAAACTACTACCAGTCGATCCTATAGGAAATCTAGGAAAACCGTGTGCTAAACTGAAGCTATTGAATCTGAAGCCTATGGATGACACTTATTCAATGATTCTTGCATGACGAGGCGTCCGCACACGTTTAAAGCAGTGTAATGTAAAAGTTACACAAACCCTAGATCAAGGATTATCGTCATGCAATATAATCATCAAACCTAGCCCTAACCGAGCGTTTTTTGTGGAACATCCGAATACCTTCATTAAAGAGGCAATGCTTGTGAAACAGCATGATGTCGAATTCAGCTTCGCTGATTCCAAACGTCATAATTCATCAGCTTTTTAAGAAAATGCGAACAATTACTATTTATCAGAATGGCGGGGGAGAGGCGCACACAACAGTTTTTAGTTTGAGTGAAAAGCTCCTTTTTGAGCAAAGTTATGACTTTTTGAATACAGGCCTCAGAAACTGACAGAACATTCCTTACAACCTACTTTATGGTGAAAAATAGACGTGTAACGGACGGGATGGGTCCAAGCAGTAAAACTAACATCGTGGATATGTCGGCCGTATGCCATACTTTACAAAAGGCGATGTAGGGGCAGACTGCATAGATTTGTCCTCTTGACGTGCCGTTATTGATCGATTTTATCGATTTCTGTTTTGAGTTGGCCATTGGAAGCGGGAGTTGGGTGAATGTGTCGGCTGTACGCCACACTTCACAAAAGGGACGCGGTGTAGATCGACCAGCTGTTATTTATCGATCGATGTTTGTTAAGAGTTCACCGTTTAATCAATATGTTGGCTGAAGAAAAGAACATTCGCAGATTTATCGCAAATAAGAAATTTTTATTTCTACCACTTGGGTGAATCACCAGAAAGAAATTAGGTTGGCCGGTTGGCTTATTAATAGCTACCTGTAATAAATTTTGCAGCCGCAAAATTGACGGTGTGATATTTCACATTTTTAGATGAGCAGGACAGATTTGCTACAGTTTTGCATATTCGTTGTCAGTCTATCACTAGCTGTCGTTAGCGAAAGCATTGTTTCCTGAAAGTTCTTGAAAACTCAATCAGTCACGAAATCCAAAATGATCGTTTGAAGTGACTTAGAGGCTCACAGTGGCTCAAGCAGATTGGGTCCCCTTCAAATGTCCTGTAAACTTTTCGCTTGTTCCTCACGAGCAGCACTTTACGACACAAAAGTACTACTTTGAGAAGAATTCGTCTTCCGGCAAACAAGGAAATTACACACTTCCACAAGCCCTTTGATCCTACTATCTGTACGTTCTACACATCATTTTTATCATGCACAAGGGGTTTATGAGAGGCCTGTCGAAGTTTAACCTCGTGTTTAACTAGGAAGGGATCCGTTATGTCTTGTTTCCGCTTTTTCTTTGGGCTCGCCTATCGTGTCTATCATGCAACATAATTTTTCATTCGAATTTGAATAGTCATATCGAGTATGCGAATCGGAAAATTCGAAGAGTCGTGTCTTTAGAATGTATTCGAATGCTCAACAATTTTCGGTATTCGAAACCATTCGAATATTCGACATTTTTGCGAGAGCATAAATGCGAGAGTATAGTCTGCCCTTCTGATGTGGCGACACCACCTTCAAAGGGATCGGGATGGACACCGGCTTCCTTTAAGTCCACGTGCAACGTATCAAGCAAGCGCTGCCTCGGTCGCCATTTAAACCGCTTTCCGGGCACATCTATATTGAGGCCCATCTTCCTGTGTCAGCATTCGCAGGAAAACATAGCCATCCCACCGCAAGCGAGTTTCACGTAGCTTATCAGCATTTGGGTTGACACCGAACTTTGGACGTATGGAGACATTGCGAACACGTATGATCGCTCCTACCTACCGCTCAAAATATTTGAAAGATTTCCGTTTCAAACAGTCAATTCGGGAAAAATCAATAAACCGTCCATATCAGTTCTCCGGCCGCTAATCTTTGCTGGTTTGCTTCGCACCGTTGAGCACATCCGCGGGATTCCAACGGGCAACTCGACTGTGGAAGAAGTCGATGAAGCCAATCGATATTGGTTGACGATCGATACTTTTTATTTGCTGTGTTACCTATCCACCTGAGGTAATTGCATCAATCGGTATGAGGTGCTCGCTCATCGATATGAGATGTTACACTTCGTCGAGCAGGCGTACAGCTGGTTGATTCTTTATATAGCAGGACAGGACAGGACTTGTCAACTTCGTGAACCATATAGGTCCTCCTAAACTAGAGGTGCCCCATCGCTTTGTCGTCAGATAAAGATTGAAGTGCTACAGATCCTTCTACTCAATTTTATCAATTAGACACTTGCAGCTGCTTTCTACTATACCGTTGAAACATCACTATTAAATGAAATTTACTGCTAAAAAAGCGATTTCGACATGGGCTACCTCCGTACACGCTGGAGGCATCACTATCCGAAAGCGTCAAAATAAACAGGGCTATACAGTTTTGAGGAGAGGTGAGAACACTATGGCTTACCGAATAAACAACAGCGTTGGATAGAATAAAGTGAAGTAATAAGGTGTAAAGTAGTAAAGTATTGTAAAGATTTCGGTGTTGTTAGGTGCTACGGAAAACTATTTAGAATGCATTGTTCCCCCATAGTGGTTGCTGAATAAAACAAAAATGTAGCTTCGGAACACAGTATTGCGTTGGTCTAGGGCATCCCACATGTATCATGTACTTGGGATGTTAGCCATCGGATGTTAGCCTGTGTGCAAGCAGACTTGCACCTTATCCTACACCACAACTCCAGTAGACATATCTAGAGGAGTTATTCGCGCATAGAAGCACATTTGCAGCTAAGGACGTATGAGCTAGATAAAATTCGGTGTTTAGAACATAAACCACGGGTGCTAGCTTGAGTCTTCTGATAACTGCCTTTGCATGCACTGCATCTTGCTTTTGGCACCTATTTGTGAGAGATTAAACTATCTGCTTGAGATTTTTTCGCCAACTAGCACTTGTTCTTAGCTTGGTTCTTGATTAATACAACATGAACACGTACAGTCATCTAACCAGTCAGGATGAGGTGGTACTTAAACATCGATAACAGCCCAACATCGGAAGAATATGAATTCTCTTTGTTTCACAAAGCAATATTTGCTTTCAATTAGGTAGAGAGAACATCGACAACGACACAAGGAAGACAAATATGAGCTAGCTTTCGTTTCGCGAAGTATTTCTTTGCAAGGAACTACACTATGCACGTTGGCAATTAGGCGATCCTTGAGCTTAGGTTGCGAATATGTCTCCTCTTTCAGCCTGAAAGGAACGTTCTCAGTTAGGCAACGATCACTAGAAGGATCAGAAGCCTTCGTCCTCGTGCTCACTTGGAATAGAGGAGATAAAATCACTGTTGTCAAAGGAACTTTAAATTTTCGTTGTCTGTGCATTTCTTGTGCACTCGAATTCCGCGGCGACTGTATTTCAACCAATGAGTAGAAGAAAGATTCGATGGCATTTCTGGGTCTCTCTCTAATCATAACGTCTCGGAGCGTTCAAGCTGAGTAATAACATCCAGGGGATGCTAGCTCCTTTTCTCCTTTCCTTCTTATCTCTTTTTCTCGCTTACAGATCAGCATTATACTTGCATCCGTGTTGGGCAAGAATGAGAACTCCAGAATGAGAACATGGAAAATTTCAACACATGTGCTTTGGTCGCGAAACACCCCAGAGTCGCTTTCCTTGCCAAAGAGAACAGAACATATCAAGATCATTGTTTGTTCGTTTTTACTACTCTGAGTGGGGGGAGAGTCGTTAGATAGACCGCTCTCAGAAAGGGGCGGATCGAGGGGCGCGCCGAGGAAAAGATGTCCGGGTCCCTGTCTTCACATGGAGGCATCGCGTTTTTAATCACTTCCCTTGGTACTGCATTTCTATCCTGAACTTATTTCGTTCTTGAGATGAGAGTCAGAACCTTGTTCACCATATTTGGAACAAAAGTGTTTTCAGCTTTAGCGCCAAGGCTTCCTTCAGGTCCCGCCAATGTAGAACTGACCGGAATCTCCCATAGTCTCTACTTGAGCCAGAAATTTAAGGAATTGTAGTGAAAATTGAAAGAATCTAGAGAGAAGAGCGAGTTCTTCTTTCCTCAACTGCCTCCATAACCGAACCGACTTGAAAATGACTTCAGATTTTCCCGAGGTGCGCTCTCCAATCGTCCCTTATCAGTAGTAAGGTTTTTGGGCGACGTCACGCCAATTAACGACGGTTTCGAGCGCAGCAAACCTGTCCAAATAGGGCGGCGCGGGCACTCAGAAAATTTTGAACAAGTTACTTGCAAGCTGCATGCAGGTAATAGATTGCCTCAAACTAGTCATTCGTAAGCTGCTGTAAGCCGGCATAAACGCCGCATGTAAGTTACACAAAGACCTCTGCTAGTCATTCGCAAGCTGCTGCAAGCTAGACAAGATGTCGCATGTAAATTAGCGAGGACCCCTGTAAATCATAGGTAACTTCCTGCTAGTATAAACCTAGTTTGCATCTAAATTATAAGTGTACTCGTTCACATAGACCTTCGTCTTTTACCTTTTGTGAAAATCTAATAAACGATAATAAAATAAACGATAGCATTACGAATTCCGACGGCCAAATTTTGCTAAAACTAAAACTCGATGTTTGCTTTCTACTGAATAATACTATGTGATGCAAGCCTAGAGTGGAAGCGAGGGTATTTCTGGCTGGGCTAGCATCCTCTTCTCAGCCTCAAATGGCACCTTTTCCAACTTGCGCTGCCTTATAATAAGTTTCTCCTTCTTGAAGTACAAGTCTGTCACATATCAGGTTTTCCCTAATCTCTACCATTAACCTTCATTCTTATTTTTAAACGTTTTTTTTAAAATAGGAACAGTCTAATCCAAGGAACTTGTGAAAATAGTCCTATTACGGTGTAAAGAAGGAAGGCACCTGTCATCGCGTTGATCACTGACCTGCTCGCCAAGTCAGTGATCAACGCGATGTCCAACCAACGCGCTGGTGGGCGTCCTGGTGTTCTCTTGACATCCCGCGGTACCCAGTCAAAACATCACATCCCGCGGTACCCAGTTCTCTTGACATCCCGCGGTACCCAGTGGTGCTAAGTAGTTGGCCGTGTTGACTTCACGACCCAGATACACATAACTGGAGCATTCGGAAATGTTCGTTCCGTAGCGTGGGGCATCAGAAAGTTGTCCGTTCCTCATGAACATCGTCTTCGTAAGATTTAGATGCAGTCCAACGTTCCAACATACGCGATCGAAGTCGGCCAGCATTCGCTCCGCCCTGCTGTGTTAGAACACGATGTCGTCAGCAAAGCGAAGATGGTGCAGCTGCCGGCCGTCGATCTTCACTCCCATGTCTTCTCATTCTAGTTTGAGCATGATGTTTCCTAGGGTGGCACTGAAGAGCTTAGGGGATAGGACATCCCCTTGACAAACCCCTCTCTTCACGTCGATGACGACGTCGTTGTAGAATGGTGAGATCTAAGTGGTGAATACATTGTTCAGCTCTCGAAGGACTCTAATGTACTGAGTAGGAACACCCTGAGTGAGCAGGGCTTCGAGGACTGCTTCAGTCTCGACGGAGTCAAATGCCTTCTTCAGGTCAATGAACGTAAGGCACAGCGGCAGCTTGTACTCTCGCGACACTTCAATTAGCTTCGTAATGGAGTGTATGTATGCTTGAATGACATCCACAGAAAATCTATAATTTGATCAATATCGATTGATACTTTGAAAGCGAACTCCATAATCGTTTTCAGCGACCTCGATTACCCTAGGGCAGAAGTTCCGGCGCGCTTGAATGACATCCACAGAAAATCGATGATTTGACCAATACAGATTGATGGCGATCGATACTTCAATTCGCGTACAGCGACCTCGATAACCCCAGGGCTGAAGTTTCGGGCCGCTGTTGAGCACCATCAACCGTTGAGTATGGACAGTACGCAGTGCGTGCCCCCACTCCAGTTGCGACGGACGGACGGAATCACACACACACACACACACACACACACACACACACACACACACACACACACACACACACACACACACACACACACACACACACACACACACACACACACACACACACACACACACACACACACACACACACACACACACACACACACACACACACACACACACACACACACACACACACACACACACACACACACACACACACACACACACACACACACACACAGAGAGAGAGAGAGAGAGAGAGAGAGAGAGAGAGAGAGAGAGAGAGAGAGAGGAAATCAGGAAGGTGACAGAAGGAAGGGCAGGACTGTCCGGCTCGGCAAAGCAGTGTCGGCAGAGTGACGCCGCTCCGGTTTGAACAGATATACCGCATGATTGCGCGCGCGTGCGCTTCCTCACATGCCGCGGGTGAGGACGCGTGCGAAATGTTTCAAACCAATTATGCGCGAACATTAGCTTGCACGAAAGTTTCTTGCAAGCTTGCACTGCAGTTTGTTGCGTGCAAGTTTAAAATTCCTGGGTGCAACCTTGCAAGTTAGTTAACCGCGAGGAACAAGTCGCAAGTAACTTGTTTTCGAGTTCTAAAGGCGCAAGAAACTTGTTTTGGAGCTCATAAGGCGCAAGTAACTTCTTCAAAATTTTCTGAGCAGGGTGGGAAGTGGGCGGCGGGCAGCACGGTATACCGAACGACTGCCCCCCCCCCCCACCCCTCTGAGTGTCTCGTTTCTATTTTTCCGCGTCACCTTGCTGAAGCTTTTTGAGAGGTGACTCCACGCCGACACCGCTTCCGCAGGGGGTAGGCGGCCTCAGCGCGCTATGCTTCAACACGGCTCTCCCACTTCCACTACAGAGTGCGCACCCATCTTTAGAGTTGCCAATAATGATCATATTCATCGGAGATCAGTCAGAAGTGCTCCCCCAGAAGGATTTATCAGGATTGCATCTACTCGGCTGAAAGATTTAGGCGAATTGCGGCTATTGGCAACATGCCCAGCGACGCACGCGACGCAGCCGCTTGCACTCCACTTTGGCGATGGAGCGCGGAAGCCGTGCGATTTGTGCCTCTTATACGCCCGCGATGGCACCCTCGCTAAGCAGCTCGTGGTGCAGTGGGTAGAGGGCGTCGCCTTGGCGATGGAGGTCGGGGGTTCGGTCCCTATGTGTGTTGCCGTTTTTGCATTTCAACTGACTGGATGAGATCTCAAGAGTTTTAACGTCTACTCAATTTTTAGGCGTTTTCTGCTCATTTTTCCAGCTGTATACGATTTTGAAGAACTCAAAAAAAAATAAAAATTTTCACTTCTCAGCTCTCTGATAGATGTTCCGCGATAAATCCCCCTCAAAGCAGGAAGCAACTTGACGCACTAAAAGCGGCGACTGGGATCTTGCATGTTCATAAACGGAACGGTGGGAGCTGCACTTCAGTATCTTCACCGCCTCAAGAATCTCCTCCTGTCGTCAAATTATTTTCTACGAACCGGATTTTATTTCTTTTGCACACCCCCTTGGCTACAAATGTGCCTCCATATGCGAGAAACTCCTCTAAGCATGTTTATTGGAGTTGTGGTTCTGGACAGGGGCGTGACCGTGACTGGACACAAACCCACATGCTTAAGGATACGGCATATATCGAATGCGTTCGATGGAAGCTGGCTTAGCTTCGTAACTATATTTTTTCCTCGGCTATCTTGATTATTACAAAATGTTCAGAGAAGTAAAGCGTACTTGGGAGCAATTCCTCATCGACTGAGTCATGGTTACAGAACTTTCTGAGCTTGGTTTTTCTTTAGTACTTAGCTGTAACTCAGCACGGCTTTCGGCACTTAAACCTGAAGAGCATAACAAGAGCAATACTTATGCATTCTACAATAGACAAATATGAGTAAACCATACTTGAGCTGAAAATTAGACGAGCCATCTCTCGATGTGAGCGTTCTAAAAAAGGAACCATTCTCGATGATAATGGTGAGGTTTGCAACCAACAGAATGAGACTTATCACGCGAAGAAGTTTTCTGCTGATAGCATTCAATGCCAAACAGAGATGTGATACCAAATTAGATTAAATTGCACAATCTCTATGAGACATTCAGAGCAGCATCGCGACGAGACGTGAGTCAATAACGAGATAGGCACAATCGCAAGGGGGTCATGTCTCTATATACATTGAAAAAGTTGGTGAAATGGAAACACATGCAGCATAATGTGTAATAATGATTACCTTATGTTTTCTGTTCTTCACAATTGCTTTAATAGGTGCCCAAAGCTGTATTACTACTTAGTAGCAAGGTGTTGGAAAAGCACGGAAAAGTGGAACAAAACCTGAAACACATTCGATATATGTTTATAAAACATTGATGAAGAGCATAACTGAGCTTCCTTTTAAAGCAAACAGAGTTTTGGATCACTGCTGCCACTTCCATAATGCTTCCATAAAATTGTCGCCCAAAAGGGATCCTTGCAGTACGTTTCTCATTATTCGTCTTTACTGATGCAAAATTAATAAATAACAAAATAATGATTTGATGACGTTGCCGTGAAATGAACTACCAATTTTATTGTCACTCATTCTTGGAATCGTCTTTCAGGATGTTGGAAGCAAGCGAGTATTCCGAGTCTTACAATCCTTTTTCTCATTGACTCACTCTTTCGCGGTAGATCCAGTGCTGTACGCGGACGGTCGACTCGGAGAAAACCTGTTTATGTTTCCTCAAGAACCTGGCGAAGAATTTCCTCAAAACGGTCTCACTGGTCGGCGCCCAATCTTCACTTAGTAGAAGGTACAAGTCACATCATGACCAAACGCCAGGTACCCCTTTTTATTCACGAGAGCGTTGTCGACTCCCATGCACACTATACCTTTGTCCTTGGAAAAAAATTCCGAATTTCGAATGATCGAATAATATTCGATCTTCAAAATTTCGAATTTCGAATAATCGAATTTCGAATAGTCGAATATTCGAATAATCAGATGAACACCTCACTTATTGTGGTCACCCAATGACTGACACTTACTTATTTTTTATTACCCACTGCAAACTGCGTTCGACACAGCGGCATATATGTATGAAGGCTTCAGATTGTCGTTACTCCTATACCAGTTGGTTAATTGCGAAAAGGATCGGAGGACCGAACCGAGGCTGTGGAAGTCGGTGTCCAGGCTCAGATGCCGTTGTTCAAGCGCCGCGAAGGCTGCTCCATCCATTTCTTTCTCGAGACCTAAAGACGGTGGCAAAGCTATAATGAAGCACCCATGCTTCCCTAAGAATTCGAGAAGAGAGAAACACCTGGGATAGGCAGCGCTGGATTGTTATAGACTTTGCTCCATAGGTTACTGTCTTTCCTTAGGTTATACCGAAGATTCTAGATGGTAAAAGGATGGCTAGCACAGACGAAGAAGTAACACAAAGGCGACCAATTGCGGAAAAGGCACATTGGAGGCTAATGAATGGTTCAGCCTGTGTTCTGGCTCCGTTGAAGAGCTTCGCTTCACTTGTAAGCAAGCGGACCCGAAGTCCATGGTTGTAACCTAATCTGATAAGACACTACGACTTGGGTAGTGTTTCTGCGAAAATGTGGATGACTCGCTTTCATAGAAACGGAGTATGACTGGCTCTTGTACTCCATAGCCATTGCTCTTCCTCTCCTGTTTAACGTCTCTGCTGTCAGAAAGCAGGACCTTTCCAGGCTCCAGAAAGTGCTACCTCCCTACCGCACCTCCTTCCGTGCCTCTGACGTCGTGGGACGAACGCGAGAATACGGAAGACGTGTCGATGGGCGTGACGATGTTGCCGTGACAATGTTGAGCATGATAGCGGTTGCGAAGCAGCCTTAGGAGCAGAGCTATACAAAATGACGTTACTGGACGGTCGGGAAAGAATGCCTATGATGGAATTACGGAAGTGGAGAACGGCTTCATGCCGAGAAAGGACTTAGCAGAACTTAGATGTCAGCTGATTTTAAGTTTTACAAAAATTGCTCTTCACAGGTTAGTGGCGCTGCGAGGTAGTGCGAGACAAGCCGTTGGGCGTGTCGGAACACTGGCATTGGAAAAATGTAGTGTTATCGGCGATCAACTCGAAGTATCAGTCATTAAGAAGCCATCCACTTCTGTAAAACTGACCTCTTGGAAAGATCTGAAGATGTCCTCTTCGCGCAATGAAGTTTTAGTGTGCGTGTCAGTAGATGTATGATGTTTTTAGAACATAAGAATATCAAGGAAATGATTCAATTCATTTTCTATAAGTATTAAATGGCTGGTAATGAGGCCATAAGCTCTCAAAACAATGTTTTGTTACGAGCAAAAATCTACCGCCGGCGGGACTCCATCCTGCGGCTCCTGCTAACCGGGCAGGGGTGCTCTACGCCATTATGCCACCGGCGCCGTTTGTTCGAAGCGGTCCAGAATGCACTTCCGAAAGTTGAAGTGAGCTCAAGCGCCCGATTTGAAGTTTAACATACCTGTGAAGCATGCAGTTCTAGAAATGCGTTCATGACAGCCACCGTTGCTGAAGTTTTGTTCCGAATCTCTCTACTGCCCAAAATGTCGAATGACATTTAACATTTAAGACATCTAAGATATTTAACATCTGTAATGGAGTATGTTACAAGGAAGGACGCTAAGTGACCATGGGACTTCGAGATGAGGTGTACATCGCTGGATGCAGCTTCGAAGGCTGATTCCAAATATGTGTTCCGTTCCTGCTGTGCGCATCTGTGATCGGAATTATGGACCATTTTTATAACAGGCTCCTTTGCCCTCTAGTTCCACTCAGAGCGCGCCAATCACAAAAGAGCGAGCTCAAGTATTGTTGGAACTGCGCTGCCGGCCGAGCAGCGCAGGCGAAGGGGGTAGAGGAGCGATGTGGTGAGAAGGGGTGGTTTATGGTTCGACTCCCCTGTGGTGTAGAGTTTTTGCACTTCCTAAAAGAGATCTGCCAAAGCTCTCTATGTCAAATGGCGAAGTTTAGGCGAAATCGATTACCATAATCCCGCCACCTAAACTTACAGGTGGGTGATGAATGCCTTAAATAATCTCCTTGGGCGAATTTTTTTCGACACATGGGGTCGGTAAGGACAATACTGCCAACTTATCTTCCAAACTATGTTCTCACCGCTGTTGTGTTGGTGTGCCTTTTCGAGAGAAGTTAGGTCCTTCCGATACTTCACGCGTTCCTAAAAGGCAAAAGGAAAGATTGTCAGCAGTTTCGCATCCATCTTGCGAGATGCGCAATGTGGGAGCATCGGGTAGAGAGTGAAGAAGGTATCATGTATTGACATACGGTATAAAGTTCTCACTTCACTCCCGCTACTCAATTCTTCTAATTGTATCGCTGATTCACACTCAATTTTCTGTCCCAAGATTCAGAACTTTTCTTACGTATTCATGGTACGCCGCAGGATACCAGTACAGTAGCCCTAGGACGTTTGATACACCGATTCAATATTGTTTCCCTACTGACATCGTAGAGCACTACTCTTAGGCCTGAGTTATACTCCCGCGGGAGCACCCGCGGAAGGACGAGAATCGCGCCGATATCCCTCACCTGGCCAATCGCCGCGCCCGCCGTTCGCGGTGCACCCTTTATCCGCGGACGTTCCGCGGATGGTCCCGCGGGAGTATAACAAAGGCCTTAGGGCTATGGTATACTCCCGCGTCGCTCAACCGACGGGCGCGGGGCAACTGTCAACGGCGCGCCATCGCTGCAGTGGCGGACGGCGCACTGGGGTGCGCTTGTCAGTTGACGCGCCATCGCTCCCGCGATGCGTCGCAGGGAGTGTTATACCTCCGCGTGCGGGAATGAAACGTACTCCCGTGCGACGACCGTCGCTGTACACAGTTTTGCGCTTGACAGGTCATTAAAGGATTATCGTGACGCTTGAATGCAGAAATCTCCAATCTTATCACCCTTATCATAACAAGGAACAATTCAATCGAGGCACAGATTTATTCAGACCACTACTATCAGTCCATTCTTGCTCTCGGCATGAGTTCTTTTAAGATTCGTATATGCCACAATTGTGGAACTAAAGAGGGCTGTTGGGATGGATCGAAATCATTGACTTATCAGACTTATGCCCGTTCACTGCGGACCTGGGGCCGGATTCATCAAAGTTACTGCAGTAACTTTGATGAATCCGGCCCCTGGATGTCCCGAGCATGATGATGACCGCCACTCTCATCGCACTGTTTCTAAAAAGCAGATATATAAGCTATAGGTACCTAGGCCAAAGCGAATCAGCGCATACACGACCCCCTCACCCCAGAAAACATCACTTTCCAAAAACTGGGCCTCAACTGGGACGATTCCATGCTGGACACGTCACGAGAACCCTGTCATGTCGTGTCGAGCGCAGAAACGTCCTGTGGGTGGAAAGAGAAACGAAAGAAATGCATGAGTTGGCACAGGCATGACGGAAACCCCCTAGCAAAACATGATGTTGACGAAATACGCTTGAAAACAACAATCCTAAAACGGTACGCAGATCAGAAGGCGATAAAACGGGAATAAAACGCGAAATCATGAACGAAACGGTCGAGAAAACAAGGAATCCAAGAAAAAATGCACTGAATCACCCCATGGTCACCTACAATACCGTCCAAATTCTAAAATTCTGCAAAAGTCTCCGTCCGCAGAACTGCGTGAGCTATGTCAGCCTCAGCGATGGCGATCATCGCGAGCCGTCGCATCGCTGTGCAATCTCGCGAAGCTGCAGCGGACGGGAATATACCATAGGCTTTACAGCGGCTGCATTGATGTATTTTTTATCCGCTGCAGTCGTTGCCAACAGCTGTTATGTTTTGAACATTTCGTAGTGCTATTTCACAGTTGCTTGTGTAGCGCAATGTTCGTCTCCTCGCCATGTTTTTAGCAACTATTCATGATAAATTGTATCTTGGTGCCAATGTAAAGTTGTCAGTATGAAGACGAGTCCGTTCTGGTGACCGTTTCCGTTGCGGTTTGACATAGAGAGCTTTGGTTGAACCTGGAATGTCTTTTTTAAGTGCAAAAAATCAGCTCCAAGGGTCGAACCATAAACCACCCCGCTCACCACATCGCTTCTCAACCCCTACGCCACCATTGCTCGGTCGGCAGCCCAGCTGCTACGCTACCTGAGCTCGCTCTCTTGTAATTGGCCCGCTCTGCATGGACCTAGCGGGCAAAGGAGCCTGCTATGAAAATGGTCCCTAACTCCGTTCACAGATGCGCACTGCAGAAACGTAACACATATTTGGAATCAGCGTTCGAAGCCGCATCCAGCGATGTACTATCCATCTCAAAGTCCCATATTTACCTACAATACCGTCCAAATTCCTTGAAAGAAAGACGCTTTGCGAAGCGTCACTTTATCGTAATTTGCTTTAAAATTAGCCTTCTGGATAACAGATAACACGTTCGATTACCCTCTTCACTGCGCATCGGTATTTCCAGGATGCGCTCAGTTCGACAACCTTTGACCTAGTTATGGAGCATTTTCTTCTGGAGGACCCCTAATTGATTTACGACCTCTTCCAAACTGCCACTGGCTTCTACCCCGATCACTCCGCCAGCCGTCTCAAAAGATCTGCATTCAACTTGCTGCGACTATCACAGTAGCACTAAACACGACCTAACTTGGTCGATTTCGATCTCACCGAACATGTTGTTCTTTTGCTCGCAATGTTCACTTTCAGGACGTCCTTTCTCACTAGCCATCCTCTTGCCTGCAAGCGTCTAGTCACGATGAGTTATCTGAGAAAACAACCTTTCACTTCAGGTAAAATAGTTTAAGGAGCTAAGAAGCGGCCTCTTTAATATGTCGCTAAAAACGCAATTTCGCTTCTGGTGCACAGGATTGTCATATATTAAATTCCTTGGCTTTATCCGAAGCGATTATTTCGTGGCCTTTATTGCTATCTAAATTTGGTATTTTCTCCCGTTTTCTTCAGCCCACCCTTCGGGTTGTTCTTGAAATAGAAAATGGTTTGGTTAGCCATTCTGGCAGCGTCAGCAGCTTTTCGGCAATATATTACGGCTCAGACAGGGGATGGTCGATATTTTGCATTTTCTGCACACAGTTGGTTCTGATAGTGAGACCTGACTCGGTCCGAGGACTTTGCTCGTTGACTGAGTCGAGGGCGACGTTTGCTCGGTTCCCACCTCGGTGCGATACCCAGTGGCAGTGCACTACCCCGTTGGAGCAATAAAGGCAACGCCGATCGATCTATTGAGGTCTGTTCCATGTTCGGCCTTCACTCGCGGATTTTTTAAAATGGCTTTGTACTATTTCATTCTAAAATTCCGGAGGCATTTTTGGGCCGTTTTGGCAAGTGTAGAATTTCAAACATCTTCTAGAGTTTTTCAGCCTTAATAAAACTATCAGCGTATACAATGTGCTCGAACGATCTATACAATACTGACCCTTCTCATACCACCTTATGAAACTATCCACTAATTTTGCAGCTGCTGGCCGGTATTCTACGGCACTTGGATGTTCCATGCTGCCGCAATAGTTCCATGGGACTTCTGCAAGGCTAATAGAGATTTCCGTTTGAACCGTGTCCAACACCTCGCTTGAGCCAACCCTGTACAATTTCGATTTGCATGGTTAAATGCGGCTTTCTTTGGAAATCTTTTTGTTCTTTAAATTTTCTTCTCTTACCAAAACTTAAATACAATGTTTGAACTGTCGTGCAGAAATCAGTATGCTTTAAGATGAGATCTTTCCATCTATCTTGGTTAACTTTCATTCACTTGATAACAAATTTATTATATTATATTTTTGCGTGAGGTTACCCACTGGCCAACGGTAAAACAAATTCCTGATTTTTGCCTAAATTTAAAAACCAGACAGAATATGTTTGCGTAGCAGCTTCACGTAAGCAACATTTTCACTATCAATCAAATAGATACCAGAGGAGCATGTGCATGGAGATATAGATTTTGTAATGAAGTAAAAAAACTGATTCCTCGCAAAATGAAATGAACTTAAACAGTTATTTTCCTTTAAAAAGTAAAAGATTCACTGCACTTCACCGCAGTCACTCTTTATGACAAAAGATTTATGGATTTCATGGATTTGTATTTCAGAAATCCACGAGGCAAGGCCGAACATGGGACAGACCTCAATAGACCGATCTTTGTTGCTTTTATTGCTCCAAAGGGGTGCTGCACAGCAGCCACTGGGTATCGCACTGAGATGCGAACGAAGGAAAGGTCGCCCGCGACTCGGTCGCCGAGCAAAAGGCTCGGCGACCGAGTCCAGGTCTCACTGTCAGAACCGACTGTGTACAGACAAAGCAACACATCGACCATCTCCTGTCTGAGCCGTAATATATTGCCGAAAAGCTGTTGACGCGGCCAGAGTGGCTAACCAAACCACTTTCTATTTCAAGAACAACCCGAAGGGTGGGCTGAAGAAAACGGGAGAAAATACCAAATTTGGATAGCAATAAAGGCCACGAAATAATCGCTTCGGATAAAGCCAGTCTTATCAACTGCTAGCTTTGGAATACAGACCATGCTACCACTCAGAGAAAAAAGTTGGAACTCTTTCACTGCTTTCTTATGCATCCCACAACTAATTTTATATATTAAAATCCTTTGCAGCAGAAGGGAAACTGCGTTTTTGGCGACATATTAAAGAGGCCTTTTAGCTCCTTAAACTATTTTAGCTGTCGTGAAAGGTGGTTTTCTCAGATAACTCATCGTGACTAAATGCTTGCATGGAGAGGATGGTTAGTGAGAAAGGACGTCCTGAAAGTGAACATTACGAGCAGAAGGATAAATACGATGAGATCAAAATCAACCAAATTAGGCCGTGTTTAGTGCTACTGTGCTAGTCACAGCAAGTTGAATTCAGATCTTTTGAGAGAAATGGAAATGTCCGGATTTCGCTGAAATCGGCTGGTGGAGTGGCCGAGGTAGCCGCCAGTGGCAGTTTTGGAGAGATCGCAAATTAGGGGCCTTCCGGATGAAAACGCTTCGTAGCTAGGTCACCGGTTGTCGAACTGAGTGCCGCTGGGAAGCAGAGAATGCGCAGTGAGGGTTATCGAATGGTGTTAGCAGGAATCCACAAGAGTAATTTTAAAGCAGGTTACGACAAAGCGGCGCTCTGTCACGGATTAATCCCTCGGAAAGCGTCTTTCTTTCAAAGAATGTGAGCGGTATTGTAGTATCCTTCCTTTGTTAGTTGTCTGTGTTCTAATGTCCCTGTCACGTCTTTTATCACCAACAATTAACTTTAAGACTATGGCAGGGTTTGCCTAACAATATTGTGAGTCTGTAAAAAATAATGCAGGATATCCAACCCATCAAAAATATTACAAAAGAGGAGGTGAATGTTTCGATTAATCGAATAAGCAGATTGTTTATTTTTCAATGCTCTGACAATCATCACTTATACTTCAACAATAACTTGGGTACATTCATTATCGTTTGGGCTTAAGTGCACTGAACACGTGTACAACAACGAGCAGAAGGTGAATAGGACTAGCTACGAGAACAATGATAGAGCCAGTGTCAAATGTTTTCTCGACTGCTATGATCGTAATATTCGCACCCAGTAGTGCTGCTCGAGCCAGGTGCGCCTCGAATAGCTGGAAATAATTCGTTTGGCGAAGACAGCCTGACCTGAATTACTATTGCAATTGTGCAAGAACGTCTTCAGAACCTGCAGATTTAGAGTAAATATCTACACGTACATTTGCAGACCTAGAGTACATATGTATCTCTATAAATGTCTCGTCCTGTAGATCACCGCGGAATGTGCTATTGCGTGACCTCATCTTCCACAGGACGGTCTCCCTTTCGCTCTTCTGGACGGACCGTATGCAGGAGTAACAGAGAGGACAGAAAGGCGAGCAAATCTTACATTTCACATTTTACAGGGAAAGGGTTCCCTCGAAGTAGATGTGCACCAGAGCCCTGTTAAGATCCATCCGAAGGGGAGCGTTCTCATCCCTTATGCCAAGGAACTTCTCGATGTCTTCCGTTTCGCGATGGCGAGCCTTGCCCCGTCGCTAAAGGTATCGTTCAATGTCGCGCCTCTCCATTTCCCCGTATATTGGCCTAATGTACGACAGCAGAAGCGGTCACAACCTCCTCTGCATCCCTCCGCATCCAGACAATTTCGCCCTTGTGAGCTCTCTTGACCCAGCAACACGAGCATACCTGCTGGTCCACCCAAGGCCGTCAGGGACTTATTTTGCATACAGTTCCCCTTGTTGTAACGCGATTGAAGGGACTGGAGGAAATCCGTGCATTCCTAACATGAGCTGACCTTTTTACACTCTTCTCATGGAGTTGTCTAAAATCGCGTGCAGTGACTAAAAAGTATTGAAATATGTAACTGCGAAGTCAGTTTGAAGGTAGAGAATAATTTTAGACTATTAACGGTGTCCCTGCTCTGCAATATACACAGGTATAACAAATATATGTAAGGAAAAACGTGTACCGGAGATAAGTTAGACGAGGTGAGAAGCAAAATTGCAAAATTATGTAACCTGATGTCACAACATATTTTGTTCGTTTTAACACCTGGATTGGCTGGTAGAGGGGCTGTGTGTTGTTACCGGATGTTTTGTTGCGATCAAAACTCTTGCGCCAGGCTGGACTCGAATCCGCATCTGCTGCTTTCCGGGCAGCAATGTTCGCCTTACACCACCGGCGCTGTTTGACAGCACGTAACATTTGCAATATCCTCCAGGTCCGTCAGCACCCACCCGTGATACGGGGGTGGGCCAGCCGCCGATATCAGCATGGAACGGTTAAGCCGAAGACCTTACTGATAACATTGTTTTAACACATTTGCTTAAGCCTGGAGTGGATGGTAGAGAGGCCATATGTTGTTACAGCATGTTTTGTTGCTACCAAAAGGGGTGGGTGCGGACAGACCTGGAGGATATCGCGGATGTTACGAGCGATCAAACAGCGCCGGTGGTGTAAGGCGAACATCGCTGCTCGGAAAGCAGAATGTGCGGGTTCGAGTCCCGCCTGGCGCAAGAGTTTTGATCGCAACACAACACTCCTGCAACAACATATTTTGTTCGATCAAAACGCGCCGTCCGCAAATCAAACCCGCACTCCCTGGCTTCCGGCCAGGTCTGCCCATTAACTACCAGCGCCGTTAATGTAACGGAGAACATACAGCCGAAATACCTGATAGCGCGGCTTATCAAGTGATATGGTGAGATACTTCACCTTGATAAGCAAATCAGGAATTTCGGCCGCATTTTCTCCCTTAAATTGCTGTAAGTCGCTGATGAATCCGGCTGCTGGTGAATTTGATAAGGTGACACTGCGGATCATTTTTACACAACCCGCAAGGAATGATTAATAGACATTCCAGCATTCGCTTCTTCCAGTGGTAGGCACAACGCCATCTTTCGCTTAGCGCAGCTAAGAGTAAGATAATCGACATCAATCTTGCGTGACTTCTATTTCTAAACAGGTAGGCGGGAGTGCGCTCAACGTCGAACTTCAGCGTGTGGTAAAGACGATGAAGGTAATCGACATCAATCTTGCGAAGGGAAGGGAAGAGAAGGTGATACGGAATGAAAATTGTTGGTCATCTTCAGCGAACACCCATGAGGCGCGAGCAGTATGCTTTTTTAAGTGGAAAGATACATTTTAATGAAGAACAACAAAGATGTTTTTTGCACTGCCTAACGCCTATTAAAAACCTCTAAGGAAAGTTGTGGAACATTGATATGTGGTTTTTGCGATAAGAAATAACAAAAGAATCAAATAGTACATGACATTGTGAAATACGTGGGAGTAGGTTCCTACATGTGTAGTATAGAACTTTTGGCAATAAGGTTCTCTTCGGGCCTCCACCAGAGGTCGAGAACAGGTCGAACGAAATTCGTCCTGCCTTGGCCAGGGGGATTATTTGAGGTGCTCATCACGGTACTGATATCCGTTTTTAGTGTTACGCTGCAGTGCGATTGGTTATGGAAGGTACCGGTGAGTAAAACTGCCATGATCACCGCTTACTACCGCAACCAATTGTATCCCAACGTATCACTAAAATTTGATGACAGCTTCGTGATCAGCACTTCCAATAATGCCCGTAGACGGAGTGTGGGCGAAATCGATTACCATAACCCCGAAGCGTAGCCTATGGCATACTCCAGCGGGAGTGTCCGCTGACGGGAAGTGCGCCGCGGACCGTGGTTGTCGATCCGGGCGGCGGGACGACAGCCTTTCGAGGCGCCGTCCCGCGGGTGGGAAGAATAAAGACCCATGCACACTTCTGCGACAGCGCGGCACGGTCATGATGAAGGATAGGGGCGCGGCGAGACATAGGAACACGTGCCGCAGAAGGGGGCATGCACACTTTTGCGGCTATCGCGGCGGTATCGCTGGCGATGCCGCGCTGAGTGCCGCAGGCTGGAATGGTTCAAATCATTCCTATCGGCGCGACATGCACTGGGACGTCGGTCCCGTTGCCTATAACAATGCTCTAACGCGACCGCCAGATTTCGCGGAGGTGACCGTCGCTCCTCTTGCCGCGCCGCGGTGTCGCAGAAGTGTGCATGGGTCTTAACAGCCCATCATCGTCCGTGGGCGGCGATCTGTGAACGGCGGGAGTGGCGGGGCACGGCGATTGGCCTGGTGAGGGGTCCTGGCACGATTGGTGCTCGTCCGCGGACACTCCCGCGGGAGTACCATAGGCCTTACTCACCACATACCGTACCTATCAGCAGAGATTTTGCAACGAATATCAGATTCCTGATCAGCACTCCAAATAACCCCGTTGGATGAAGTTTCGGCGAAATATTTTTCGATCTTTCATCCAGCTCTGGAGTCGTGCTAACACAACTGTGCCGAACTTTCTTTAATTTAATTAATGCGGCTCTCGAAAATGGTGACAGTGACTAGAGTAGTATCACAACCAACATATAGTGGTAGATCATGTCAGTATAGCTTCGTAATCGTGCAGTTATTATTAGTCTTTCCTTTGAAAAATCTTGTTATTTGAAAACAAATTTACTACGAACTTGTTGCAATGTAACCCTAGTTTGGTAGAGATTATCGGAAACTAGAAGCAAATCGTAGAAGAAGATCGACCCTTGATTTCAGCCACTGCTACATCATAAAAGTCTTACACTGAATCGCCAATTATATGGAACGAAGAACCTGGTTTCCGATTTGTTGTCTTCTCTTCGCACCTGATATCGAAAAAACTGCAAAGTGTTGTCAGTAAATTGGGACGTCTATGAGGCTAATTCAGACACGTACGCACCTCCACACTTAAACAGACTAGGATGAAGAAAAACACCGCGACCAAATTGGCAACAACGATAAGCTGTGGTGTCAGCGGATTCTCAGCTACTGTTGCCCAAACCACGACGCACGTCACGCACAATATCTGAAAAAAAAAACTGAATTAGGTGTTCACTTTAGTTCCCAGTGTTTCTCTCATCAAAGCTTCCAACTAATACGCGAAACAGTTTTGTCTCTCTTCCGCTAATCTATCGATATGTCTAGGCGTTTTCTTTTTTTTTTTGAAACAGTTATGCACAGCAAACAATCGTGAGCAGAACTGACAAGTAGTTTACCCAGCCCTCTAAGAAGAACTTCGTCCTCGGGAAATGCTCGTACGTCTGGTTCGAGGCCACCTGACATCCAAGATTAGATGCCCCGATTCTAGGCGTACTTTCTATTCCATGCCCAATTCTATGCGTACCTCGCTCGATCTAGTGTATTGTTAACAGGCAGCAAATCAGAGTGCATAGAAACCTAGCGAAGTTAGCTGTTATATATCCATACATGACTAGGGCGCGTGAACTTACGAGTATTGCCCATTACTCGTAAGTTCACGATCAGCATCTTCTTGAAAATTCCTTCTTAAAATGGGAGCGCTTGTTAACAAAGTGCGGATGGAATGAGACTGGAACTGTTTCAAATGAGTGAAGGGGAACGGTCAAGGACCTGGTGAGGAAAATTCGAGACCAGAACTGGGCCGGGATTATTAAGTAGAAGTTTCGGAAAGTTCCCGAAATTTTTAACAAATTTCCTTTGAACAGTTGTCCTTGTTATCAAGCGTTTGAAGTTTTCAGGGATGGCCGATACGTGAGACTTTTACTAGGATTCAAAGACAGATCAAGTGCGCACTAATCCGTAGCTTTTCCCTTAATTCTACCTGTGTTCCTCACTTGACCGTCACCTTTCTCCAACACACTTGTCATAGTTCAATGGCTGATTTAAGTGTTTCAATTGCGTTTGTTCAATTGTGTTTCAGCGCCGCGGCGTCGCGGTGCGGTGTGTGTGGTCGCAACACCACGCGAAAATTCGTCCATATCATTTTTAACGCATGCTTGATAAGGCTTTGGTGGTCTGAAGGTCGTCGCTCCTCATATGGTTGAATTCCCCTATTACAGAAAAATCCGAGTTTAGCAGAAGGACTTCTTTGACAGCTGTCGAAATGTTTCATGGACATAATTTGCAAGGGCACGGCAAAAAACCGGCATAAGATTAACCCATTTTAAAGCGAATCAATCTGCAAAATTATGGAGTAGAAGCGTATTGTTCCACGCGTGCGCTTGCGTTGTCGTCAATGTGTTGATGATAAACAGTGGAGCGTCTTCATGCTAGATGCTCATAGTCAATTTTCCTAAAATTTCATGGAAACGTCTTTAAAAGGTCGCGGGGCGGTTAGTCCCAATAGCGTCCATCAATGAATACAACATTCTAGTTAGAGCGTTTATGAACATCTTTTTGAGTCTCTGTTTTTCCGACTTTTTGCCTGGCATTCAAAGGCAAAGGGAAACCAGCAGCATAATGCCGTACAACCCCTTGAAACCGTCCCGCCAAAACTTACAAGCTCAATGGTCAGCAGCAGAATAACACCTGTCGGTCTCGTGTTGAGGTATCCACCTCTAACAGCCATTGACTGCCTTGATTCACCAATTAGTGGTGCTTCCGCCGACGTTTCCTTTGCTGGTTGCTCCTCGGTATTTAAGGCTGAAACTAATTTCAATTTCCTAAACACAATCCGATAAGTAGCTTGCCGACCAGTACGTTTTTCTATGATCTCAGCTGATTTCCTAGTCGCCTCAGTTGCGAATCGTGTTCTTTCCCACTGCGTTTTGTCGAATCTTCCGCCTTCCTATAACACTTTTAGTCAGTTTTTCGTAGTATCAAACTAAATACACTCACCACTTTACTACTTACTTTAATGCGGGCAAAAATGTTTCTTGTTCTTATTTCACCTTATTTCTCGTTTGCACTATAATAGTGGCGGCACCTGTTCAGTGTCGTTCCTTTGCGTTTGCAGCTCCTAACGCGGTTTAAGTTGAAACTCCATGGACATAACCATACGGCTCAGATATTAAGAAGTGCGGCGGAAACCCTATGGCGGAATGAGGGAATTCAAAAACAACATGAGAGACAGAATAGAAACGAACACGATTGAGGAAATAAGATTGGAGGCAAGCTTCTTGTCAAAGATGCAGATCTTCCACCAAATAAGAAGCACGAAATTCGCACTTTAAAAACGGCTGTGAGTGGGAGGGCTTTTTGGACCAATGAAGTCGCTGGTGACTGGAATTGGGAAATGTGACCCCCTAAGACCACAGTTTGTCATGATGATAAGAATACTGCCCGAAGGGAATTTCGATATAAGGGTAAGCACGCTGTTCGCTGAAAGGAGTAGAGGTACGAGAACGCAAGTGAACCAGGCACCTACGAAAATTTACGATTTACGGCCCAAGGGCCGTTAATCGTAAAACCGTCATAATTACGCACATCCCTCGTATCAAGGGAAGTTGTGTGACATCGATTGGTAGCCATCATCAACCGTCCACCACTGTCAGTCGATGTTGCTTTTCGACCGTTTTTTGTTTGAAAAATTACTTCAATATTAGGTGTAGATCAATATATACTTCCGGTACTTTCCAAACGTGCGCTTAAGGGCAAATGGCTTCGGATATAACCATTTTCACGTTAACACACCAGACACCATAACGCTAACCGAACGCTTTTCTAGAGAAGCTGGACATCTCTGAAATCCAAATGAACAATTTCAAAGTCGAACGGGCGTCTTCCAAATCAAACTAGACACTCCCTAAAAAGGTTATAAAATGTTGGATTAAAAATTCCTTGAATGATTTTCCTTGTAAATTAATAATTCGCCTGTCCCATAAAATGAATTCTAACGTCTGGCACTTCGTGGAATCTGTATTCCTTTAAGTAGGTTTTACCTTTTTATGTGCACAAAAATAGACGTTTTCATAGTGTTGCAAAAAGAGATCGCGCAAATAGTCCCGGAAGATGTTCGATTCGTTTTGAATCGGCTCGATTTCAAAATTTCCGGTTTGCATTGCCTTGTTTGATGTCAAAATAAATAGGATAAGTACATATGTGATAAGTACACTGATGATGACGGAGGCGTGGTTTCGACTCGAATGAAGTGTCGGCAGCAATGGAGCAGATGCAGGCAGATAAGACGACTCTAACGTTTTTAAAAACTCTTATTGGCCACATGTTTTGCGTACAGAAGCAACTCTGTACGGTCCTGGCGAAGAACCAAGAGTTGCAAGAAGAGAGTTCTTGTCTGCGAGAGGAGAACATTGCCTTGAAGGCCGCATTGGCTGATGCAGGGAAAAGAGAAGTGTCACAATCTCTTCCTGAAGATCCAGCCAGTGTCATGACCTTCATCGAGAAGAAAGAAAGGCAACGGTCAATGTTATCTCAGGCATTCCCGAGTTCAATGATCCAAAGTCCACTGATAGGGCCGCTCATGATCTCGACTTTGTTAAAAACATTCTCAATCACCTCGAGATTAAATGTATCCCTTAGGTCACGTACAGACTTGGCAAGCCTCAAGTCGACCGCCCTCGTCTCTTGAAGGTTCTGTTACCTTACACTTTTTATCAATCTCTAATTCTTAGGAGGACTTCTAGACTGCGTCCCTTTTCCTCGAAAGGCGTATATATACGGCCCTCACTTACAAAGGAGAAGAGAGAACGCAATCGAGAAGCCAGATTGGCCCGCCGTACGTCTCATAACATGTCAGCCGTAAACTCCCAAATCTCTCATCTCAACGTGTCGGTAAACTCTTAGTCTCTCCTCGGACGCCTGTCAATGATCTTAAATGTCTTTACTGTGATGTGCGATCAATTCAAAAGAACATTTTGTCAGATCGATTTTCTATAAAGACCTTAAATTGCGATGTAGTTGTTCTTACAGAATCGTGGCTAAATGAATCCCTTGATGCTGGTCCAATTTTAGGTGACTTGTGCTGCCAATATTCATGTATAAGATGCGACAGGACTAGTAAAAGAGGTGGTGGTATACTCATGCTTATTAGGCTTCCAATTGTATTTGAAACCGTATGGAGTGAATCACTGGCGGATGGCTTCGAATTACTTTGTTGTGATTTGAAGCTTCTCCAAAGTACTTTGAGACTAATTGCTGTCTACAGGACCCCTAGTGCTTCTATTAACAACACTATTCAACTGATAAAGGCAATAAGCGACCTATGCTCTTGCAAAGCAAGTGTATTATTATGGGAGACTTCAATTTACCTGATATTGATTGGTCTAAAAGTTCTCCCTTCACTGTAAACATGGCATCGAAACTATTTGTGGAGATGTGCACATCATGTAAACTCATTCAAAACGTTTCGAAGCCAACTCGATATGGTAGCTGGTTGGACCTCATCCTTACCAGTCACTTGCATCTTGTTAAAGATATTGAAATCTTACCGCCTATTGGATCTAGTGATCACTCATGTATTTATTTTCGTATTCAATGCTTCATAAATAAGCCCACTCCGAAGATCATTTCATAAGGATAACTATGACGCCATTTGTCAGTTTTTGTTGTCGCTGGATTGGAGAACGCTCATTGAGGGATATCCTTCTGTAGATGACAAATATGAGCTCTTCTTATCTATTTCACATAAATGTATCGAAGAGTTCGTACCTATAGAAAGGCATCCAACGAATTACGGTAAGCTACCACCTAATTTGGTCAGGCTTTTTGAACAAAGACAAATGAGGTGGGTGAATTATCAAATTTACCCAACCGTGTACAACTTGAATAGTCTTACAGCTTTAAGTGACAAGTTTGATCGACTTCTGAATAGATACCATAAGTATGTCGAAAGGAAAATTCTTGAAAAACGTGGAAAATCTTTCCTTTACACTTTGCTAAATTCGGTGCTGAAACGACCTGAGCGAATTCCAACCCTAACAGATTTAACTGGACAATCTGCAGTAACTGATGAGTCTAAAGCGTCTATGCTAGCGAAATACTTTCAAAAGTCTTTTTTGGAGTCATCTTCTTACAGTGATACTTTCGATACTGTGAGCTCTACTCAGAGTATGGAAAGCGCATTTGGTTTCACAAAGAAGAAATCTACAATGCTCTCTGTGCGCAACGTTTACCGTTACCCCGGATAAAGTACCGTCATATTTTATTCGGAAAATTGCCGTAGCTATCTCTTTCCCGTTGGAGCACATATTTAATGCTAGCTTCATGCTAGGCGAGGTTCCTGGTCGTTGGAAGCATGCGTTCATTACCCCGATACCCAAGAAAGTGCCCTACAAACTGGTTACCAATTATCGCCCCATCAGTATCACATCCGTTTTTGCAAGAGTTTTTGAAAGGAAATTAAAGGTTGCTCTCGTCAATTATCTGGAGTCAAATTCTCTAATTCCCGAAAATCAACATGGTTTCCGCAGCGGTAGGTCAACGGAAACATTAAAGCTGTCAGCGTTAAATGATTGGACAATGGCGCTTGATCAAAAAATAAACGTGGACGTCGTTTATTTCGATTTTATGAAAGCTTTCGATAAGGTTCCATTAATTGAACTGATCTACCAGCTGGAGAAAATCGGTGTTCATCCAAGGATAATTAAGTGGATAAAAAACTTCATAAGCGACAGATCCTTTCAGGTTAGAGTCAACGATTCGTACTATTCCTACTATACGAATCTATTCCAGCTACCAGTGGGGTCCCCCAAAAAGGCGTACTCTCACCAATTCTTTTTATCATCTACACTTCCATGATTCCCTCTCTGGTTGAAGAGTTTGGAGTCACCTGTAAAATGTTTGCTGATGACATAAAAATATACAGAAACATCGTTGAGGAGGACGACCATGCTGCCCTCCAGTCTGCAATAGATGCTGTTGCGGATTGGTCAAGAAGGTGGGAGCTTCCCTTATCAGGTGAAAAAACCAAAGTGCTTCATCTTGGACAGCAATACAACAGAAGCTCTTATTGCCTTGGTGAGCAGGAACTCACTAGTACGCTTTCTTTACGTGACTTAGGATTTATTCTTAAGCACTAAACTTTCCTTCAGTCAGCACTGTGATTATACGGCTAAGAAAGCTGAAAGAGTTGTGCATAATATATTTAAATCTCTGAAAACAAAACTAGTTCAATAGCGCATTTATTATCCGCATACAGGGCCTACGTGAGGCCTATGCTAGAGCATGGTACTACGGTGTATAGTCCTACTACTAGAGAGATGTCGCCAGAGTGGAAGCTGTGCAAAACAGTTTTACAAGAAAGCTCTGGATCAGAGTATATGGGTGTGACTATAACAGCATTTCCCCGGCGTCTAAAAGGAACAAATTCTTCAGTTTACGCACTCTTGCTTGTCGCCGAAGAAAGTTCGACTTGGTAGCGGGTCATAGGATGACAAAAGGCATGGTGGGCCTTCCCCTTAACGAATTCTATTCAATGTCTCATTCTAACACAAGAGGAGCTCAGCGGAAGATCCTAGTTTCTAGGGCTAGTAGCAACATAAGATCTTCTTTTTTCACAAATCGAGCTGACAATGAGTTCCTGAAATTTTCCAAGAAAATGGATTACCAAATTCTATAGGGCAATGCAAAATCCTCATTGACAGGTATCTGCAGAAAGTTCCTTAGCAGTTTAGTTTTGTCTATTATGGTGTTATACTAATTGCATCTTCCTATTTTCTACTCGTATCCTCTGTGTTTTGGGTTGATTTCTGTTGTTGTTTTTTTGCGTGGATTATTACGTACAATAAATAAATCAAATAAATATGTCATTTCCAAGGACAAATTCTCAGCGCCCGAGCTTCAACAACCACTGGAAGACTAGGCGAGTCTCATCCTACCCACGCAGCTTCCAACGATCGGTTTTACTACTTACAACTGACAAGGGAACTATCTGAGCGGCAAGAACGAGTACTATAGGGAGAATCTCCGTCCTCCAAATAGTAACAGAACATGTTTTGTTTTTGCCGAATCCTTGAGGGAAACGAGTACGAGGGTGTAATGGTTAAGGTTCCGCAGAGCGAGCTCATCACGGCAGCGTAAAATGCCGGTGCCGTGGACTGGGTGGCACAGTGGTAGAGGATGCCCCATGTTCGTGAAGTAGAGGGTTCGGTTCCCATGCTACGTCGCGTTTTTGCCTTTTTACCATAGTATCGGATTTCCATGAAGATTTTCATATTTGAACTTGCTCTTGGAGTCTGCTACGGTAACATGTTTTTATGACTTATCATTTTATTTGATTTTGATTACATGTGAAACTTTTAGTCCAATAAATTGTTCTCATTGTCAATGTAAGAAATTTTGAGGCAGGAACAACATGAACAGTGGCAGAATGCCAGAAAAATGCTTCAAATGCAATTTATTAGTGTCGTTGAGGTGAGTGCCACCAGTGTACTCACAGTGTAAGAGGGGACCACATGATCTTCCATTTGATCTACTACTTCGATCAATATTGTCGCCTCTGTTGTGCTTAGAAAGTCGCACGGTCATAGCAAGATGCTGCCGCCAACACTGATTCTACAATGTCTGCTAACCCTCCAGTGGTCATTCGCCTACTGACACTGAAGTGCGGATCTCCATTGGATGCTGTCGCTTCGAGAGGCGGGGTGAAGCTGGCAGAAAGGACAGCAAGTATCGTAAAGGATTTCGAACTGCGACAGAAATCGACGAAGTGGAGAAGTTGGAGGTAGTGGAAGAAGGGGACCAAGAGTTTCAACCAGAACAAGATTGTGCCGGAGTCACGACACCACTAACCAGTGAAGGCACTATCACGTTTTCGGGAGGACAGATCGTTTTAGAGGGAAAGGTTTGGCTGTACTAGAATTGCTATCCTATACAAGTTTGAAAACTGGGGAAAGTGGACTGTATCGCGATTCCAGGCTTGGGCTTCAGTGGAGTACCACTTGGCAGGAATTGTGAAGCCATACACAAGTTCAGATATGGAAATCTCTATGGAAATCCGATACCTGTAAAGGGTTCACCAATAATAGGGATCCAGTGAAGGTGGAACCAGTTATGGAGAGCGGTGAAGGGGGATGAGGGTCCAGTGAAGGGGACCAATAAAAGGGGTACCTATAATAACCCCGAGCGCCCACTGTGTTCGACAGTGTAGCGGGTGAACGCCCGGTGTTATTACTTGTTATTTCATTTTATTTATGCAGTGTAACGCTAGTCCGCTTAGTCCTCGCATTAGTTTATTACAATTTCATACATAAATATTAGGTGCAATGACACCAAAAGTAAAGAGGGCAGGTGTCAGCCTGACGGCCGAGCACCACCGAGCCCAAACACCACTGTCAACCCGGGAGGGCGTTTTCTTGTACTCTCTGGGTTGCGGGGGCTCTAAGTGATGGCTTAATGGGGGTCCCGATAGCCAGTGGGCAAACTCCCGCACGGGTAGTTTTAATGGGGCCCAATGGCGTCGGGTAAAACAAGGCTAGGCGTTACTGGGTGACCTAATCAATCTCCCGTGGATTCTACGTCCCATATCCCTGCAGGCTTTCATCCCTTTACAATTTCCTTACATCCACGGCGGCGAAAGAGACCCGGTCCCCGGGTCCTAGGTTATACGGGATGGGATGAGTGGTTGATAAGCTAATCGAATGAGAGAGAGATCAGTGTTGTTCCGATGTGTAGAAGGTCATCGCAGTTGAGTTGTGGTGATGGTGAAAGGTGTTGAGTCGTCCTGAGTGGCTGTAAGTATAAGTGAGAGCTGTTGCAAGGAACAAAAATACAAAACTAAAAAAACTCACAACCAGTGGTGTTATGTGTGATACCGTAAATAAGAAAGAGAATGGAGATATTGAGGTATTGATAAAAGATATACGGAATAATTAGTTTCGCGTAGACTAGTTTTTGTTTCAAATAATATTGTCTTGGAGTTTCGACTGCCATTACCCTTGTCTGTCATAGTTGCATGTGCATAGTATCATATGTTCCAATAAAGATAAAGGAATCTCACACAGTATTAGTATGAGACCGAGTTGTGAGATTTATCATGGCGTCTCTGTGCGCGCATTAGAGACGTAAATAATGCACTCAGATCAAAATCAATGTAGCCCGAGATTAAGGACAGTAACTCGTTAAAAAACGACAGTTGTCAAAATACGTACATTTGGTAGACACGGTGTCCTTATCGTCGCATGTGAAGAAAATTTATGGAACTAGATTCAGTTATATTACACAAAAGGCAGAGTTAAGTAGCGGATGGAGGCCAAAACATGGTGCTTCGAAGTAAAAGCACTCGTGGTCCGTATAGGTATAAGTGATGAAGGCTACAAGAAGGAATCCAAAACACTACTCGATATGCATATGCAACTTTCCGGATCACAAAACAGCCAACCAGGTGGTGATTTGTTCTTCCCCTGGTGTTGGGATCATGGAACAGGAGCTGGGTTACTTGTTGTTATAGTTGAAACAACTCACGGTTGATGTAGAGCTGCTTTTCTCTTCTAGTTGTATAAAAGTAGTGAGTTTTGGATTTGTTGCAAACGTAAAGCCTTGTTTTTCTATATGAAGCATGGACACGAGTTCTCTTACTAAATGCAAAGACTGACAGTTTGTCGCCTTGGTTTTGTGCTCGAATAGATACTTAACTGCTAACTTATTATGTAATTTGTGAAGCTGTTCCATGGAGGTAGTGTGAACTAGAACGAAGGTGACACTATGTCCGTGATGTACCGTTATAAGAGCGTTTTGCGCTCCTATGTTTATCGATCGCTTCCAACTACAAGTTTAAATGTCGTTAGTCTGTGGCTGATTACTTGAGTATTTTAGAGCTGTGCTTAATTGCGTGAAATCGCGTTGCGTAGTGACGGCACGATTTTGTAACGTAGAAAATTTGCAGAAAGTCGTAAAAAGTAGAGAAGAAAGAGAAAATTAGGTTTCGAAGTCTGCAAAAGGGTGCGGGTTTGTGGCTAGAAGAAACTTTGCAGCTATTCTCCGTCAGAGTTATACAATTTTACCCTGTTCATGTGGACCGTGCGTTCTCGACGTCCATCGAGAATGGTAATATTGGGACGCTCTATGTCCACAATGACAAAGGGACCTTGAAAACGAGGTGCTATTTTGTTTCCAATGTCTTGCCGTACCAAAACTTGTTGACCTATTTGCAAATTTGAGGGTTGTGTGCGGTTCCTCAAATCGTAGTGACGTTTTTGTTCTTGCTGTGCTATCTCCAAAATTGCTTGAGTTGTTTTCCAAATAGCACGAAGCATTGGGGTCAGTTGATTTGCATAGTCTGTTTCTGATGCAAACTTGCGAACAGGTAGTTCCAAGGAATTACGGAAGATGTTGAAGGGCTCGTAGCCATGAATCACAGTGTACGGAGAGTGCTTAGTGGTGGAGTTCTCTGCGCAATTATATGCATGAATAGCTAAGAACATAACATTGTCCCATTCATCGTTACGTGTAGCTATGGCCATGGATATAAGTTCTTCAATGGTGCGATTTGCGCGCTCGACTTGTCCGTTACTTTCATGATGATACGGAGTGCTAGTTTTATGAGCTATTTTAAGGTTTTTAAGAGTAGAACGGAAAATGTCACTCATGAAATTTGAGCCTTGATCGGTTACCAGGAGCGCTGGCGGTCCGAAACGAGACACGAAGCGATTCATGAATGTATTTATTATTGTAAGCGCCTTTTGGTCTGGTATGGGTTCAGCTACTATATATTCGAGAATGCATCGACAAAAACAATTATGAACTTGTTATCATCCAGGGTTTGAGGTAGCGGTCCAATCACGTCTGAGTGGACTCTTTCCCAAGGACGTACTGGCAGGTCAAAATTGCATAACGGTTCGTTGATTCGGTATGCATTGGGGTCTTTACGTTTCTGACATTGGGGGCACTGTGATACCACGGCGGTTACATCGTGGGTCATTTTATTCCATATAGCAATTTTCGAAACAGCAGTAAGGGTCTTTCTGACGCCAAGGTGGGCCATTCCCATTTGGGATGAGTGAATTTGTTTGACAGAGTAGTTCTAAGGCTGGAGTTGTCGGGCAAGACTATAACGGGGTCTTGGTTTATTTTCATGGGGACATAGTATAGTATATTATTAGCGATGAAATAATTGGAAAATGCGGGGTTATTTGGGTTGGCCTGAAGACTTTCTCTAATGAGAGATGTGCGGGAATAGTTTTTTTGTTCTTCGCATACTTTATCTAAGGTAAATAGTTGGGATGTGACCGTGTTGATTATACTATATCCGTGTGGTTAATGGGAAGGTGTCTAGAAAGTGCGTCACAAACCATGTTGCTTTTACCGGGCCGATAAGTTATCGTGATATCATATTCCTGTATCGCGATTTGGTATTTGGCGAGTCGACCAGTAAGATCTCTCCTGTGAAGAAGAGATTTTAATGGCGCGTGGTCTGTTATGACAATTGTTTTCGCGCAGTCAATGTAAGGTCGAAATTTTTTGAACTGCGAAAACAAGTCCAAGCGATGTGTTAACCAGCACTTCCTTTCTTACCAAAAGTAAGAAGAAATGAAGAAAAAATAAGATGACAAAAAATTTGAGATGAAAAAATTTTAAGTGTAAAGATCACGTTTCCTTTGTCCTTTGTGAAGACTGAGTTGATGCTGGATGAGTCGATTGGCAAGATGTCACAGTAAGTTGCTTTTATAGTTGGTACTATTGTACCTCTAAAATTTATTGGGGACGAAACGAAAAGTGAGACAATTCCGGTATAGAATGTGGATAGTAGAATATGAAATGAGAGAACGGTGGAGAGAGAGACAACTAGTGTTAATCGTGCTTTGCTTGCTCGGTTTTACTTATTCTTAAACTGTATATTTTCATCGCCTTACTTCAAAATGAATTTTGTTGTGCGCTTCATTAACAAATACGACCACAGTACATTTATTAATAGTACTTTACCGCGAGGGTGGCGTAGCCTGGCCAGGACTCATCGTAACACTGCTCAAATACCGGATTAGAGGGGTTTTTCTCCCTGTCACACAAATGAACGGAATATATAAACTTTTTGCCTCGCGGAATAGAGGTGGAGCAGCGGTGTGACATTGGCGCTCTCTTTTCTGTAAGAGAAAAGGAACAATAGATCGCAAAAATAGAAAAACGTGGCGGCATAGTATTCAAATCAGGGGGCACGAGAGCATTTTGAGCATAAGCAGAAATTTATGAGGTTAGGACAACTTGCTGTGAGATTCAATTCTTGCAAAGTGAACGCCTTTTTTAGATACTGTTACTTCACAAAGTAACAGTATGAAAAAATTATAAGAAAATATTCTTATGGCCTATTTTTTATTAAATTGTGCCGGCACTTACGCAGTGACACTAGAAGGAAGTGTAAAAAACTCATGCAGCATTAACATCTTTCCTTTTTGAAAGTTAGAGAGAATACTAATAGAGTGGTGGAAGAAAGGACGAGGAAACCGATCAAAAATAGGCAAAATAAACTAATGCGAGCCGGGACCTCCATATAATAACTCCGAGCGCCCACTGTGTTCGACAGTGTAGCGGGTGAACGCCCGGTGTTATTACTTGTTATTTCATTTTATTTATGCAGTGTAAGTTTACGGACAAAACGCTTAGTCCTCGCATTAGTTTATTACAATTTCATACATAAATATTAGGTGCAATGACACCAAAAGTAAAGAGGGCAGGTGTCAGCCTGACGGCCGAGCACCACCGAGCCCAAACACCACTGTCAACCCGGGAGGGCGTTTTCTTGTACTCTCTGGGTTGCGGGGGCTCTAAGTGATGGCTTAATGGGGGTCCCGATAGCCAGTGGGCAAACTCCCGCACGGGAAGTTTTAATGGGGCCCAATGGCGTCGGGTAAAACAAGGCTAGGCGTTACTGGGTGACCTAATCAATCTCCCGTGGATTCTACGTCCCATATCCCTGCAGGCTTTCATCCCCTTACAATTTCCTTACATACCAGTGAAGGACCAGTCAAGGGGGACCAGTGAGGGAGCCAATGAAGGGAACACCAGTTAAGGGGGTTTATTAAAGGGTCCAGTAATAGAACCATTAAAGGGGGACCAGAATTAATCAATAGAACGAGTACTTCAGGGAACGAATCGCGGGCGTGCGATAGAGGGTGATTAGGCCCCTATAGGAGCAGTTTTGAAGATTCTTTCCTACCGTGTCCCGCTATGCCATTCTATATAGTAAAACCAGTTTTTTACTGTAGCGAATGAGAGAAGACCTAAAGAGGACAAAAAGGCGGTCGGGGTGTTCTATTAGGTTATCCGGAAATTAATGCAGGTTTTCGATATCCAACTTTAGAGCGGGATTTTTCAGTAATACTTTAAATGGGCGTGTCAAAGCAGCAATTTTGGCAGATTTTCTTCTATGAGTTCAAGCTCGGTCGTACTGTGGCGAAAACAACCCGGAACATCAACCAGGTATGAGGCCAACGGAGTGTTGACGAACCCACGGTGGTGCGCTGGCTTCAAAAATTTCGTCAAGGTGAATTCGTTCTTAAGGATGAGGCAGGTCGCGAGCGTCACTCTGGTATTGATGCCAATGAGTTCAAGACCTTGGTGGAAGCAAATAGACGTGTAGCCGTTTGAGAACTTTTAAAAGAACTCTGCGTAAGCAAATCAAGAGTTTAGGAACGTCTACGAAAAATTGAAAAGACGAAGAAGTCAGGTAAATGGATACCGCACGAGTTGAACGACCACGAAAAATCGTCGGTTCGAAGCGCCGTCAGCGCTGCTTCTTCGCAACAAGAACTATCCATTTCTCGACCGTATGGCATCTGGCATACCTCCAAGTCGCTCCAGCGACTGGTCGCGGCAATAGTGTTACGCGAGTAGCTACAAACTGCGTAGCTACCCTCGCAACACTGTCGCCGCGAACAGTCGCTGGAGCGACTCGGAGGTATGCAGGATGCCTATCGTAACTTATGGCGAAAAATGGAGAAATGGATCCCCTATGATAACCGGCGACGATCGGCTCAGTATTTGGAGGCTCCGCAGCAGTTCCCGAAACCGTAATTGCACCAAAAGGAGATCTTGATAACTGTCCGGTGGTCTGCTTCTGGACTAATTCACTACAGTTTCTTGAATTTGGGTTAAACAATGACGAGAGAGAAATACGTCCAACAGATCGACGAAATGCACGAAAAATTCCGACTTATGCACCCGGCAGTGGTCAGTAGAAAACGACCGGTCCTACTCCGTGACAACATGTTGCACATCCGACGCTGCAGAAGTTGAACGAGTTGGGCTACGAATCTCTACCACATCCACCATATTCAAGGGACATTTCACCAACCGACTTTCACTTCGTCAAGCATATGGATAAATTCTTGAGCCAGAAATGCTTTAATAACCGAGCTCAGGTGAAAACTGCCTTCGACGGATTCATCCGCTCCAGAACTCCGGCCTTCTATACAACAGGGTTAATTGAGCTAGTATCTCGTTGACAAAGATGTGTAGACTCGAATGGTTCTTACTTCGATTAATAAAGTTGTGTTTAGACCGAGATATGTCGCTTTAAAGTTTGAGGTCCCAAACCTGCATTAATTTCCGAACAACCAAATATATGCGAAAACGAGATTTAAAATATATGCCATTTCACAACCCACACATATAGACGCAAGTCTGATATCGAACTCTTACATCAGGTGCGCAGATTAAAAGTGAGAGTACTTGACCTGTGTGCTTGTTCAGCAAAAGTCAATATTTACGATTTACAGCCCAAAATGTCGTAAATCATAGTTACACACACTGCTGATGGATAATCGGACGTGAACCATGCTCGAGCCATGCTCTGTAGCGATGTCCGATTTCGAACAAAGTTCAGCCGCGCCCAAGTATAAATTAGGGTAAGCGAACAAAATGATCGACGAAAATGTTCCGAAGGCGTTGTTCGGCTCAACACTACTTACGGTAATACAGGCGTCTCACTTGAGAGAGCTTGGTCGCACTGTCACATTACAAATTTAGATTCTTAATTTTCGTATCAAAAGTGCATGGTATTTGCCCGCGTCACCAAGAAATTGAAGACAAACAGTCCCGCAAGGTCTGCGAAACAGAAGAGATCATGACATAGAAGACATTGGCAATCGAACTCTCGCCATGCCGAAAAACCAATGTAACTGTTTAATCAAATGCGTAGTGATGGGCCGTTAACATGTTGGCGACCAGAGCTATTTTCGCGCGTCTATCGTGTGGGACCAAGTTCTTTACGGCACGACATCCCGTACTCCAAACGTCGCCCTAAGGGTTACTTGGGATGATGAACACAAATCCGAGGTCCGTTTCACAGAATACAGCCGAAAGCCACCCATATCGACAGCTAAGGTGGTCGGGTAAATTCATCGACTTGGCCCAAACTTCGCCTAGTGTGGCTTCTTAGGGTGTTGATTATAAGTGAAGACTGTCTTCAGTTCGTTTACATTGACAACATGCGTGCCCTGCGTGTGAAAATCACGCATAGCGCGCGCGAGAAAGTGAGATACGACATCGCGCCTCAAAACTAACCAGTAACAATCGATCCTCAAGCCTCAAAATTAATCAATAACAATCGTTCCATTGTTTTTGTATTGTTGGACAGGTATTACCACCCATAAAAGTTGTGCTGAACACCATTATGAAAATCAGAAATTTGATGTGAGTGTACTTTAATTACTATTATTACCTGTTATTACGAGAATGACGGTACGCTGCGGTAGGTACAGGTAACGACTGATCACCCTCATTTACCTGTACCTACCGCAGCGTGCCGTATACTGTGGAACGGGCGTATCCGTGTTCAGCATAAAAAACCCTCTAGGCGATGTTTGAGGAGCCTAATCGGTGATTCTGATCCGACCACCCTAGTTGTCGATATGGGTGGTCTCTGGCCTATTCTGTGGAACGGCGTCGGAGTCATGTTCGGCATCCCAAAAAAAACCTCATAGGCGAAGTCTGAGCCAAATCGGCGGTTTCGAAATAATTTTATTAGATGTGCGTCCCAAATTGGGACGCATTGTCCGACGCGGCAATCACGCACTGTATAGTACTGTTGAAATAATTTGTTAGGTAAATAAACAAACATGTATTAAATTCTTTGTGTACCCTGAAATGTGGTTGCTAAGGCAACCGAACAAGCGCAAACTTCCTTCCCTAAAGAAAACCCGAAATAAACTTTACCAAGGAGCCACTTGTAATTGTAGGCCAGGTGCGTGCCGAAATCTCCGCATCTTTAGGAGCTTCAATGTTGTCTGTTCCGCCCTTCTTCCGAAAAACAAAGTCCTCCTTTGGAGGGCTCAGACCTAAGCATTGTCACTGTAAAGCAACAAGAGCACGGTCTTGTTAGGGTGGTGCTAAAATACGTCGTCATTTCAACGCCACCATTTTTGCACCAACCTGTGATGCTGATCTGTGATGCTTCATGAGCACTAAATGCATCGCATCCAAATCGCCATGACATTCTCGTAGCTGTTTTCAACCGCTATATTATTTTTGAAGAAGCGATATCTTCAAGCCAAACTGTAGCAGCGATTTGTATAGCTATTAATGGGGCGAGAGCCGTAGTGCTACGAATTTACTTGATTTCGTGGCTTTCCGGGCACCGTCCCAATTCAGTTTTACTCCCCTCCGCTCGGCCGAAGGATTTCGAAGCAAGGAAGGAACATACAGAGAACAAGAAAAATAGCGCAAGCATGCAGTCATTTTCTGATACGTGTAAGCTAGATAAGCAATGGAGTTCCTTCCTTTTCCCTCTTCTGTTCTCTTCTTCATCTCCGAAACATGAATACTACGGTTCAGAACTGGTCATCTAGCAGCTCATAGAGCTCGGAGAGATCGTTGCGCCCGTCCCTGTGTCTCGGCTTCAAGAAGATGTCATTGTGTGTATTCGAAAATCTTAGAATTCACTGCTTACCTTTCAATTGGATGCCTTTGTATGATCCTTTTTCATGATTTTCCTAAAAAACGGACATATTGGATTTTTTTAGGAAAGAGCTACCCTTAAAGCGCTGTTCAGAATATTCTCGTATCAACTCTACAGGAATAGGTGCGATGAAGTGACGGTGAAAATGGTGCTATGAATGCTTCGAGATTACCAGTGCGATAAGGACATCTGTTAAGAACGAGTTTTAGATAAATCGCTCAGCAATGAGGGACAATAATTTCTTTGAAGCTGGCAGATGTGCAACATGTACGATTGCAGTACAACGGCGATAACCCCCAGCTCTGTAATCGTTCGCCCAATCGCGAATGAGAAATGCTGTCCGTCACGGTGATTTCAATTCACCGCAGGGCACCGATCGGAAAGTTGTGGAAGGATCAAAGAATTTCGTGGTGAGCCCATCTAACTGGCAGTAGAAAACGACTAGTCCCCTGCGATTTCAAGAACACTCGCATGGAAACCAGATGATTTCAGCACCAGAATAAAGAAGAGGACATGAAGATACCTGACGGAGCAACGGCAAACAATAACTACCAGGTTTGCGTCAGCTGAAAATGAAGAACATCCATTTATGACGCACATGCATATGGAGGTGCCGGTCATTATGTTTACCACTATGTTCATCAATTTTTATTACTATGACATTTTTTATTATTATATATTCGAAGTAAACACATTTCCACATGTTGATTCTGAGGTATAAAAATTAAACGTAATGTGATTCACACAGAAGCCTTCAGAATAATGCAAAATAAAAGAGTTGTATAATTTTTTTTATAGGTAAAGGACTCATTGTTAATAACATAAAAAATGTTTTAATTTTTTTTTATAAAAACAGGCTAATATTTTACAAGTGCTGCGTGTTGGATAACAGTGAAGAAGCAATAAAGTTTATAAAAAAATTTCAGTAGTGTTGCTGGTTCAATTTTACTGATTTGTATGAAATACTCTCCAAGTGTTTGTGGATGCGAAAGTGCTTATGTTATTTCTGTGTATATATTTAAATATACGTATTTGTAGACCATTTCTAGCTTGAAATTGGAAGACTGCATAGTATAACGGATTATTACAATCACGTAAAGAAATACGTGATTGTAATACCACTCGTACTATACAGTACCACACGCGTCTTTTGAATAGGCGCAGCAAAAACCGCGATTTTGCGGTTTTTGCGTCTTTTTGATATAACTCGTCTAAAACTCATTCATTTCAAAAACTAAGGATATATCTGAGCTCAAGAGCTCCAGCTTTATCGTGTGGTGTGCATGTTTCATATGGAGCCATAAAAATGTTCAAAACTGAAGACTTGCGCTCCATTGCGGAGGGCGGTCGCGGACGAGTTCTCGGTCGGAAGCCGTCAAAAACCATTGCGGGCTCACAATTCCTCTTTTTTTTGTTTTTTGGGGCTGGTACCTCTCGATTCGTCTCTTCGAGATCTGCACAAACGTGTATACACCTTCGGCAGACCACAGCGTTTTCGCAGTGGGTGGTAAAAAGTGACTGGAACAGATTTTTTGCGATTGGTGAAGCTTATATTCCAGGACATCCATGTTCTCGGAGTATCTCAAGCATGGCGTGGATTGTTCTGTCATGCCAGGAATCCTCTGAGAGGCGCCGTGCACTCTACGTATAGAGCCGAACCTATTAATCGAGGGGCGACAGCTTGTAGAGCGAGCATTTAGAGAGTTTTATGAGAAACTCTCAGTCGCCCTACTCAGGAATTGCTGTACTCTGTCCCGGCAAAACTTTGGAGTGCGCTGTGCACAACGTACATAGCATCGAACCTATCAATCGACTGGGCGTGACAGGTCGCAATTTTGAGCGCAATAACTCTGTCAAGTTCTAATCTTTCCGGCTGCAACTTGTTGATTTTTGTAGGCAGTAGAAAGCTCAAGAAGTGCGCTGAAACACAGCAACGCTTATGATTGGACAAAATTACAGCGGTGCAAGAATGCAGGTTAACCTTGTGTGACACGATTTTTTCCCTTGTAGTTTCGAATATATCGATTTTCGATGACGTCATCGTCCGGACAGACTCGGCGAAGACCACCCTCGTCCTCGAGGGAAATTGTAAAAAAAAATCAATTTTCCCGGATCTAGTCGAGATTGACATCGCTCGATAGAGCTTTTCGAGCTGAGCAGAAAATTACCACCTCTTGTCTCAAAAACTCATGTGCGCGAGTAAGGGCGGCAGAAACTTCACCTCTGCCCTCCGCAGCTTTAAAATGGCCGCTGGGACTACTATCTCAACGGTACGTCGGAACGGCGCAAATGTTCTATATAGGAAGTAACAAACTGCAGGTATCTCGACCCCAATACAACTCTGCGCAGACTTAGGGGCGACGGAAGTCGCGTGTTAGCGCCCTGTTCATTCACGTGCTCCACGGCTGACGGGCGCGCGCGGGATGAGGGCTCGTATGGTGGCGTAGTAGGGAAGTGCTCGGGCTCGTGAGTGAGGAGACGGGGTTTTGGATCCCGCAGACTACGTTTGTTTTGCACTTTTGCAAAATCCATGTTTATCATATAGATAATCCACCTAGAGGTACTATAGTGTGTTATAGAGCATGTCTACATATAACATACCACCCATACCGTTAACAAGGGTAGTCCAGGCAGGGTCACCGATTTCACTGGAACTTTGTCTAGGGGGTTATTTGAGGTGTTGATCACGAATCTGACATCCGTTTTTCACGATTAGGTCGGAGGCCACCCATACCGTTAACGAGGGTGGTCCAGGCAGGGTCACCGATTTCGCTGAAACTTCGTTTAGGGAGTCATTTGGGGTGCTGATCACGAATCTGATATCCGTTCTTTACGATTCGGCTGGATAATATAGATACAGGAAGGCACAGCATTACATTCTTAAAGTTTCTGCCGATGATGGCAGGTAGAGACAGAATCGTGAACAACGGATGTCAGATTCGTGATCAACACCCCAAATGACCCCCTAAACGAAGTTTCAGCGAAAAAAATTTTCTCGACCGAAGTCTTGGGGTGAAGTCGGAACTTTTAACTAGTGCCGATGATAGTATTACCTCGTGCAGCAACACACTGATCATCCCATGTGTCATGTACTTCCCAAGTGGGAACTTCTCGGAAACAAAACAAGTATCTGATTGTACGTGATCCGGACTTCTTCGGTCTTTCAAAACAAAATTTTACACTCCCACTGCACATACATCACTAGATTCGTGATCAGCACCCCAAATAACCCCATAGACAAAGTTCCAGCGAAAATTTTTTTTTGACCGAAGTCTTGTCGGTGAAGTCGGAACTTTAGCTAGTGCCACAAAATATCTATCGTTACATGACTACAGCTTCACACAAAATAGGCTTCAAATAAGTGACACACAGAAGTGAACATTTTAGCTAATCTGTAGTTTGAAGCATATGTTATATGTAAGCACGCTCTATGAAACACTATAATACCCCTAGGTTGACTACCTATATGAAAAACATGGATTTTGCAAAAGTGCAAAACAAACGCAGCCTGCGGGACCCAAATCCCTGACCCCTCGCTCACGAGCCCGAGCGCTTCACTACTACGCCACCTGTGCACTGCGCTGATTCGCGACACGAGCCCTCATCCCGCGCGCGCCCGTCAACTGTGGAGCACGTCAACAGGGCGCCCACACGCCACTTCCGTCGCCCCTAACTCTGCGCAGAGTTGTATTGGGGTCGAGATACCTGCAGTTTGTTACTTCTCAGGGCGAGGCGGTTCTGCCCATATACAAGACTTGCGCCATTCCGACCTACCGTTGAGATAGTATCCTGGTAAGGCAGATTAGGCAGCTGGAGAGTTATGGGTACGTCATCGCAAAGTACCTTAACCGATGTGTTTGCCTATGAATTCGTACTGAGGCGCGTTTGAGCTCCCTTAGTCCCAAGCCAACACTCAGCGCCGTACATTGCTACTGGCCGCACGGTCGCTCCGTAGATTTTCGACTTCAAGCTCTCTGGTATCTTTTATCGCTCAGCATGCCAGTCAACGACACCTAGACCAAGCTGCACTAACTCGTGAATTGACTTCAACCATAAGTTTTCCATTAGACACTATTGCTGATCCCAAGTGCTTGAATATTGAAGCGCGTGGGAGCCCAATATCTAATCTTGATGGAGCTGGACTCAGTAATGTCGGTTGTTAAATACGTTCAACCTGAGAAGGAAGGTCAATGAACTCCCTGTGGGGATTTCCAAATTGACCTATTGAATGTTATAGGGAAGTGCCTAAGGAGCACAGTAGTGGTTTTCAAGTTTCCTGCGGGCATCTGGGTAGGTCAAAAACTGCGAAAAGCACTTGTAGCACTTCAGCGCAGGCTGACAAGGCAAAAGCGCATCTTGAAGCATCTTGATTGGCCTTTTAGTGCTCAGAAATAAACATGCAAAAGTATCGGAGATTTAATTGTGGTCAGATCATCGCAAACAGACAAGTTCCTGGAATTTCTCGAGGAAGGCGCAAAGTACATTCAGAAGAATCATTCACAGCAGCAACTTGGTGGGCGAGTGGATAGCCATGCCAACTTGCGGTAGAGGGTCCGGGGATCGGATCGGATTTTGGGACGGGGCTTGGGATCGTTAGGTAGCCCTTTTCCAGTGTTGTAACTTTAAAGTACATCGCTGATCATGGAAAGAAACCGTTTTCGCTTTTTTTCTCGTGAACTTACTTATGAACATGCTCGACTTGTGTTCCTTTAGTCCACCTCTGGTATGTGCAGGTCAGGACTTGGGTTCCTATAGAGAACGCCCTACTTTCGACTTACTAATTCTACTAACTGTAATACATATAATACATCTTCTCATAATTTTGTATGGAAATGACTTCTACGGAATCAATGACTAAACATTGATGAGGAATGAATTTAAATCTTGGGCTTTTCTCAGCTAACAGATTTGTTTCTGGTATAACATTTGCCTCCATATCATTTCCTTCATTTCTTGTTGTATAGCCAACCATTGTTTTGCTACGTGTTTCGTTTATCAACTTTGTTGTTTGTTGTTGGCTTAAATAAACATAAACATAAACATAACTGCTACAAAATGTAGCATTTTTGATTCATCTCGTGGTGCTGGTCACCTTCCTGCCCATTTTCCCGACGACTTTGCTAATACGTGTGCTCCCACGACTCCGAAGATCGCAAACAAATTAGCCCAGACTTCGTCTTGAGGGCTATTCGAGGTGCTGATCACAAATCTCGCAAACGTTATCGCTGTTACGATCGATCACACTAGGTGACGGCGAGTACGTGTCGGTGCAGGGGTGGAAACAGAACAACCGACACTAGTGCACCATCACAACTACGGAAGACGGGAAGATCCCGGAAAAAATTTCCCCCATACGTCGTCCTGTGCGGTTACTTTGTTTGCCAATCATGAATCTTCTTCTTCTTCAGCGTTGGTCCCGCTTTCTTGCGAGATCCGCCTTCCTGGAATACTGGCGCCACTTCTCCCGATCAAATGCCTGATCAGGGTGTAACCTAGCTACATATCTTCAAGTCCTGGTGCAGCGAATCAAGCCAGCGCTGCTTTGGTCTCCCTCGTGGCCGCTTTCCGGCCACCTCAAAGTTAAGGCCAGTCTTTCGGACAGTGTCACCGTTTGCGCGAAGAACATGGCCGTACCACCTCAGACGAGCTTCACGCAATTCAGCTTCACGATCGAAGGCCTTCTTCAAGTCGAGGAAGGCAAGATGGTGCAGCGAATCAAGCCAGCGCTGCTTTGGTCTCGCGACCGAAGGCCTTCTCCAAGTCGAGGAAGGCAAGATGGTGCAGCGAATCAAGCCAGCGCTGCTTTGGTCTCCCTCGTGGCCGCTTTCCGGGCACCTCGAAGTTAAGGCCACTCTTTCGGACAGTGTCACCGTTTGCGCGAAGAACATGGCCGTACCATCTCAGTCGAGCTTCACGCAATTTCTCAACTATCGGGGTGACACCAAATCTTTGCCGAATGGTGTCGTTGCGCACACGGTCCATACACGTAACTCCGGCCGTACACCGCAGCATCTTCGTTTCCGTTACGCTAAGGCGCCTTTCAATTTCTTTGATAACCGGCCAGCACTCAGCTCCGTAAATAGCTACAGGTCGAACGACCGCTCTGTAGATCTTCGATTTAAGCCGCTCTGGTATCTTCTTGTCGCAGAGCACTCTCGTCAGAGAGCGCCACTTGGACCACGCTGCACTCACGCGTGAGTTGTGTAAACCGCCATCGGACGCAATTGCTGATCCCAAGTACTTGAATATCGAAGTACGTGGGAACTCAATGCCATTTACCTTAATGGAGCTGGACTCATCTTCGTCAGTCGTCAAATACTCGGTTTTTCTGACATTAAGTTTGAGTCTAAATCTCTCCAAGCGATCGCACCAAGCTTGTACCTGCCGCTGGAGTTCAACCTTATCTTCGCAAGCGAGCATTACATCGTCAGCATAAAGCAACGTCCAAGGGTCTGGCCGCTGATGATCACGTGATATGGCATCCATAACGACGATGAAGAGCAGTGTGGAGAGCGGCGAACCTTGATGTACTGCGACAGAGATGGGAAACTCCATCGACGTACCTTCTGCCGCTTGGACTCTACTCCTCGGACAAGAGTAGAGTAGCCCTACCCACTCAATAAGCTCTTCGGGAACATTATGCTGTCTTAAAGCATACCATATCACTTCACGCGGAACGCGATCAAAGGTCTTCTCCATGTCGAGGAAGGCAAGATGCAGTGGCTTCTGTTTCTCGCGGTGCTTTTCTATAAGTAGACGAACGGCGGGTATGGCATCGATGGTGCAACACCCAGGTACAAAGCCACACTGGTTGGTAGAAAGCTGGACGACGTCGCGAATGCGTCCATCAACAATTCGCTCAAAGATTTTCATGCTATGCGAAAGCAAACGAATTGGACGGTAGCTTGTGCAGTCTGCTTGACCGCCCTTCTTCTTCCAAATCGGAATCGTCGTGCTTGTCTGCCAACTATCAGGTACTTTCTTCTCCGCAACCACCTGGTTGAAGAACATCGTCAGCCACTCAGCTGGGTACCAGGATTTGGACATCCACAAATCAGCCGCCAAATCATCAGGGCCCGTTGCCTTGCCTGGCTTCATCTTCCTTAAAGCCGCTTCTGTCTCCTCAACAGTGATGTTCTGAACGGGACCGTACACGGGAGGAACAGAGGGAATGGCTGGATGGGCAAACTCTACCGTCGAGATTTCCTCGAAGTAGTTTCGCCATCGATTCAAGGTCATTTTGGGGTCCATTAGGAGGTGGCCATCCTCGTCCTTGATGCCATAGAACTCTTCATCATCCTCGGTCTGGCGATAGCAGAACTTGGCGAGTCGATAAAGAAATCGCTCACCACCGCGCGACTCAAGTCCTCGTTGACATCATCGTAATGAGTGGCTCTTGCAACAGCCTAGTGCTCAGAGCAGCGATCTTCATAGTGCAGATCAGCGGTCGATGTTGCGTGGCGACCGTCTCGTACGGCACGATCTTCGCATCAGTGACTAGCTCTTGGTCTCGATTTCTCACAAGGACAAAGTCGATTTGCGTTTTAGTGTTCCCGCTATAAAACGAGATAAGGTGGGAGGCACGTTTTCGAAACTTCGTGTTCACGATTGTGAGATCGTGCGACTCTGCATACTCAAGTATGCGCTCACCATCGACGTTACGTGACCCGTATCCGAAACCACCATGACAGCGGTAACCGTCTTTTGTTGCTCCAACGTGACCATTAAGACCACCTGCAACAATAATTATGACCAGTGACGGAACTTCTGGTGTCTTCTCATCAAGCAGGCTCCAAAACTCATCCTTGTCTCTTTCGGAGCAACCAGTCTGTGGAGCATACGCAGAGAAGAGGTGATACATTCGCCGTTCAGCAGCGACAACGATCTTCATCAAGCGGTCGCTAAAGCGCTCCACGCTTGCAATCGCGTCTCGGAAGCGTTCGGAGACGATTATACCAACACCGCTGGTGGTCCTTGGACTGTCACACAAAATAGCCTCGGCCTATGTCCCTTGACTTGCTGCAGGACCACCTCGTCTCCTGCATCGCACAGAAGTCAACCTTTCTTCGCTCCAGTGCCTCTGCCAACTCGAAGGAGCGGCCCGACACGTACCCACATTCAGCGTTGCCACGCGGGCCTTTCCTACGTTGCGGGACTTTTGGACTAACACAGTTGTCCCCCGATGCCGTCCTCGCATCAGGGACTCGTGCATACTTTCCACACTCGCCGGGCTTTGCGAGTGCGCGTCGGCTTCCGCGGGCGCCGTAGCACTGTCTCGCGATACATGAAGCACCATCAACCATGTGATGTGACGTGGGATCTCCATAGGCCGGCCTGTCACAAGGGCCTGTCGCCTGCACTAGAGTGTCCGTGTTCGGCTCGGCTCGCAGAAGCGGACAGTTGCCAGTGGCACCACGTGGAGGAACAGACATCGCCACCTTTGCCAATCATGAATATGACAGCCAATTTTAAAAATTCGGCCGACTACGGTGGTTTACGACGAGCGTGTCTATCAATGTCAGTACAAAGAATTCTTCGTCTATGCGGTCAGACTTTCTTTCTGATTTTCCACTCTAAAATGAAAAGCAGCGCACAAATAGTTGGTAATTTATGAAAGGAATCACAGGCTCGTGGTCAGCAGCTTAAATAGTTTCGTAGGCGAGGAAAGGGCGAAATCGGTGATCATGACCTCGCCATCCTTACTTACGATCCTTACTTATGTGAAATACAGTGGTCGGCCGAATTTTCAAAAATTTATATAGTAATGGTGCTCAACATCAAAAATAGCCATAGTGGGTGATGCTTGGGAAAAGTTTTCGACCTCTTTTCGACTTTTGGAGTCAGGCTAGTCCAATACTGGTGGTTATTCTGTATGCACCGCATCACTTGCACATACCCACCGTCATTTACGGTGGTCAACCATAGCTATGTTTTGTAAGAGTTCTCTTTTTTATAAGTGCTTTATTTTATAAGAGTTGGTAGAAATAGTAAAAGCTACAAGAACAGCGTTCTCTATAGAAACCCAAAGACGGATCTGCACCAGGGATGAACGGATTAACCGTTATGCGTTATCCGGTTTTCTGGGATTTTGGCCTATCCATTTTGTTGTTCGTCATCCGGCAATTTTTTGGCGGATGGTGGACAATGAATTGGATGACTCCTAGGTTTAAACGTGGTGATGGGTAGATTACATATGTAGATAATTCTTCGCGATCGTTATAGCGCTCGTCAGAAACAACAGAAGTCATTCAAATTCAGAAGGGTTAGTTGAGGCATTTCCTCACTGGGGAACTGGTTACATAGTTTTGAAGATAGCTCACTTCTATCCTTCTAATTGCTAAGCATGTACAATACACCTATGAAGCCTAAGCATAGCATTGTCCATTCATCTCAAGCCACGTGCAGACCAAGAAGGCATACAATCTGCTATTAGCGGCCGTTAGAAGTAAAGCGGCTGGCTAGCCTAGAAAGAATTTTTTCCACAGGCCATGGCGTCGTGTCATTTGTGGCTCTATGATTGCAGTGTGTTTGGTTTTATTGTATGCTGTAAAGATATCCGTTTAGCCACATGCTGTGGTGAATTATCAAACAAATACTGCAGTGCAGCAGTGAACGCGAACAAAAGGAAAGTAGGCTTAACCAAGAGAGCGACTTGTCCATTAAAGGTTTTAGCAGTTCAACCAACTACTAAATAAACTTGTCATAGCGCGTGCTGCAAGACATACAGATTCGTTCTAGTTTAAGAACTTCCCAGTGGGACTTCTCTGTTACACAGTGACCCCTTCTAGGAACGCGTCGGATATTCCTGCCCTTCTGGATGTCAGTTATTGAATGTGTGTTCGGCCTACACAATCCCCCTCGCAGTTACTACCCGACAGAGAGTTAGTATTGCATCGATCTCAGATGATCCCACGTTCAATACCTTGGATCTTGGGATGCTGTCGAGCAGCAACAACAATAGCGGTCCTTATCATGGTGTAGAAATGGTGTAGAATCAAGATTGTTATATTCCACGGGAAGTCCTTGAGGAATCCACTTCTCCCGCATGCGTAGGACAAGCTGTTCAGTACGCGATCACTCTTGGAAGCAGCTAAGTGCGCGTCCACCGTATCGCAGCGCTTGCTCTATATGCTCCTTTTTCGGTTCTTCCCTAGAAGGCCACATGCGTCGTCCTCTTAACACTGCTCTCCTCTAACGCTCATAGCACAGCATGTCAATACAGCTCATATTCGCCTTTACCTGAGGTGTAGATGCTTGTCGCTTTGTAGATTCTGCTGACTGAGTGCACTGCACTTTCTCCGTTTTTGATGTGCCTTGTTCGTGTGCAGCTGAGTTCTTAGCAACCATTTTCGTCGAGTTTCGGCCTTTCTGTTCCAATTTATTATCGCTTGCTAAACTTGTCAAACATTAATTTTCTTTTGGGTGCATAACAAATTTAGTAAGATTCGCTCTATGAGGAGTACTCACCCTCCCCCCTCCCCCTTAAGGCCCCCCGTAAAATATTGAGGTGTAAGTCTAGAGACGGGATTCACCATGTATCTCTTTTACATTTGGCTGTTTCACACTAGCCAAAGCAGGGCTAGATGTCCTCCTGAAGTTGCACAATACATCTTTGAGTACTTGGTTTCATTATCTTAAGAGTAAAGCAAAAGTGCTGACAAATTTCCTGGATTTGAGAAAAATTAGGGCGAACCCCCTTCCAGACTGGCACCAGGACTGAAAATGAGCACTGCATGAGCTTATAAGCAGTTCATAAAGGGAGGACAGTGCTCCACGTTTTCCAATCGCGTTGGCCAAAATCAATATATCTCAACGGATCTTAGGCGCAATGGAAGGGAGGGAGGGCAGCCCGTCAGTACTCAAAAAAGTACGACGTGTCGTGGCATTTCCCACGTGTAAGGGCCTCTACAGAGTCTCGCGGCAGCACCCCGAGAACTCGTCCATATCGCTCCCGCCGCAAAGGGACCCACGCTGCCACTGTGGTGGAAGCCGCGGCGCGGACGAGTTGTCGCGGAGCCGCCGCAAAGGTCCCCGAGGGCTGCCGCAGTTCACGGCGGCTCTCACCCGCAGTGCCAGGAGCTGCGGGTGAGACCCGCCGAGGGCGTGATAGAAGGGTGTCCATTATGGTTCATCTATTCTAAACATTTTCTAAAACGAATCTACATGCTAGGGATATAGTAGGTTAGTGCATAATCTCTGTCCATAGAGAAGCTTGACAACCAACAATATAATCACCGGTAGTGTCGACAAATGGAGGTGTATGGAATCCTGCACTCAAAATGTAACGCAAAAAAGCTTAGCACAATATTAGGTAACCTTAATTGCTTGGAAAATCTCCGTGACCTTCCAGTCACAAGTTAGTCGTCTGAGGTTTAAGGAAAACCCTTGCACAGAAATGCAACAAGAAATCAGACCGTTCTTTTTAGTACGAGGTATAACTACATCGGACGGACCTATCGAACTTAATAAGGCATCGGGGAGAATGCGGTCATCACAAGGGCTACCACATTATCTTCGAGCTGCTTGTCAAACGAGGAAATTTTAGCGGAGGTACAACGACAAAAATGAGAGCAAGCGCAAAATGGCACAGAACTGTTGAGTTATAAGAAGGGTTCTATTAGATTTCGGGGCTTAAATTCAAGATCTCCTTACTTGACTTAGAAAACGCTTCTTCACAAAAGAAAAAGCGTTCTGCTTACTTCATTTCTGACATTCTTAGAGGTCGTAACTGCCGGCAAAAGTACGTAGTGTTGCGTACAGCAGCCCTTGCGGCGCCGCACCACCCGCCGTTGTGATGGTGGGTCCGCGGCACCCGCAGGACTCTGCTGCTGGCCTAAAGGCCCCCACAGAGTTCTGCGGCAAAGCAAGCCGCAATGGTTAAGGATAAGGCAGGGACGCCGCCGGCGGCGAGCTCTGCGTCTCAGCCTTATGGTTAAGCATAGGGCTGCGGCGCTGCCGCAAAACTCTGTGGGGGCCTTAAGACGAGCTTTTTCCCGTTTAGTTCGCGCGAGGCGTACCGTTTGACTTAAGCCCCTCTCGGAGCAACTTGCACTGCAGGTACGTACGCGTCAGTTCATGTGCAATGGAAAATCTATCGAACGTCAGCGGGGACGCCGACGCGATCTCTAAGCTAGGAGTGCGCAGAGAGCAAAAAACTACGGTGATAACTGTGTGACAACTCGTCCGTAGTTTTTTTTGCTGTGTGTGTTTAATGAGGAGTCCTTGTCTGTACACAAAATGCTAACTGACTGATAGTGCTTTGGCCTCTTTTTAATTTATTTCTAATGTTATTGTCTTATTTGCTAGAAGGTGAGTCGTACTCGGTTCAAATCTATTTAGTAATGAGGTCCTACCTTACTATACCTACACCGTGAAAGGTCCTTTTTAGGCTCCCCTCTCCCGACTAGGAACTGGGAAACTGTCCATCTGGGCAACCAGGTTGGTGTAGTTTACTTATTTACATATGTTGCTGCCCACTTATTGTACCCATCATGTTGTGCCTGCTTTGTGCAATCCACCCCAGCTCTAAGATTTCGTTAGAACACGAGACTTCTAAGAAAATGGTGCAGAAAAGTTGTAATCACAACACTTCATCCCTCCCCAACACGCATTGCGCCCAAACCTGCAGAAGTACTACGGCTAAAATGTAGTCTGCACGGAGAGTGAGCGGTACGGTGTGCGATCCTAAGGATAGCCATACTGCCGTGCTGCAGTATCCCCAAACCTGCATATCAACCAGGCCCATGACATCCGAGTTCGCTTGTGTCATTGAGCGAGCAAGGTTCTGCGCTCGAAGAGCAAACCCGCTTGGGAAGGTAATCCAGGGTGTGAGCCATCCAAGCTACTCGTGTGGAGCTCTAGTCGCTCATGGGAGTCCGCACTGGTGCTGCGTTCTCCGAACGCAAAAGAAAAATGCACAGAAGATGCCAGCAAATTGTGTATACGTCAAAACCCCTCAAATCTCAACCAGTCAGTTCAAATGCAAATATTCGCAACGCAGGAGAACTGAACCCCCGACTTCCCTCGCATGAAGAAACGCCACTATCCACTGAGCCACGATCCGTTTGCCAGGAGTGCCATCGCGGGCGTCAAGGGACCATCAGTGCAGCCATTAGCATCGATCCACGGCGCAACAGCAGCGGCCGTACGCTACACTACCCCACAACCTTGCACATCAACTCGCGACTGCAGAAATCGACTAGGTTCAAGAAAGATTCTATGCTAGTCTTCTCCAGAACTAACCTGCAGGTTCTCGTCTACTTCTACCATACTCATTTTGTAACAATGGTTGCCTGTCAATCATGGCGACGCGTAAGTAAAAAATGAGAGCTGCAAGGTGTATCACTGCTGTGAATATATCCAAGATATCAGTGTTATCAAACAAATATCACATCCATTTTCAACCGCCTCACTCTCTGTATGGCTACTCCGCCTCGCAAGGCGCGAGACCAGTAGCCATGTTCATGAAGTGGCGGAAGCAGGAAGGCAGGCAATGCCTTCCCGCTTCTGCCGCGTCCTGCTCCCGGCTTCCCGCAGCCCGGTTGGTATTCATGAACCACCGGGGGGGGGGGGGGCGAGAGCGACCGCGACGCGTGAGTTAGATTCGAAGCGGAGGGGGGAATTGCAAGATATTAAAAACTAATTTCTCAAATCACCGGTTTTTCAACTGGATATGCAAGTATTTCTAGTCTTGCAGAGATCCAAACACACGACATTCAGGCTCAGAAGCACAGTGGACGGGAATAGGCTGCATTACAACGCAAACTGGTGGGGAAATCAGTGTTTTATTCTAGCTGAACGATTCCACTGAATGAATTCATTGCTTACACTCGAGATTCTTCAACAAATTGCAACAAATTGCAGATTTCCCTCTAGAAAATCTAGACATTCTACTTCTGAAGGGAGTAAAATGCCTAGATTTTCGTGGAGGTCAATTGATGGATATGCCTACATCTTCTTGTGAAGGTCTGGTAGTCACCAGCCAACGATGAAATCGAGTCGCCTCTTTTAGTTCACCTTTCTGTATTATTGGATATTACGTATGTTTTCTATAGTCCCACGGAGTTCAGCATAGAACGGTTGCACGAGCGGGCGCCAGCAACCTCTCCATTCGTCCCTGTCGTAGGGCATTCATGAAGAAGTTCGACCAGCACGCTAGTGAGTATTCTGTTCCGTGTTCTTTTGACATCTCGTTTAAGTCAGTCGGTGACGGCTCTCCTCCAGCGCCCGGCATTAAGTTGACAGCTCACCTAATTTTCGACGACTTGGCTCACACGTCAGCGTTTCGAACGTTAAAGATCGAAACAGTTGCATATAATAAGTGAGGTGAAATCCTCTTTGGTGTCCGTAGCGATCGTTTCATAGATCGGAAATACTCGTTGTTGGCGTGGTCACCTTTGTGGCGTTCTATCCTTTCACATGTTTCTTCGATTTCTAAGAAACCTCTACGTGCATGGCACACCCAGGACGTACCGCTCAGCGTTGACATGCGACCATCAGAAAAAGTTTATCCTCCACATTCTCTAAAGATGAGACGAAGACAGACTACAAGAAGAAATGGCTGAAGGGTTGTGATAACAGTTTTCAGACTTTTGGAACTACTTAAGCATTGAAGAATTAATTTCTAATTTCATACATATTTTTATTTTTATTTTGTTGGGCGCCAATAGGGTCGGAGGGGGGGGGGGTCACCCCATACTCAGATGTTGTCCGCACATGCGTGTGTGAAGTTACGTCAGAAATGGCCTACCTCAGTACACTGTAGGGGCAGAACACACCGATGCTGCGAAAAAAAATCCTGTCTTAAAAAGCACAAACCGTTGTGTAGGGGTTGACCTCCCCCCGACCTTATTTGCGCCTTTTGTTGTTTACTCCTAAGTTCAATACTATCTCGCTGACGTTGTCATCTTTTCCACTTAGAACGTGCTCTTAAAATGTCCACTGACTGGCAACGGGAATGGATAAGAAATGGTACCGTGATATCCCTCAGAAATAGAGTGCGTGGCGCATCCGACGAAAGAACTATTTATCGTCAGATCAATTATGTGATTTTTTCCAATAAAGTAAGTGACAGAAGCCAAACCCTGACCTTATCTCTTCATTTCAGAGCGCGCCTCCTCCCTTTCCCCCCCCCCCCCCCGAAGATTGTCCAGGAAGACGTTGCGAGACATATGGTGAAGCTAACCTCCTGTGAAGACGACTTTCGATGTCGTCTTCACAGGAGGTTAGCAGCCTTCAAAATCCCATTGTGTGCAACTGCTCTCACAACTTCATTGACGGCTTCCCGGCGTTCCCGACCAGTTGAGTGCGGGTAGGCCGGGAGCCTCCCGTTGCTTCCCGGCAGGTTCGTGAATACGAACATTTGCTTCCAGTTTCGGTCGCTTCCCACGGGAAGCCGGAAAAGTTCCCGGGAACGTTCATGACTTCGGCCACAGGATTGTGGAATGAGACAGGCTATCTGGCCTAGAACACCTTTTTTCGTTTTCTTGTGCAACGCGGTATAGCTGCGATCGTTACGCCACAGAACAGCATCAAACTAGAGTAGTTAGAGCTTTACCTAACCTATTAACAACGGCGAGGGACCCCATGACAAAAACGCGCAGAGATCTAAAAGTAGCGACGACATGAGGACCGGATCACATGAGGTGCATAGCGACACTACACGAGAGAGATCAACATTCCAGCAGAAATAGCGGCCCGACCCAGACAAACGCGACAACGCCACCCCTCCCACAACCCGTGTTGAGCCAAAACTATAAAAGCTCTAAAACTTTTAAACCTTCAAATCAAATGTGGCGGCAACTACATGTACATTATATTAGTAGAAGAAACCTAGGCTTTCGGTTTCAAGGGTAACACTATCTGTTAAGGGAATGGTACAGGACGGATCCCCCTCTGGACTTGTGCGCGACCCAGTTTTTATTACCGGACACGTTACCTCTCGCAATTTCTCTTTTATGTATAGGTTGACCTGTAGGCAAGTACTCTTCTTTAGTTCGTAAGGGATTATTTATTGGAGCAGTCTGTCAGATCGAGTGATTGAGCTCTAACGCTACACACATCGAGGATCACGGCAAGAGCGTTGCAATACGCGTAAAAGAACATCTGGCGTCCAGAAGACATGGCTCGCTAACCAGTCTAATTGGGAAACATAGAATGTATGAACGTTACGGTGAGATGAAGTATTAAGTGTGCAATACTTGACGTTGAAGGTGATATCTCAGCAAAGGCCTCCGCACACCTTTGCGGCGACGCGGCAGCCCTATCCATTTCCATCATTATCCATAAGTACGGGTGCGTGTAGCGCAGTCGGAGGAGGCGCCGACTGTGGCCTGTACCCGGTACCAGGCTCCTGGTTCGAATTTCGCGCCCAGCGCAACCAAGCCTTCCATCTCTCCGGGGTCGGTGAATTGATATCAGACTTGTCTGGGAAGGATAGAGCGCTGACTTGTTCATCGGCAGGCCACCATTGTATGGCCAAATACGCATTCGAATCGCCTCCACGACATCCCGTTGAAGTAGAATGCGTGGCGCATCCCAAAAGGGATTGAGTGACGCCGTCCTTTATCCTTTATCCGTAAGTTCAGGGAAGAGACGCAGAGCTAGCAGTTGATGTGCCGCCAACACGGCTGCGGAAATAATTATTCAGGGCATTATTCCAACTGGTAATGATGTGGTGATGATAATGACAATGAAACCGCATTGACGATGGAGTGTGGTGGCAAAGCTGAGAACGCGTGCTTCCTACACGGCAGTTTTGCCGCCCACGAGATGGTTTTGCTGCCTGTTGTGTGCCGCGTTGCCGCAGAAGTGTGCGGAGGCCTTGGAAGAAGCTTTAGAACCATTCCGGTTTCTCATGGAATCCAGTAATGAACAAAAGAAATATGGGCGTGTCCAGCCGTAACAAGTGACTTGTTGTTGTATGTGTCTCATTGTAGACTGTCTCTACAGTATGATTCTTTCGTCCTTATTGGTCATCTATCAAAGGACGAACAAGGCGCTTAGCGGTGTAGCTAATAGGTGAGCTCGTCCCTCCGTTTTGATCTCTTCGGAGTGATCGTAGAAGAAAGTCAAAAATTCTAAAGTAGTTGAGGTGTTTAAAGACGAAACGTTGAAAGATTAGGTCCTGGTGAAGAAGTGTGATTGCTTGTAACTCACGCCAAAAAAGTAAGTCAATAAATAAATGTGCGCCTAGAACTCGTGTAGCAGAATGCAGTACTAACAACAATTGACCTACTTAGCGGGCTTGGTCCGCATCGCACCGGCGAGGCACCCTGAAACCGGTAAGCTAGATCAGCCAAACCCCGTGATTCCTTCCCTTGCCTACATCTGTTCTCTCTTCTGCATCAGCGCCACAAAAACCGTGTTGGGTGATTGTTCCACGAGCAAGCAAAATCTCGATGCCGGCATCAGCCAGCCAAGCAGGTGAGCTTCTGGTGCTCCCATGGCATTTCCGATTTCTCAAGGTCGTTTATTTAGGCCACGACTCCACGCGGTCATGGACCTAGTCCCGGAGCTGGGCGGAGAAAAAATGGATTGAGGGGCTTTGAAGAGAGACGAAGAAGTAGTGAAGAATACGAAGAACGTTTGGCCCCGTGCTCACCTATTTGAATCCACGTGCCTCCTCTGAAGGACGCCTCAGAGACCTCCATTCTACGAAACCAGGATGAGCAAGCAACCAGCGTCGCAGAGGTGTCGAAAGTACGATGCTCGGAGTTACTCGGTTCAAGGAAATGAGATAAGGTCTTCTGAGTTATGAGCTTCGTCGGCGTTCGAAGATCATAGATGCTGTTGCATGGGCCATGTCGCCAAAAAATAGGTGTGCTAGCCACGTGATGCACTTCACAGACATCCATTGAACAAGAGCCGCAATCTTCTGCGTTTCGCGGGATGTCAAAAGAAGGGCAAGAAGCCCACCAACACGTTGGGAGGACGCCTTCGTGAAAGCCCTAAGCGAATAAGATGGCGCTCTACGAGTCCCTCGATCGGCGAGCAGCATCCATTGGTTTACTTTGGCACACAACAGGTAAGAACTTGTTGAAGCCCGTTCGAGCAACACGATGGTCAGCAAACAACATGATACAGGAAGGAAGTCCGTGTATAACTCATTTTTCCCTGTACTGTGATGCAGGAAGTCCGTGTGTAACTCACTTTTGAGTTCGGGGATCTCATACCATTTTTACAAATAGCTTTTCATAAGTCAACGGCACCTCACAATCAGCAATACAGATGGAGCTCTCTCGTTCATAGCACTCTCAAATATGATTGTCGTTTTTCCCATCGCCACTTATTAATGCTCCGTGAATGTCGCTTAATAGCTCGCTTCTAGCCCTTTGGCGCTGAGGCTGCGCAAGTACAGGAAGTATTAGTAAGTCTCAAGGGTCAGCTTGTCTCTCCAATATGCTATCTACATTATATGTCACTAGACAAACCACCGCAGGACAGCATGCAATCACCTGGTTTCCGGAAGGACGCATCGAACATGATATGAGTCGTATACAAGCACCCCTATATTTGGCCTGGAACTACATATTTTAGTTCTCTCTTGAGGTTTTGAGGCAGGTCGCACTCGCATAGCAAATTCATAATTGAAGAGATGAAGTCTAGTATGTGGGGCGTTAACTTTGCGCGCGAGGGATAGATTCACCAAAGTACATGAGAAAATGGTGCGATTACCGTTGTTCGAAACCGGCTAAACACAAGAATGCCAAGTGCTCTTCCAATTTTTTAAATTTTTCAATTTCGGAACTGCTTCAAATTTTCTTCCCACTTGTAATTCTTGCTGAAATCAACATTTTCTTTCAACAAGGAGGGATATCTTCCTTCTTGAGGAATAAAGACTACGAAATGTTATAAAACCTGTAGAGCCGGTCCACAAAATGAAGCTTCACGGCTTCTTAACTAAACTGCCTTAGTGGTACTTCAACCAATTCCCTTGTGGTCCAAGCAAACGTGTCGCTGTTTCATATGAACTGTGTCTGCTTCGATTGCAACGCGCTTTTGTCTTGCAGCAACGAATTCGTTAATTTTCATTTGAATCATTTCGATTTAGGATAAACTGCAGTAACTATGTGTATAGTGACGAATATAAGCTGAATAGCGGAAGCGACGAGAACGCTAACAGAACCAGCGTCATAGTCGTTGTCGGTCACCATAATCGTGATATTGGCACCGAGAAGAGCTGCCCGAGCCAAATGAGCTTCGAATAACTGAAATAAGAGAGGAGATAAAAATAGTAGCACCACCATTGTGTGTTCTATGAAAATGAAGAGGATCCAAGACAATTCGACATAGCGCTGAAAGAAATAACTGCACCACTACCTGATGCCTTTCAACTCATAACGCTCCAGCTCAACTTCTTGCATTCAAGGATCACTAGTGGGTTGAATAACACGTGCGCGGAGCAATTTGAGCAAAGCGGCAATCGCGCCGGGACCCCTCACCTGGCCAATCGCCGAACCCGCCACGCCCTCCTTCCGTGGGCCGACGCAGCTGCAGCGACTGCAATCGCTGTGCAATGCGCAGCGATTCGGACAATTGCTGGAGCGACTCGGAGGTATTCCAGATGCCTATTACTGAAGGTAGTCGCTACTATTTTGCGGCATGGTATCAGCACTACGATGCAGAACCGGTAGACCCACACTGCCTGTTGCAACAAAAAAAAAGACGGTAATAATAACACATACCGGACATCTAACATATTAGGGAAAAGTGTAGCTAATCTGATCATAGCTAATCGAGTGGAAAAAACACCACCTCCACCTCCATAATCCTGTTGCTCAAGAAAGAAAGGTGTCACCAATGTCGCACAAGGAACGTCCGGATTCAAAAGCTGTTTCACGGACGTCCTGCCATGGAGGGACCACTAAGGGGAAAGGGCAGCAAGGAGGACCTCGAATGGGGACCATGAGAACGACCAGGAAAGAGGGACCTGAAGGTATGACAAGCAAGGGAGAACCAGCAAGAAGGGACCAGTAAGGAGGTCAATAGGGAGAACAATTAACCCTTTCACGACATTGTCCGATGATGTCGTCGGACACCATCATAAAAACAGTTAATGGAGAATTATGATACATTCAATAGTACAATTTTAATCTCTGAGTCCACTAATAGCTACGGTCAAGATGGGCCATGGGAAACTTCATTTGCTACTGTTTTTATATCTAATAAATAATAAAAATAGAATAATAGAAATAATCAGCGCCCGGGAAAAATTCGCGCTGTCCCATGCAGTGGTCACCTGAAAATTGCGCGTGTCGTGAAAGGGTTAAGCGATTCAATAGGTGAGTACCTGAAAGGGTTGCAATAAGGTTACCAAAGGGGACCAGGAGCCCGATTCACCAACGACTTACAGCAGCCGAACGGTAGGAATACTTCCCTTTCCCTGAAAGCGCCGTTTATCAACAAGCCATACGTTGAAATGGTCCAACACATCGTTTGATAAGCCGAGCTATCAGGGATTTCAGCAGTGTTTTCACCGTTTCCACCGTGCTGTGAGTCGTTGATGAATGTAGCCAAAGGAAAGACCACCAAGAGGACACAGTAAGAGCGGACCAGTGAGGGGAGCTAAGCGCCCGAATTCTGAAGTCATGTGTTATAAATCATGTCGTGCAACGAACGTTTTCGTTCAGAAGATGTGTTACCAACATCGCGCAAAGAGCAACTGAATTTAAAAGAAGTGTCATCAACGTCTTGTAAAAGGCGTCTGGATTAGGAATCAGGGATGGGCGGAATTTCTGTTCTCTGATTTTCTGGCCATTTTAGGCAATTTGATCCACTCACTGTTTTCAGGGAAAATGGTCTAAATTGCATAGAAACAGAAAATAGCATGGCACAGAAAATTCGTTAGGTGTCGGGCCAGAATTTAATCTGTATCATAATGCTGCAGACTCTACAACAAAGAATCTTAGGCTACCCTAAATTCGAAAGAAGATGCGAGATGCTTCCCACTCGAATTCGTGCTGTACCTACGTTTTGGACAGCAATTTCCATTAATTAATGGTGTAAGTTCTACTATCACAGAGTTCGTCCGTTGCAGAATTTAAGTCTAATATAAAGTAAATTCTTCGAATCTACGGCTTATGTAGCAGTCTCGATCATCAGATAAACGTTATGCTAGTTAGTGCTATGAAATCTTGTTTTGAATTTCAAGAAAGAGAAATCTAGCTGCAAATTTGATGTTGAGATTCATACTCTCATCCAATGCGTCAAGAATTTTGCTACCTTGATTGGTAGTAGTTACGTTCACATGGAGTTCTCCGTCGGAAGGATGTAGGATTTCTTCGATTTCTTATAATTCTATTCTAATTGCCTCTTATGGGCAACATTTTAATGCTAAGATTGTTTAAAACCTCAGGTCGGAACTAATGCAGAATGTAGACCTGAAAGTTGGATAGTTCTGCTCGAAGTAGTAACGTTGTCCTCGATTAAGACAAACGTTTCTCAACCGAAATTGCCTCAATATTCTCGGTGGACCGGGAAATCATGAAATGCGCCACGACCCTTCAATTATCTGTGCATCGCAGACTCTCCATGTGATCACACTTTCGATCACATGATGGCGGCTTCAATATCGGGATACATTTTTTGATGATTACAAGAATTTTTCCGTAATTCAAGCCTTGCAACTGCCAAAAATGAGACCGCCAAATCCACAACTTTTCTTCCTGAGGGAGAAATAATGCGACTACCCATTTTTGATTATCTTAGGGCACGAGCTTTGCCTCAAAATGTTATGCGTAGATATTCAAGACAATCAAGCAACTGCTTAAAGTAAGGAGTTTTCAAAGAGAGTTGCTGGATGCAGTACTTCGTGTCATTGGCATTCACACTACCAATCTTTTCACACTGCAGCATGTTGACGGCAGTTTCAATATTTGTCATATCTCGCGATACTTATGCACTTCCATGCGCTCTCATACAGTCCGCATCTTTCTGCCCGTTTCCGTTCCTGCTTCGCTGTACTTATGCTCTCGAAAGATTTTCGAATATTCGAAAATGGTAGGAATTTTCAAGCAGTCAAACTCGAATATAAATGCTATTTTTCTAAATATTCTAAACAGAGTACAATCGAAAAGCGCTATGTTTTGAACATTCGAATTCCAACACGTTCAAAAGCGGATATTTTCCAAATATCCGTCGAATTCCAATATGTACGTTCGAAAATGTAAATTTTTGAATATTCGAATTTGAGCACACTCGAAAAACGCGATTTTCCAAATACTCAAACTCGAATGAAAAGCATTTGAATACCTATTCGAATGGGTCGTTGAGCATAAATATGAGATGATATGATATTTATCACATAAGTAGTTACTTATGCACAGTAGTGAGAGGCCAAAGCTGTTCTCAACCACTAATCGTTAAGCACCAATATGGCGAACATCCACTGAACAACAAAACAACAACAAACAACTATTGAACTGCTAAGAAAACAAACGTTAGGGAAATTGAAACAAAACGAAGTGAGAAGAATCGAAAAGGAAGGCCACATAAAGGAAGCCCACATAACTAAGGAACATGTTGACCACACCAGACTAAACGACGTAGGACATAAAGGGCGGTACTATTGAGAATATGATTTCTGAAGGTACCGTAGCTTAACACTTTCGGATTATTTTTAGTAAGTTTTACGAACAGCGGCAAGTTCTATTGGCAAAAAAGAAGCGACGGCAATTGGTTCTAGCATGACTTATTGGGGGTTTCCTGGCCCCTCCCCAGTATAGAGGCCTTAACTGAAAAGAAATCCTCTAGTTTGAGTTTGCCAAAGCTACCGGCTAATTTTATGACGCTTCAAAAGATCACTTGCTACTGTACGTGTTGATAATCGTCGGAGGTTGAAGTTGACATTTCTCTCCACGCTAGAGGGAATGTGGTCATAAACAAAACCCAGATGTCTGAAGAAAAGCTTCTTGGTAAAATTGTTCAAATCTTCCCCAGTCCATCAATACTGGAACGCTTGTGGCGTATTCAAGAACCGGTGGAACCTACGATTTGTAGGCTGTGATTAAGACTGTACTTTGTAGATGGAGCCCTGAACAAACTAGAAACTATCGCTGTCGCCCTATTGGCAAGGATTTCACAGTGTTTATCAAAACAAAGATTTCTGGTAATTAGGAATCTTAGGTGATTAACCTCATCCGAATTATTAACGTGGGATCATCAAAGTAAAGGAATTCCCAGAGTTCCTCGCTCCTAAGTGAAGTACCTTTGTTTCAGCTTTTGAGATGGGTAGTATCCAATCAATTGCCCAAGCATTAATGCTTCAATCGATTTCTTCAGAATCTCTGAATCACTAGTGGTCTCTACAAGTCGGAACTCATGAGTGTATATATTAAACAGAATCGGCGATAGAACCCCGCCCTGCGGTGCGCCACTCGTTACAAGCCTGGGACGAGAGATAAAATTGTTAATGCGAACAGCAAAAGTCCGCTTCTCCAGAAAAGCAGCAATCCAGGCAACTCGCCAACAATGCGAAATTTTTGTACCAGTTCCAGGTGCGGAACCCGGTCAAAGGCTTTCTCAAAGGAAATCTATCCCTACGTATGTACTAACATTACAATAGTGTAGTCTACTTTGCGCTGCATTCAAGAAGTGTGGTAGGAAAAGCATTATTGTGCGTATCACACCGTTAGAGGCATGTCTCTAAACCAAAATTCTAAGCAGAACTCACTTCCGAAGTCTATATTCACAAATATTGACCGTAGGATGGATAATTGGTTTCACTTCACTATATGGTCCGTTTACAAAGATAATGGTGGCGGTAAGCAAGGATGTCCTCGAACCCCTGAAGTCGGTAGCAGAGAGCAAAGAGTGATTAATATATATAACCTCGACCCTTTGAGGTACTGCCTGCAGGGCTCGCTAGCAGCAAGCAAGGACCGATTACACTTGTTTTTAAAATCCTTTGGTGAAAATTTGATGGAGTGAAGCACCTTACGCTGAAAGGCGATACACCATAGATAGAGAAACATCAAGGTATCATAACCTTAGAGAATCCACTGATATGGACTGCTCTAAAAAGAATTCTCTTTTAACAAGTGTTCTACAGATTTGCCGGTTGATACCATACAAGAGGAGTGAGTACCAGGAAAATAGGAAAACTGCACCAGGGTGTCAAGTCACGTTACCGGACGATCAATCAGAAATCTCCAATATCTTTAAATGGCATTTACCTTCGCTTTGAGAGCTAGGTTGTGTTGGCAATATTTGTATCAACTTCGTAATTGAATTCTGCGTAGAATGCAGGTTTGGAGACATTTCCAATGGCGCGATGTGATACACAATTATGTTTTTTCTTTAAAAAATGAGCTCTTCTAAAAGGCATTTCGATGATGTAATTGAATTCTGTGTGAAATTTTAGCCTGGAATGTACCTCTCACAGCTTTGTAGCAGGTTTACGAAGAATTATTTTTCAATTTTAAATCTGAAGAATATTGTATAAACGGTAGTACTGATACGCTTGAGTTAGAGTTCAACACATAGAGCTTGAAATTCTGATACAGAGCTATGTTTGTTTCACACCACCATACATGGTTCACAAAACCTTCACACTGGTTTTGTAAACTTTCTGAATACGATACGTTGATTGCAGTCACAGCGAATCTGGTCGATCTGTGTGCTCCGCACGTCCGTCGGGCAGCCGTTGGGCCGTTCTCCCGTCGTGCGCGCGACGGGGGTCACAGCGCGAGCGGAGCTCACGACCCGCCGATAGGATCGCTGCGCACCCATATCGTACTACCACTTGTGCCGCTTTCTTCAAAACCAATTCAGTGTTAAAACTTCAGATTTCGATCAAATTGTTAAAAATTAGTTTCACTATTTCTTCGCTTCTGAAATCCAAGGCTTTTTCGAACGTGGAATCGTACAAAACTTTATTGAAAGATGGCAAATGGTCAATACGTCAATTAATGTTTATTGTTAACTAATTGAAACCACTTTGAAAATATAAAAACGCGACATTAACTGTCGAACAACCCAATAGATGCCAACCCAGGAACACGAGAGATTGCAGAAAGCTTAACGTTGAGAAGAAGACAAAAAGAGAAAATATGAAAAGGTGAATAACTTGGTAAGTCGCGGCCGCACGAGTTGACACCGAACATCAGCAATCTCGCTGTCTCAAAGTGTGTTCGTTTCTCTTTTGCGCAACAAAAGCAAATATTTTTTGGAATGTAATGTGACGAACCACGGATCTCCCTCGATAGAGAGCCTTCGGGCTCTCTTGTTAAGAGGGATCTCGGGCCGCTTGTCGCAGGGCCACGTGGCGCGTCCCCGGGTGGTGGATAGGGGAATTAAACGCGAACCAAATGAGACCGTGTACTGCCCAGAGACGCAGGTGGGATGGACTCCTTGCACCTGCTGTGTCGGGTCGATGCGTTCCTTGTGCGTGGGAGCGGCATGTTCGTGCACAGTGTGCGCGGATGTGTCCGTGACTGTGCGGATTGTAACTGTGTCGGCTCGGCCAAAAGCTTGCACTCGGTAGACTGGGAGTACATGTAAGGCGATTCGAGGCCGCCTTAAGTCTCGCCCCGTCCCTTCGGGCAGTCTGGCTGGCTGTCCGGAGTTCTTCGCCTGCACGACAGAGCCCGACTAGCTATTCCTGTGTATTCCAGTCAAAAACAGCAGCACTAAAGGGCCTCATTCCCCTGACCCCGAAAGAGCCCTTATTTCTGCAGCGATGGGAAGGACGAGTACGGAGAGGCTGCTAAAATCTTAGGGCCTAACCAGGCTGCGCAAATTGAGAAGGACTAGGATGACGATCTGTACTTACAACGCCTGCACGCTTGCGTCGGAAGCATCCGTCGAGGACCTGATGATGCAAGCCAGGAAGATCAAGTACGACGTCATCGGACTGACCGAGACGAGAAGACACCACCCCCTACACGCCGCCTACGACTCCGGAGAAGAACTGTTCCTCGGAACATGCGACAGCAGGGGAGTAGGCGGCGTTGGTGTCCTCGTCAACACGCACTTGGCCATGAACATCGATTCGTACGAGGCTCTGACAAGCCGAATCGGACGTCTGCGACTGAGGCGATGTGGCTCCGTGCCAGCCTTGACTGTGTTCGTCGCGTATGCCCCAACATCCGACTACGACGACGAAGACGTCGAGGCCTTCTACGTGGAGCTGGAGAAGTTCTATAAGGAAGATCACACCTTCTACAAGGTGATCGTCGGTGACTTCAACGCCAAGATCGGGCCACGAAGGTCGCCGGAAGAACTTCACATCGGAACCCACGGTTTGGAGTGGAACGAGCAAGGTGAATGCGTCTGAGTTTATCATGTCGACCAAGACCATCCATGGAAACTCGCAGTTCCAGAAGCCTCCCTCCCTACGATGGACCTGGAAATCCCCCGGTGGCCAGTTCCACAACGAGATCGACCACATCATCTTCAATCGCAAGTATTGCCTGACCGATGTCTCCGTTGTCCCCAAGTTCTACACGGGATCGGACCACCGCCTCCTTCGCGCGAGGTTCCGCTTTTCGCGTCAAGGAGAGAAGGCCGCGAAGTTCAAGAAGAGGAATCCCAGAACGACCATCAACTGGGATTTCTACACCTCTCTTGTCGGCCTTTGGGAAGATGCCGTCATGGACAACGTCGACGAGGAATACGATCGCTTCGTGCACCATCTCCACGATAGTGCTAAGGGAGCCAAGAGCTTGAAGACCACCAAGAAACGCCTGTCTCCGGAAACTCTCGAGCTGATACGCCAGCGTGGAGCAGCACGAGCGTCAGGCAACTACCAACTGACGTCCGAGCTTGCAAAGCTATGCAGAGCGGCGATAAAGGAAGATCTCAAGGAGAGAAGGGCGGAAGTGTTGGCTGAAGCAGCAGAGACAGGGCTGAGCATCCGCAATGCCCGCCGGAACTTCGCCAACTTCAAGACCAAGATGACCGCTCTCCGACGTCCTGACGGAACCATCACCTCTTCCAGAAGGACCATGGAGAAAGTCATCCACGACTTCTACTCCGATATCTTCGATAGCCACGTCCACCTGCCCCCATGCCATCTTCCGCAGGATGGATACGTTGTCCCCTCTGTTCTCTCTTCCGAAATCCGACACGCCATCTCGTCGGTGAAGAAACGTACAGCACCCGGTTCTGACAGGATCAGAGCTGAACACCTGAAGAACCTCCCGCCAGCGCTCATCAACACCTTGGCGCGGCTCTTCACACGCTACCTGTCCGAATGCAAGGTTCCATCTCAGTGGAAGACCAGCAAGACCGTTTTGCTGTACAAGAAGGGAGACGTGCACGACATTGGCAACTATCGCCCGATCTGCCTGTTGTCCGTAGTCTACAAGCTGTTCACTCGAGTCATCCTGAATAGGATTAGTAGAACGCTGGACGAAGGACAGCCATGCGAACAAGCAGGATTTCGGAGAGGATTCAGCACGATCGACCACATACACACCATTACGAAGCTCATCGAAGTGTCGCGAGAGTACAAGCTGCCGCTGTGCCTTACGTTCATCGACCTGAAGAACGCATTCGACTCCGATAGGCTGAAGCGGTCATGGAAGCCTTGCTCACCCAGGGCGTTCCTACTCAGTACATCAGAGTCCTTCGAGAGCTGTACAGTGGATTCACGACCAAGATCTCACCATTCTACAACGACGTCGTCATTGACGTGAAGAGAGGGGTTCGACAAGGGGATACCATATCCCCGAAGCTCTTCGGCGCCACCCTCGAAAACGTCATGCGCGAACTAGAATGGGAAAACATGGGAGTGAAGGTCGACGGCCAGCAACTGCACCATCTTCGCTTCGCTGACGACATCGTGCTCATAACACCGAGCATCAGCCAGGCGGAGCGAATGCTGGCCGACTTCGATCGTGTATGTGGAAGCGTTGGACTGCAGCTGAATCTTACGAAGACGATGTTCATGAAGAACGGATGGGTTTCTGATGCCCCATTCTCGCTCAACAGAACGAACGTCTCCGAATGCTCCAGCTATGTGTATCCGGGTCGCGAAGTCAACATGGCCAACGACCTAGCACCAGAGCTGAGCAGGAGGAAACGAGCGGCTTGGGGAGCTTTCAAGAGCGTCGAAGAAGTCGTGAAGAAAACGAAGAACGTCCGACTCCGTGCCCACCTATTCGACTCCACTGTTCTTCCTGCCCTAACATACGCCTCAGAGACCTGGGTTATACGAAAGCAGGATGAACACGCGATCAGCGTCGCGCAGCGTGGAATCGAGAGGACGATGCTCGGAGTGACACGACTCACGCAAGTGAGAGAAGGCCTCCGGAGTTCCGAGCTTCGCCGACGTTCGAAGATCAGAGACGCTGTCGCATGGGCCAAATTAGGTGGGCCGGCCACGTAATGCGATTCGCAGACACCCGCTGGACGAGAGCCGTCACAGATTGGATTCCACGGGATGTCAAAAGAACACCAGGACGCCCACCAACGCGTTGGTCGGACTTCTTCGTGAAAGCCCTGAACGACCGATATGACGCTCTTCGTGTCCCTCAAGCGAGGAGGATCCATTGGACCACTCTGGCACGCGACAGGGACGAATGGAGACGCTGCTGGCGCCCGCTCGAGCAAGTCGATGATCAACGGGACGACAGGTGATACAGGTGAATGTGACGAAAAATTGATTCTCTACGGCAACCGACAACGTTCGGATGGACCACGACGAAGCTCTGAAGCGTTCCTCAAAACCGGTACTGCGCCATAGAAAGGCCATGGTGACTGACTGGTGGTCAGTAGCCGGTTTGATCGACCAAAGCTTCCTGGCTTCGGGCGAAGCCATCACAACGAAGAAGTACTGTGAGAAACTCGACACAAATTCACCAAAAATTGCATCTGCTTTAGCCGGTATTAATCCACAGAAGAGATTTAATTGTTCTCCATCACAAGGCCCGACCGCACGTTTTATTGATGGCAAAAAAAGCCGATCGAGCTTGGATTCGATGGTCTTGACCGTGCTCCACACTCGCCAGACCTTCCTCCTACAGACTTCCCTTTTTCAAGCTTCCCGACATTTTCTTGAACTGCTTCGGAAACGAAGTCGATGTAAGCAAGGTGTTCGACGATTTCGTAGCCTGCGGAGCTCCAGAATTTTACGATATTGGAGTATCCAAACTGGTTTCTCGTAGGAAGAGATGTGCTTATTCTTTCGGTAATTATTTCGACTGAAAAGCTTTCGGTGGTTATCTCGATTGAAAAGTATGCGAACACCTGCCCAGCGACCATCTGCAGCCCACTGACACACATACTGTAGAAGATCCGACGGCGTGTGGACAGGTTTATTAGACAGACGAACACTGAACAACCGGTGTGAGAACGACAGCCTTATATAGGGCCCACAGGGCCGCCTGATTGATTAGTTGATAGTCGCAGATCAACAACAATGGCACTCCATATCAACTATCATTGGCACTGTAACATGTGATCATTCTTTCCTCAACACCTCCTCCTAAGATGAACATTGTAAAGTTGAAACAACACAACTGATTCATCTGATAACCTATGTATATGATCGCAATGATGGGTCCACTTGTTGTCGGCATGGTGGTCATCGCTCGCGTTGAGGTCATTGTTCTGCTTGTACCGTCGTCTCCGGCTCCGATCCATTCCCTGATTCCGACGCTGCCAGCTGCTCCGTTGTAGTGGCTGTGTAGGCGATGACGTAGTTGTGAACATGTTCATGAGTAGGGCCTCTGTTATACTCCCGCGGGAGCTTCCGCGGGACGTCCGCGGACGGACGGTGCACCGTCGTCCCGGGGCGGCTAGCGTCGCATCGGAGCGCGTTTCCCGCGCCAAACTCCGCGGGACGACAACCTTCCGCGGTGCAGTGCATCGCGGACGGCTGCCCTCCCGCGGGCGGGAAGTATAACACCCCTCTCGTCGTCTGTCGGCGGCGATCCGCGGACGGCGGGCGTGGCGGGCCGCGACGAGTGGCCCGGCGCGGGGTCCCGACGCGATTTCCGCCCATCCGCGGAAGCTCCCGCGGGAGTATAACAGGGGCCTAGGTCGTTCAAATTGGCTGTTGTTTCACCGACGTCTTGCTGGATATTGTGACGCAGTTGATCTGTGTGACATCTCTGGATAGTGCCATCCACAAGTACATCATATACAGCGTTGCCATGACGAGAAACGATCCTTCCTGGTGTCCATTCGCTTTGGTGCCATCCGTACTCGCGCACCCATACTACTTCGCCTGGAGCGAAGGTTTTGGGTCTAGCTCCGTGGTAGTGGTTGAATTGCTCTTCCATGGGGTAGTTTCTCGCCGTGTTTCGAGTTGTAGGTGTGGTCAGCAGAGACAATGGTGATCGAATCTTCCTCTGCAAAAAGTTTTCGGCTGGGGATCGTCCGTTTGGTGATGATGGACACGGCGTTCTCCGATACACTGCCAAGAATTTTTGAAGTGCGTCCATTTCCGGGCTCTCCAACTTCCGCATCGTCCTCTTGAAAGTGTTTACAAAGCGCTCGACCTGTCCCTTCGATTGAGGGTGAAACGGCGGCGATCGGACATGTTCGATGCCGTTGATTTCGCAGAAGTCGGCAAACTCCCTTGAGGTGAACTGACTTCCATTGTCAGACACTAGTGTTTTCGGATTCCCGAACTGAGCGAAGAGTCGGGAAACCTGGTGAATTGTGGCCTTAGCCGTTGTCGATTTCATTTCGATTACTTCAGGCCATTTAGAGAAGTCATCGCCACGATGAGAAACATCTTCCCGTTGACTGGTCCAGCAAAGTCGATCTTCCCGTTGACTGGTCCAGCAAAGTCGATGTGAATTCTTGTCCACGGTTCCGTTTCCATTGGCCAAGAGAAGAGAGTCGCCTTTATAGGCTCCTTTGCTGCTTCTTGACAGCTTCGACATCCTTGCACGCAGTTTTTTGCACGATATCCTTTGTAATATTAGTCCAGTACACACAAGATCTGGCGAGCATCTTCATCTTTGTGATTCCGGGATGTCCGTCATGCAGCAGATTCAATACTTGACGTTGAAGACTCTTCGGGATGACGATTCGGGGTCCAAAGAAAAGGCAATCGTTGTTCAACGATAGTGATCGGCGAAGGCTGGCGTAACGTGCTATTTCAGGAGATGACCTTGGTGGCCAAGAATCCGCTCGCACGCAAACCATCACCTTGCGAAGTGTTTCATCCTGTGCGCTTTCTCCAGCGACCTTATCCATATCGACGGGCAGGATTTCGTGCACGGAACGACAAGTTGCTTCCGCTTCTCTTGTTGCCGTGGCGATGACAAAGTCCTCTGTAGACAGTGATTGTTTCGCGATCAGTCGGGACAACGCATCCGCTTGACCGAAGTCCACTGTCCGTCTGTACTCGATCTGGGAATCGTAGCCCATCAGAATCAGCGACCACCACAGAAGTCGATTAGCGGTGTCAGTTGGAGCACCTTGCTTGCTTCCGAAAATAGTCAATAGTGGCTTGTGGTCCGTCAGCAGTGTGAAATGTCGTCCCATCAGGTAGCGGTGGAACTTGCGTACGGCGAAGACCAGTGCAAGTCCTTCTTTTTCTATTTGGCCGTACTTTTTCTCCGATTCGTTCAGACGTCGGCTAGCATGACATATAGCTTTTTTCTGTGCCGTCCTTGAACCGGTGTGCGATTACTGCTCCAATGCCGTAGTCGGATGCATCAGCTGCTACCACGATTTCCAACTTGGAATAGTAGTGGGTGAGGAGTAGAGGCGAGGCAATAACTTCCTTGGCTCGCTTGAAGGCTTCTTCTTGTTCAAGTGACCACTTGAATTCAGCATCTTTCTTGAGCAGTGCGTCCAGTGGGGCACGTAGACTGTGCATTTCTTTGATGAACGTGCCGTAGTAGTTTATCATTCCTAAGAATGATCGGAGTTGTGCCACGTTTTGGGGCCGTGGCATTTCAGTGATGGACTTGGTTTTCTCCGGGTCAGGGCGACGTCCATTCTTGTCGATGATGACGCCGAGATAATTGATTTCTGGCATCATAAAATGACACTTCTGCGGTCGAATACGAAATCCGTAATCGTGGATTCGTTTGGATAGTGCTTCCAAGTTCTTACGATGCTCTTCCGTTGTCCTTCCGGCTACGATGATGTCGTCCAGGTAAGCTGCCACTCCGTGAAGTCCGGATATTATTGAGTCGATAATCAGTTGGAAGAATCCTGGAGCTGATTTCACCCCGAGCGGCAAGCGGTTGAGCGGAACAGACCGCGATGTGTGTTTATGGTGAGTAGCTCCTTCGATTCGTCTTCCACTTCGATCTGAAGATAGGCATCCGCTAGATCGATTTGAGAAAAAAGCTCACCACCGTTGAGTTTCGTGAATATTCTTCAGTCGTAGGCAACGTGTGTAGATGGGGCATCAAAGCGTTGTTGAGTCCAGTGGAGAAGTCTGCACAGAGTCCATTGCTCTTCTTCACGACCACTACAGGAGCTGCCCAGTTGGAGTGGTCAACTGGCGACAGAACATTTTCAGCGAGAAGTCTGTCGATTTCCATATCGACGCTGGACTGGGAAGCAAAGGGTACAAGACGCCTCTGACGATAGACAGGCTGGGCATCAGGTCTAAGAAATAGCTTTGCTTTTGCCTTTGTGCAGTGTCCAAGGCCAGGCAGGAATACTTCAGCGAAACTACGTTTTATGAAGGCGACCGTTTCGTTCCGGATGTCATTGAGTGCGGCTGTGGCTAGTCTACAGTGGAATTGTTCCTTAAGCTGGCGATACTGTTCCATTTCGACGCACCATTCTAGTCCGAGTAGGTAAGTTGCCTCGGTGACGTAGCAGTTTCCTTGTTCCGTTGTGACTCTCTGGTGACGGTCAAATATGGTGAAGTTTGCCTTGAATAGTCCAATGATGTGCATTGGTGATCCGTCGGCTGTCCTGACCAATACAGCAGCACGACTGATGGTTGGGGATCCCATCTCGCTCCATGTTCGACGCGAAATCATGGTTACGTCGGACCTAGCGTCCAGCTGGAGCCTAGTGGAAAATCCGTTTATTTCCACTTTCAGGTAGGTGCGTGCATTCTGTGTCGCTGATGACGCGTTGTTGCAACGAATATTTCTTTGTCGAGATCTCGACTTCTTTGAAGAAAAACGTGTCCTTTTGGTGGTAGAAGTCGAAGTTGGTTCTTGACGTGGCTTTCGTGATTTCGATCGGTGCAGAACATCACGTTCCGAGATGGACGCCGTCTATGCATTTCGCTTGGCTTGATGTAATGTGCAGCATTCAACTCTTTGGATTCCATCGTGCGATTGGCGGATCTGAGGGCGACGAAGGTTTCGCAGTCGTTTACGAAGTCGTCTATGGAGGGTGATGCATCGTCTTCCTTCAAGCAATTAAGACGATTCAGCAGTCGGAGCCGTACGTCAGAGTGGGACGGGTCGGTTAGTCCTGATAAGAATACTAGGCATTTTAGAGAATCGTCATCGACGTCTTTCATTGAAGCATCCTCGAACTTCTTCTTTATTTTGTTGCTGAAGTCTCGATAGGGGACGTGTGACGTAGACAACGACTCGCATGTTGACTGCAGGAACTCGAAACGACGTCGAATCAACGTCTGCTTCGGTCCGAATAGCTTGTACACAGTAGCAGCCAGGTCGATATGTCGTGGCTCTTGTGGTAGAACGTAGTCGGAATAGGTTTTATACGCGTGTCTGTCGAGCTTGTCCAGCAACAGGTTGCGTTTGCGTTCGTCAGGCAGCGACGAACCTCGATCATTGATGACTGGTCCATATCACCTGAACCAGTCCTTGAAAGTGGTATCGTCATCGTCGTCGTAACAGAAGGTGGGTAGGTCTCTGACGAGGTCGCCGTATGGGTCGGGTGCGAGGAGGGGTATGGCAGGCGGCGTGGTTGGAGCAGCTTTGTTTTCCAGCAGCTTCTCCATCATAGAAACCATCTGTTGGTTCTGCTGTTGGAGTACTGACAGCATTGCTGCCAACCATGGCGGAGGGGCGGCTTCTGACGACGTGGAAGGTGGAGGGGTGGCTGTTGACGGTGTTGACGACCAACCTGTTGGTGTTGACGGCATCGCGGAGTCGATTGCAGGTCCTGATCGGTAGAAGATCCGACGGCGTGTAGACAGGTTTATTAGACAGACGAATCTACCGGTGTGAGAACGACAACCTTATATAGGGCCCACAGGGCCGCCTGATTGATTAGTTGATAGTCACAGTTCAACACCAATGGCGCTCCATATCAACTACCATTGGCACTGTAACATGTGATCATTCTTTCCTCAACACATACAGTGGAGTAGCATTTTTAAGAACAGATGAGGGTCAGATTCACATCCACTTTTAACAGCGCGTAATGCTGAAAAAACTGCAGTAGGGTTGTTACTATCCCCTAGAAATAAGAAACTTCTTTAAAAAAAAGAAGAAGAAAAACCAGATTCTTCGCCGCAGTGACGACAGCGCGTGTATCGCAGTGTTGACCGCGTTCGACAATTTTATTCGATTTTTATGATAGCTAGCGCACGTGCATAATTTATGCTGCGCAATACTCCAGTGTATCGCTTTTTTGCCAAAGGGTGTAGAGTGGACCTCTAAACTATCTAAGCATTGTTGACTTCCTAGAAATCGGGAAACGGAATATTTCAACTGCAGCTTTAAGATGCAATAATGCGACGGTTTTGATGATAGTTTAAAAAGCTCTTAATCAGAGATTAAGGAGGTTGCTTTTCCGTGATGACAACTCCGGTTTTGTGTCATTAAAGCCCTTCCGTTTCCCACTTCGTATTCAAATTTCTGGATCAGGATAGCGAAAACCACGAGGTACAGCGCCGGATGCGTCTTTTGAATAGACGCCGCAAAAACCGCGATTTTGCAGTTTTTGCGCCTTTTTGATAAAACTCGCCTAAAAGTCGCTCACCTCAAAAACCAAGGGCATATTTGAACTGAGGAGCTTGTGGTGACTTGATTGACAAAACGCCGAATTTATTTGGGAACCCGGTAGTCGCTTCCCCATGATCACCAGTACCATCCACGCCCTACGACCACTCACGACACATGCTGTTTCGCCCCCGCTGAGGAGGCTATAAAACAGCAGCCCAGGAAAACGCCTGGCAGTCTCCTCCCCCATGCGCGTGCTCGGGCATCACTTTCCTCTCTCCCCATCCTCTTCATCGTTTATCATTCTCTATGTATCTTGCCTCGTATTTAGAATTGTAATTGTTTAAGGTGCACCCTGACCTATTCCTCTTGAATATTGTTCCCGTATAATCCATACTCTACGTCTACATTTTGCATATTTAGCATCTTACCCACCCGCATGTTCCTAATATTTTGTATGTCTGCGTATGAAAATAAAATCAGATAAAAGAAGCATGGTGTTTGTTATCTCCGCTAAGGGATCGCGCCTTCTGGCACTCCTTTAGCAAGTTAATGAACCGAAGCGCTGGTTTATTACAAGCTCGAGCTCTATCGTTTGGTATACACATTTAATATGGAGCCATGAAAATATCCGAAATTGAAAACTTGCGTTCCATTGCTAAGGGCGGTCGCGGACGAGTTGTCGGTCGCAAGCCATCGAAAACCGTTGCGTGCTCACAATTCCTCCAATATGGGGTCTTTAGAGAAACAGTTGGTACCATTTGATTTGCCTCTTCGAGATCTACGCAAACATGTGTATAACTTCGCCAGACCACCGCGTTTTCGCAGCGGGTGGTCAAAAATGACTGTAGCGACTTTTTGTGATTAGAGAAGTTTATATTCCGGGACTTGCAGGTTCTCGGAGTATCTCAAGCTTGGCGTAAAGTGTTCTGTCATGTCAGGAAACCCCTGACAGCACAATGCATATAGGATCGAACCTATCAATCGAGGAGGGGTACACTTGTAGACTGAGCGATCAGCGACGAAAAGCTCTATCGAATGGTATCAAACTTGGCCCGCGTCAAAAATACCGATTTTCGATGCCGTGATTATCCTTCTGCCGCAGCCTTGAGCCGCCTCGTCTTGATGCGAAATTGTCAAAAAAAGTCCCAGAATTAGTCGAGATTGACGCCTTCCGATAGAGTCTCTCAAACTGAACAAACGGTACCATTGTGAGTGTTGAGAACTCAAACGTGGGTGAGTAGGGGCGGAGTAAGGATCTTCACCGTTGCCCTCCGCCGCTCTAACATGGCAGATTGGGCTAAGGCAGCTTAGGCATCTGGAGAGTTGCGTCGTGGTAAAGTGCTTTCAGTATCGTGCTCACTTACGCATTTGCAGGTCGTTAATCTCCTTGTGTTCCAGCAGTAGTCGACTGAACTCGGAAAAATCGTGTCACACAAGGCTAAACTGCATTTCTGCACCACTGTAGCTTTGTTCAATCATACGTCGATGTGTTTCAGCGCACTTCTTGAACTTTATACAGCTTACAAAATCCACAAGTTGCAGCTGGAAAAATTCAAACTTGACAACTACCCGCAACAGTACTTACTATCGGCATGTCCGCTTTAAGAAAAGTAGGGTTGAAGGTACTTACACGCTACTTAAGTTAGGTAACGACAACGCGCCTATAAAGTGTGGTCCACACTGTAATGTTTGCAGTATAACAAGTGAAAGGTCATTTATTGTTAGTAAGTCTACCAAGCTCAAGGTATACACCAACATAAAAGCAAAATCTAATTGCTGTAGTAACAATGTCATTTATTGTGTTAGCTGTAACGAATGCGGCAAACAATATGTTGGGCTTACTACTAGAAGATTTAAGGATAGGATTAAAGAACATTTGTACAATATTAAGAAAGGGAATGTTAATAACTTTCTGTATAATCACTTCAACAGTTGTAATCTTAGACAAATTCGTGTTACTTTACTAGACAACATGGAAGATAATATAGATAAGAACATATTAGCAGAAAAGGAGTTGTTCTGGATACGACTGCTTAACACGGCCCACTCGGATTAAATGATAATATTAAAGGGTATGGAAACATCTGATATTACTAATCCACTGAAACATAGAACTAACCACTCCTACTTTTCATTATCTATCGTGAAAGATAGAAAACGTAGCGTAAGAAGAAACACATCAAACGCAATTTTGAAATGACTAGTTTCGTCGACAACTTAGAAAAATTAAGCAATGATATTGAGGTTTACAGATACCTCAAGACTCTAAATAAAAAAGAGATTAATTCAGTTATAAGGTCTTGCTATAACCATGAGTTCCTTTACCAATTCTCGGAATATAAGCGTAAGGTGTTGCTCAACCTTCTTTGTTCTTTTCAATTCAAAAAGCAAGACTGTGTCACTAACAAAAATTACAAAACTAATAGCAATTCGATAACGATTACTTCTCCTTATATAAATAGTTTTTTGGATAGTATCAACATAAATAACCTTCTTAATAACAATAAGATTAGAAGTTTAGTTGATGTAGATAATTTTGCAATGAATAGGATTGTGTATAGTTATCCACCGCCAGTATCTTTACAAATTTTTAACTATAACAGCTTTATCAAAAATCTTAATTTCTGCAATCTAACTAACTTGCTAAACAGTGGATGTTTATGCAACACACAATATATGTCCACGTTTATAGATAAACACTATGAACATGTAATAGCAGGGGATTTGAATATTATTAGAGACAAATCTCTCTACGATATTATGAACAAAGGCACTAAATTTAGAATTGGGAAAGAGGTTAATAAAACACAAGTGTACAGTTGAATGGAGGAAACTATTGCTAATGTGTTAAACAGATTTCAGAAACGATATAAACTTAACCAAGCAAAAATTGACTGTATATACAGGTTTCTTAGAACCAGTTTTATTAAAAAATTAAAACCACACCTGTACAGTTACAAATTAAGATATGGTTACAGACCGAATATAAACAAAGAATATCTTAAATATTTGCAGGATAACTTTATAATCTGCCCTCTTGACAAAGCTCCCAGTAATTACAGCTTTGTATGTAAGAAATTTTATGCACAAACACTTCTCAAAGAAATGGGTGTAGAATCTTCATCAAATCATATGAGGCACATGGGTACAAACACCTATTCGCTTTATAGAATCGGAGATTCTCAAGACATTTTAGAAAAGCACAAAAAATTTCGTGAAAATCACAACTTGTGCGACTTTGCTTCCACAAGTATACCACATTTATACTGCCTTCCGAAGTTACATAAAAACCCAGTCAAGTTTAGGTTTATTACAGGTGCTAAAAATAGTAGTATGAAACCTTTATCCATAGAGTTAAAGAGTCACATTTTTACACATATAAAATCACATTTCATAAAGTATGTGAACTCGATTAAAAACAGAAATAAAACCTTTATTGGTTACTGGGCTATAGATAACACTAACATCAGTGAAAGAATTTGCGGCATCATTGGGGATAATCTACAATTATATTCAGCAGATTTCACTAATATGTTTACCAATCTTCCGCATAATGTTATCATAAAAAATATTAGAAACATATTAAGGATTTGTTTCAAAAACACAGGCAAAAAATTTATAGCGTTTAATAGATTTAATAAAGTGTATTATACAAACGTCAATGAAATTAAAGACAGTAGAACTAGATACTATACGATTTCAGACATTCTGTACCTAGTTGACTACATTCTGGACAATAGTTTCTGCAAATTAGGAACCTCTGTTTTCAAACAAACTATGGGAGCTCGTCAAGGAGGGAACTTTAGCCCTTTGTTAGCAGATCTGACTATGTCCTACTTCGAATATGATTTTTCCGTTAATCACAAACTTATAAACAACTGCATTTTTGTCCCCATTAGATATATGGACGATCTACTTATCATACATAATATATCTAACGATTATGTAACCAACATTCTAAGTAGAGTTAACAACAACTTCTTTCAACTAGAACCAACACATGTTACTCCCTTACATTGTAATTACTTGGATCTCGAAATAAAAATTGTTAATAATAAAATTTCGACAAAACTTTATAACAAAACAGATAATTTTAATTTTGATGTTAAGAGATTACCTAATGCAAGATCGTTCTTATCTTTAACTATCAAAAAAGCTACTATATACACAGAAACAATTAGGATTGCTAGGACTTGTACACATTTTTCAGACTTTCTAACACGTATTATTCAGCTCAAACATTCTTTAGCTAGTAATGATTTTGACATAAACATTATAAATTGCTCTATATTCAAATGTGTTATTAAGAATAAGTTCATACTTTTCAAGTACGGCATTAATAACCGTGACTGGCGTAAACATTTAAAAGAATTGCTATGAAGGTTCGTCTTGAACGGGATCTATGAAACAGCTACCTGTTTCATATTGATAATAGTTTGACAATATAGCCTTATACGGCTGTTAACACTACTTTCATATACTGATACATACCTATACTATATCCGAACTAATTCACCATCGTACTTTTACCAAAAAATTCTTGACATAAAGTTTAGTTTGAGTTATAATCGGTGCTTATTCACTGGTTGACAGGATAGCTGTGTAATAGCTAACTCTTTCTGTTGGTTAAGTAGTTCTGTTGGTTTTGCAGCTGTTCGATATCGATTCTCATTGCCTTTAGTTGACCGACATGCTGTTCCACCCCTGTTGGTAGTTAACGCGCTCTGTCTAGACGACCTTCAAATTCTAGGCGCCGGGCGGGTTACTGTCGAAAAATGAGAATTTATGATTTTCGTTTTGAAATCCTACTTTTTCGCCGCTTTCGCTCACTTATTCGAACGTTGTGACTCTATTTCAGGTATGTGTCTTCAAAAGACGACGATGGCGATGTCCAGGTATTCCTACTTCACTGTTTTTATTCGTTTTGGTTTTCACTACATGGTATTCATATTTCATCGACGCCACCATTCTCGGAGTGCGGTGTTTTGGTTTCTATAAGGATCTCCCTCCTTACTGAAGAGTTCCGGGGAGATCCTTAGTCTTTCATTCATTCTTTTTACTTACAATCGTCTAAGGGAAGGAACGAAACGATTGTAAGGTTTGATTTTTTGTATTTGTTTTTTGATTGCATTAATGTATATTGATTGCGTTTGTGATTTATTGACAGAGTTATTGCACTCAGAACACGCCCGCGATGCAATTTGCGAGCTGTCGCACCCAGTCGATTGATAGGTTCGATCCTATATACACTCCAAGGCCTCGCCAGGACAGAGTACAGCAATTCCTGAGTAGGGCGGCTGAGAATTTCTCATAAAGCTCCCTAAACGCTCAATCCACATGCTGTCCTTCCTCCTCGATTGATAAGTTTGATCCTATACCATTGTGCACGGCGCCTCTCAGAGGATTCCTGGGATGACAGAACACTTTACGCCATGCCCAAGACACTCCAAGAACATGCAAACCCTGGAATAAAAGCTTCTCTATTCGGGAAAGGTCTGCTCCAGTCATGTTTGAGCACCCACTGCAAAAACACGGTGGTCTGGCGAAGTTATTAGTGTAGATCTCGAAGAGGCGAATCGAACGGTACCACATGTTTCTCAAAAAAACCTCATATTAGAGGAATTGTGAGCACGCAACGGTTTGCGACGTCTGGCGACCGACAACTCGTCCGCCAACGCCCCTCGCAATGAAAGTTTTCAATTTCGGACATTTTCATAGCTCCAATTAACAATGTATACGAAAGGATAGAGCTCCAGCTCCTGAGCTCAAATATATCGTTAGTTTTTGAAATGAATGAATGTTAGACGAGTTATATCGAAAAGACGCAAAAACCGCAAAATCGCGGTTTTTGCGGCGTTTATTCAGAAGACGCGTCCTGTACTGTAGACAGATGAATCAATGTTGATTACTTTGTATTATAAACATTTTTGCAAAATGTTTGAGCATTTGTCCTTCGAATTGAGAAAAGCAGAACAAATAAATGAACAGCGCTTTGTCGTAAATGAGGCAACGCTAGGTAGGTGGGGTGCATCCCATCCTTCAGGCTGTTATGGTGGAAGTGCTGACAATCAGATTGAGTTCTTGTTGTCTTGGAAGCAGGAAATCAGAATACTCAACAAGATGCAGAGCAGTCTACAGTACAAGCTGTCCCGAAGAGTAACTAGAAGCCCTGCTTGCGCGCTGTTATAATTAAGGAACTTTTCAGTCTTACCATTCCTTATAATTACCTTCTGGTTAGTATAAAGTTATAACTGTTAAACAGAACCAGTCCCGTCCGCTCGATCAGCATACCGCTATATTCGCATGATTTGTGTTTTAAGAAATTGAAACAGACATACTGGCTCAGGAATGTTTGCTCCTTCGTTTATTCTTTAGGGATCACTCAAAATCAAAAAAGTTCAAGAAGAAACTTTCTTGACTTATTCGGTGTGAAGTGTCGTGCCTTAAAGTGTACTGAATAGACGAGTGATTTGGATGTATGAGCAGTTCCGTTTTATTGAGAACTTTAGTGTTTTACTTTGGTACATTTTTGTTTGACACCATCTCCATGTAAAATCTATATGCTAGTAAGATGGTGGCGCTGTCCCCGGTATCAATAAATTTTTATCGACGATCACAGAAATATTTCTTTGCCCATGACTGTTCTTGGTTACATTCCATAAGCACAGTGCCGAAAATCCACACGAAATCGCTTAATTTTGAAATACAATACCGCTCGCGCCGCACGGTCAAAAGTGGGCGAAAAAACGCCAACATAGCGTCGCAAAGCGTCGCACGCTCATAACTCCTTCAGTTTTAGGTTTCTTGAATAAAGGTTAGTACCATTCGATTCGCCTCTTCGAGATCTACACAAACATGTGTAAAACTTTACCGGAACACCCGTATTTTCGCTGTGGGTGGTCCAAAATTGGCTGGACGGGCGATTAGAGCAGGTTATTTCCCAGGATATGCGTGCTTTCGGAGTATCTCAAAGATGGCGTACGTCGCCAGTGCTCTGTCATACCAGGAATGCCCCGAGAGTGCGCCGTGCACAATGCACACAGAACCTAACCTATCAATCGAGTGGGCGAGCGCATGTCCCCTGCGCTTCTATCTTCTCTCACTGGGAACTGCGACGTTTTCAAGACTATTTCGAGCCGTTTGGAGAATCATCATCATTTTCATTAGCGTCTGTCCCGCTTGGTGGCGGGGTCCGCTCTTCTGGTGTGGTGACGCCAATTCTCCCGATCAAATGCTTGATCAGGGTGCACACCAGCCATCTCTAAGTCCAAGCGCAACGTATCTAGCCAACGTTGCTTCGGGCGCCCTCTGGGCCGCTTTCCAGGGACCACAAGATTCAGGCCAATCTTACACACGGTGTCGTCGTTAGCGCGAAGGACGTGGCCGTACCATCGAAGACGAGCTTCGCGCAGCTTCTCGGATATCGGGGCAACACCGAACCTCTGTCGTATGGTGTCGTTACGAACGCGGTCCAAACGCGTAACTCCAGCCGTCCACCGTAGCATCTTCGTCTCCATTACACTGAGGCGGCTTTCAACTTCCTTCGTCACGGGCCAGCACTCAGCGCCGTACGTCGCTACTGGGCGGACTACTGTTCTATAAACCTTCGATTTGAGGTGCTCAGGTATTGTCCTGTCGCAAAGCACCCCAGTCAGCGAGCGCCATTTGGACCAGGCTGCACTCACACGCACATTCACCTCCATCTTTAAGCTGCCATCGGACGTGACTGTTGACCCAAGATACTTGAAAGATGTCACTCGTGAGAGCTCAGTATCATCGATCTTAATAGATCCGTCCTCATTCACATCCGTCGTCAAGTATTCCGTCTTTTTGACGTTTAGCTTGAGACCGAACAATGCCAAACGATCGCACCACGCCTGTGCCTGTCGCTCGAGTTCGGTTTTGTCTTCACATGTAAGCATGACGTCGTCAGCATACAGCAGCGTCCAAGGTGCCGCCATTTGGAGATCTCGTGACATTGCATCCATCACGACCACGAAGAGCAGTGGGGATAGCGCAGATCCCTGATGCACCCCTACAGAGAGATGGGAAACTCCATCGAGGTGCCCGCTGGTGCTCGCACTCGACTTGGGCAAGAGTATAGAATGCGCACCCACTCAATAAGCTCTTCATGGATACCATGTTGTCGCAACGCGTACCATATAACATCTCGCGGAACGCGGTCGATGCCTTCTCCAAGTCCAGGAAGGCAAAATGCACCGGTTTCTGTTTCTCGCGGTGCTTCTCTAGCAGAAGACGAACGGCGTGAATGGCATCAACGGTGCCACAGCCAGATACGAAACCATACTGATTCGTGGAAAGCTGTACGACATCCCGGATACGTCCGTCGACAATTCGCTCAAAGATCTTCATGGTGTGCGAAGAAGACGAATTGGACGGTAACTGGCGCAGTCTGCAGGACTGCCCCTCTTCTTCCAGATCGGGATGGTCATGCTTTGCTGCCAACCCTCAGGCACTTTCTTCTCAGCAACAACCTGATTGAAAAACACAGTCAGCCAGTCAGCAGGGCACCAGCACTTCGACTTCCACAGGTCAGCTGGCAGGTCATCGGGACCAGTGGCTTTGCCTGACTTCATCCTCCTCAGGGCTGCTTCAGTTTCGCTCACTGTGATCTTCTGAACGGGACCGTATACAGGTGATGCAAAAGGAACAGCAGGATGTTCAAATTCTACATTCGAGATTTCCTCGAAGTAGTCGTGCCATCGCTTCACAGCCCTCTTACGATCCATCAGAAGATGACCGCTCTCGTCGTTAATGCCAAAGAACTTCTCAATATCTTCTGCTTGGCGACAGCGAGCTTTGGCGAGTCGGTAAATATAACGCTCACCATCGCGCGTTTCCAATTTTTTGCTGACATCAGCGTAGTATGCGGCTTTAGCAGCGGCCACTGCCTTCTTTGCCGCTTTCTTTGCTTCTCGATAGTTCCACCAATTATGGACTGTTTTATCACCGATAAACACGTGATAGAGCCGTTTCTTTTCTCGGACTTTCTCTCTGACATCATCAGTCCACAGCCATGCCTGCTTGTCGACCCAGCGTCGTCCAGGATTCGTTGTGCCGAGTTCAAGGCGTGCAGCCCGAGTTATCGCATCGGTAGCGTCCTTCCAGGTTTCGTCGACAGTTGTCACTGTCGGCAACCGAATGCGACAAATAACTGCCGCTTCCTTCTCTTTCAGTCGCCACCATTTGATTCTAGCCGACCCACATCGCTCGACATGTTTACACCTCGAAGGTGTGATCTTCAGCGAGCAGATCAGTGGACGGTGTTGCGTGGCAACCGTCTCATACGGCACGGTCTTCGCGTCTATGACAAGGCCTTGGTCGCGACGCCTAACAAGGACATAGTCAATCTGCGTTTTAGCATTCCCGCTATAAAACGAGATGAGGTGGGAGTCACGCTTTCGAAATTTGGTGTTCACGATGGTGAGGTCATGTGAGTCTGCATACTCAAGTATACGCTCACCATCGGCGTTGCGCGACCCATATTCAAAACCACCATGACAGTTGTAGCCGTCTTTCGTTGCTCCGACGTGACCATTAAGGTCACCTGCCACAACAACCATATCTTGTGACGGTACTTCCACTGTCTTCTCATCAAGCAGGGACCAGAACTCGTCCTTGGTTTGCTCGGAACAGCCTGTCTGCGGAGCATACGCAGAAAAGAAATGGCATCGTCGCTCTTCTACGGCGACAACAATCTTCATCAAGCACAGAAATCTATCTTTCTTCGCTCCAGTGCTTCTACCAACTCGCACAAGCGGCCCGTCAACGTACCCACATTCAATGTTGCTACGCGGGTCTTGCCTACGTTACGGGACTTTCGGACTAGCTCAGTTGCCCCCCGATGCCGTCCTCGCATCAGGGACCCTCGCACACTTTTCACACTCGCCGGGCTTTGCGACGGCTCCCGCGGACGCCGTAGCATTATCTCGAGAAGTCTGAAACGCCATCAACCATATGATGTGACACAAAATGTTCGTAGGCCGGCCTGTCACTAGGGCCTGTCGCCTGCATTCGAATGTCCGTGTTTGGCTCGGCTTGCAAAAGCAAGCAGTTTCCAGTGGCACCACGTGGAGGAACGGACATCGCCACCAGCCGTTTGGAGAATGTTATCAGAAATTTCCCGCCACCCCACTCAGGATTAGCTCCAATCTGTCCCAACGAAACTTTGGTGTGCGCCGTGAACAATGCATACAGAATCGAACCTTTCAATCAAGGGGGGGGGGACAGCTTGTAGACTGAGCGTTTGGGGAGTTTTATCAGACATTTCTTGCCGCCTTAGTCAGGAGTTGCTCTAAGGCTGTCTAGCGAGCCTTTGAAGTGCGCCGTGAACAATACATACGGATTCGAACCTTTCAATCGAAGGGGGCGACCGCTCGCAAATTTCACGAATGGGCGTGTTCGGAGCGCAATAGCTCTATTAAGTTGTAACCTTTCATGCTGCAGCTTGTAGGTTTTGTAGGCAGTCAAACGTTCTGTACGTACGCCAAAGTAGAATGGTTTAGCTTAGGAAGGGGCAATGTTATAGGGGTGCGAATATGCAGGTGAGGATTGTGTGAAGCATTTTTTTCCGATTTCCGTGGATCACTGCGAGAAGATGCGGCGAGCTGACGGCTTTAAAATACGTACATGAACAGAGTGCCTAAGGTACTTTACGAAGATATGCTCACAGCTCCTCAATTGCCTAAACTGCCTTAGCCTCAGCTGGCGTTTTAGAGCAGCAAAAGCTAGCGGTTAGAGTTTCTTGCGCTCCTACTCGCCCAGATTTGAGTCTTCGACACTCGGAATGGCACAGTTACGTTCAGCATGAAAAGCGCTATCGAACGGTATCAATCTCGACCGATTTTGGAATCATCAATTTTTTGACTGTTTAGCATGGAGGCCGCGGCGGAAGGACGATGACGTCATCGAAAAAACGATGTCTTCGGGTTGGGCCATGCTTGATACTGTTCGATAGAGCTTTTCATGCTAAATTGAATAGTGTCATTTAGAGTGGGAAAAACTGTAATCTGGGCGAGAAACAGCGCGGAGAGCGTCTGCCGTTTTTGCGCTAAATTGCACGCGAGAACGTGTTCGGAGCACAATAACTCTGTCGAGTTCGAATCGTTTCGGCTGCAGCTTGTGTTTATTGTAGGCAGTAGAACGATATATAAGTATACTAAAGTAGAATGGCTTAGCTTAGGAGGGGGCAATGTTACAGCGGTGCAAAAATGCAGGTGAGGCTTGCGTGATGCACTTTTTCCGAATTCGGTTAACCACTGCGAGAAGACGCGGCGAGCTAAAGCCTCAAAATGCGTACGCGAACAGAGCGCTTAAGGTACGGTACTTTACGATGACGTGATCAGAACTTCTCAGCTGCCTAAACTGCCTTAGCCCCATCTGCCGTTTTAGGGCGGCGGACTTAGCGATTGAAGTTTCCTGCACTCTTACTTGTCCATATTTGGGTTTTCGACACTCCCAATAACATCGTTCTGTTCTGCTTGAAGAGCGCTATCGAATTGTATCAATGTCGACCGATTTTGGAAACATAGGCCTGTGTTGTACTCCCGCGGTAGCATCCGCGGAACCTCCGTGGACGAGGGGTGTACCGCGGACGGCGGGCGTGGCGGGGCGCGGTGATTGGCCAGGAGAGCGATTCCCGCCCTTCCGCGGATGCTCCCGCGGGAGTATAACAGAGGCCATAGATTTTTCGGCAATATTCCA
>OX377201.1:46656995-46708118 GCA_947396885.1 Heligmosomoides polygyrus polygyrus
AATTTGAACCGAGTAATGATCAATTTCGTGAAATCGCTCCAATGATTCCGGTGATAGGCCGACCAACTCCACTGGTCACGGTTTCGCAAAAAATGTCCATAACTCGGTTCATTTTTCGGAATTCAAAAATACCAATTGCTTTTCGAAAACTAGAGGAAATGCGCTTTCGAACCATATAGAAATTAGTTTTCAACAGGAAGGTCTTCACGAGGGCGAGGAGGTTCGATTTCTGGTCCATTGTAGCAGAAATACATGCCAAAATCGAACCCCCTGCCCCCTATGAAGATCTCCTTATTGAAAAACGATTTATGCATGATCAGTTAGCATACTTCCTCTATTTTTCAAAAAGCCATTGGAATTTTTGAATTTCAAAAAAAAGTACCGGGTTGTGATGATTTTTATGAAATCACTCCAGTGTCGACGGTACAGAGTCTACAAGCAGTTCTTCACAAATTTGATCATAACTCGGTACGCTTTTTGAAATCCAAAAATCCCAATGGCTTTTTGAAAAACAGAGGAAAGATGCTTTCTAACCATATAGAAACCAGTTTTCAAAAAAGGGTCTTCATACGGGGCGGGGGGGGGTATCTATTAAATCTTTTTAAATACGAAAAACTTACCGGGATATAATTATTTATACAAAATCAATTCAATCTTTTTCGCTCAAAAATCGAAGACCTCCGCCCCGCATAAAGATCTAGTTCTTGCAAGCAGATTTTTATAAGTGTAAAAGTCCTTTTCTTCTGGTTTCTAAAAAGCTCTTGGCTTTTTCAAATTGTGGAAAACGTACCGAGTTATAGTCATTTTTGTGAACGTCGAATTTCGTCGCTCCCATGACGTCGGTGCCATATCGACCAGTGGTCGATCCAATCTATTCGTTTCAGAAAACCATGATTTTTACACTGCGCACTGAACAAGATTTGCAAATTTTCGTGGCAAGATTTCAACTGTGTGCGTGATCTGCTTCAGGTAAAAAATTATTTTTCATGAAACATTTTGCAAATCGATCCTCCCTGATCATATCGGAGATCGCTGCGAAGAAGCTTAGTTTTGGTTGTATATTAATCACATCTTGAACTCTAAGATTGCACAGTTTTCACTCTCTGATGCTCTTCCTCCAGAAGGTAGAAATTTTGGGGGACGGTCAGGAGGTACACACGCCCCTCCTGGGGGGCGTACGATCTTCCTCTTATCCCCCTTGCTCACCCACCCCCACCCCCTATGCTTCACCAAGAGTCTAACGCCTGCCTTACGGACCTTTGATACGTAAAACAAAAGTTTGCGGTCCGTCTGACGCCATGCCCCTCAGTAGGGGCGGGTGTACCTCCTGTCGCACTGCCAGAAATTTTTTGTCGCGCGAAGTCCATCCTTCAGTGGCGATCGGTGATATCGGAGAACGCAATGGCTCCACGCAGCCTACCATATTTCGGAGTTTGTGCGACATCTCTGAAAAATTCTCAGAGCTTTTAAAACAATAAGAAGTGTGGGTTCTACGCTTTAAAAAGCAGGTTGTAAAAATAGCGGCTTCCATGTAATTAACGGTGTCGAATATTTTCGGCAAATCATACAAATTGGAGCGACTGTTCATATAGTGGATCGTTTCAGAAAACAGGTTTTATTACCGTGTGTCAAACTGTGGATTAAAACTTTATTGCGTACAACTCCACTTTCTGATGCTGTTTGCAGCAGTAGAGAGAAAATTACTTCCGTGACAAGTCCATCCTCCGGTTGCCATTCGGTCATCGCTTCGAAGAGTGCTTCCAAAAATCTTGTTGGAAAAGCACTTAATTTTCCTTAGCAATTGACACATCAAATTTTATAGACGGCAATTTAGGACGTAGATGTCGCCCGTTCAGGCAGAAAACTGTCGCGTCCATGACTTCCTGAAAATGAACTGAAAAATGGAAGCTTCTCATTGACTCCAAATCTGGGTGCAGAAAATCTTTATTTTTAATAAGTAATACAATCATTGTTTGAAACATTTTTATATTAATTTTACACCTTCGCGGGACGAATGAGAGACCCCACGCCTTCGTAGGCATTCCTGGAAAATCCATCCACCGGTTGCCGTTCCGTCATCGCTTCCAAGAGTGTCTAAAAAACTTTTGTTGACAAAGCACTCAAGTCAGCTTTAGAAATTAACACTCGGCATTGTGTAGAGTACAATTTCGAATGCAGATGTTGCTCCTTCACGTATAAAAATGTGCTGTGTCCACGAGATGCTCGGAAAGCCTGAAAAGTAGAACACGTTGTGATTAATTCGACAACTGCTCTCAAAAGTGCTTTATTTTCAACTGTAAAGAAAAAATATTATTATCAAAAGATTACATACATAAAACTTTTATCAGCGTTTTTTCTAACAAATTACTAAATTAAACAGTTACTTAGTAACACTCTTTCTTGAACTAATCTGACACAGTGGAAGCTGCACCTGGAAAGAAGGACCTATTAAAGGGTACAAAAATTGCACGACAATTTTTAAAAAATGCAATGGGGATTGGAAACAAAACGGTGGTATACACAAGCGGGGGGGGGGGGCCGTACCAGATCCACTCTGGGAGAGGGGGGGGTCGTAAATTTTCGGCAAAAATCGAACCACACGCTTGACCCTGGTCTAGTGGCTGCCTTACGAGATAGTGGAGACGCAGACATTTGCCACGCCTCTGTTTAAAGGGCGGGGGTAGGACGCCACTCCGCCGACAGAATCCTCTGCCAAAACCGAGAGAGCACGACCCTCCCCCCCCCTCCCCCACCCCCAAAACGGTGTTACAGTACGACCCACTCCCCCCCCCCCCTTCGATTCTCAAACCTCAAGCTTGAGCCTGCACTCACCACTGGTGGCGAACAACTCGTGCGGCCCTCGAATATGTCGCGAAGGCGGGCAGCCTTGGGAGATGGGAATGCCCCATCCAATCAGACCGCATTGAATGGGCGTACCATTCAGAGAGGGCGTGTGCAGTCTGTGCCCTGATTCTTGAGATGTGTTCGGTCTGCACTCTGTTCGATTAATATTGGCTGGCAAGCTTCCACTTATGAATGCTGCTCACCTTCATGACATGCATTACACCATCGTGGTGCTACGGATAACGAGGACAGCGTGAAAGGCGGAAATGCCACAGCCGAGGCTCTTCCATGTTTTGTCGGCATGATGATAGGATTAGCGCAGCAGGAAAGGGCCTTCCTCTTCCGCTGTGTATTGATCATAAGAGAACAGCCGCTCATCGAAAATGATGACCCCATCACTGAAACGCCCGAACAACTTCTGTACTGCAGAGGAGCTGTAGTCTGCCTCAACACTGCACATTCTAGTCAGTTTCTAACAGCCTCAAGTGGCTGGCGTCGAGGCTGCAAGCTGCAAGCTTACAGCTGCACATTCTCTTTGGAAAGTTCGAAACAATCAGGTGATGTTTTCGGGCGGCGCAAGAATTTCATAATTTTTCATGTTCTTTTTCGATTAATAGCTGTACAAAGTATTAATCACCAATCAAAAGGTAAAGGCGACCTGAAAAAGCATACCAGGTGCTGCAAGAAACTATGTTGCACCTGGAGATGACCTAGAATCGTTCCACCCAGAACATTCTGTCAACGGAATGCGCAAAATGCGAACGAGCTTTTGACTCGCACTAACAGTTTAAGTGGGTGGTATTGAGCTCACGCAATGAGTTCTACTTCTTACTTCCAACTTCAGCTTTGTATTAGTAACCCCAACTCTACTTATCAGAGCAGCAATGAAAGAACCGCTCATTTTCATCAGGGAAAAGCAAAGCTACAGATTTAGATACTTACATTTTACGGCTCTTTTTATTCTGTCTTGTGCGACCCTGACACTGCGGTCACAGCAAGTGAGAGGACCAGTTGACCAGCCGTTACTCCTTACAAATCAGATCTCGCACCTTCAGAAATTTCTAATCACTTCTAATTTCTAAATCAATTCAAGATCACGCAACGTCCGACTCGCTCACTACGACTTGCAACGCAAATTTAGAGAGAGCTCAAGGAGGATCAGGGTTCTCGGTGGTTTACATCTTCCTCTACGTTATGTTGATTGCGCTTTGTCCTTTCCAAACTTAAAGCAACTTGCACTGCTACGATATCGGGCAATATCGGTTTCAAGCTCGTACGAAAAGGTACCAAAATATGCTCATTTTAATAGCTGCTAACAATACAAAGGATTTCGACGTTTAAAGTCGCAAATATTCCACCAGCGAACAGCAAACTATATACACCAGCGTAGCGCTAGAGCTTACATGCAGTTTACAGCAAAGGTACTGCGGGAGCCTCTCACTGAGTGAAGAGCGCGAACAACATCGAAAAACTCACGAGTTCGGTGAACAGTACAACAATAGTAGGCATGGGCTTCCTCGTGAGATACTCGCCTTTGACGGCCACGCTCTGTCTCGATTCACCAAGGAGCGCGGATTCCTTGCGCATCGTCTCTTCCTTCATTTGCGCTGCAAAGTCCAGAGGGGTAATCCTGTACTTCCGGTTGAGCGGTTGCACTGGGGTTACCTTTGTCTTCTGGCTCAGCAGATTTCTTATCATTCACTGCCTCGGCAGCGAATCTTGTCCGCTCCCACTGCGTCTTGTCGAAGGTACAAGATTGCGCTTCCTCCTGAAACAATGACATCCCTCTCGCCCAAAAAGAGAGGATTCTGGAATAGCTAATATAGTAAATTCTGACACAACGGAAGCGTCTTGTGCCGTCAACATTATTGGTCAGTAATCTACATAGAAGAGATGCTACTGAAGGCAAGCATACTCTATGGCACCCTTTCACAAAGAGATAACACTGGCGTTCATTGCTCACGGAATCTCACTCCTTTCCCAGTAGATGATCACTGAACTAACCTAACGAGAAGGCACTATTTGGGGCTAAATGATATCTACAAAACCACCTCAATTAACAATTTCAAGTAGCAGACAGGACAATAACATGACAAATACCTCTATAATCTCCACTAACCTTTTAGTACTGGATTGACAAGTACGCAAGAGCGAATATCGAATCCAGCCAACGTATGTGGAGATAGGAGAGGATAAGGAAGAAGAAAATGGAGATGGCGAAAGGCAAGTCTATATATGTGGAGTTGGAAGGAGAATAGTGACCAGTGCAGCATGAAAAAGTTACACCCTCCACACCTCACGTGGTGTTTAAAGAATAAGATGATTTATAGTTCTGCAGACGTTCAATTCCACTGCTAATGTTCGCAACAGCTTCTTAGAGTGAACGAAAGTAGAACAGGGTGTGCTCCGTAGGTTATCGGTGCGGGAAACGGGGCTGCCAATGCTACTATGCGAATAAAACAGCTTCAAGAAAATGAAGATCGAGTTGCAGCTAAAAGTAAAGAAAACCAAAGAAGCCAAAGCGTCAGGAATCAGGTGTGGAAAGCACTTAGTATCCAAAGCAAATGTTTTGCAGTGAGACAGCTGCTTAAGTTCGGGAGCGGTGGACTATGCTATGTGCGCTTCTTTCGTAGTGCCCACGTGCATAGCGACAATGATGGCACGTGGGCACTACGAAAGTACTTCAGCTGACTTCTCATCAAGAAGGCTCCAAAACTCAACCTTGGCTTGATCGAAGCAGACAGTCTGCAGTGCATATGCAGAGAAGTGATAGAGTCGATCCCCAGCGGCGACAACTACCTTCATCAATCGATCCTCAAAGCGTTCGATGCTTACAATCGAGTTTTGCAAGCGTTCGGAGACGATTATTCTGACACTACTGGTGTCCTTGAAGCCTCGTCCTATATCTTTTAAACTTGCAACAGGACCACCTCCCTTCATCACCACACAGAAATCAACTCTTCTTTGCTTCAGTGCTTCAACCAACTCGCACGAGCATTCCAACAACGTACTATACTTGTGCCCGAATAATCGAATTTGAATAATTATTCGAATAATTTATTCGAATTCGATTTTCGATTGTTTGATTATCCGAGTTTCGCAAATTCGAATAGTTATTCGAATTCGATTATCCGAGGTTCGCAATTTCGAATAATTATTCGAATGCGGTTACTCGAGGTTCCAAAATTCGAATGATTATTCGAATTCGATTGTTATAGGTTCGAAAATTCGAATAATGTTCGAATTCCGAATACGTGGTTGTTTCGAATGCGGCATAATGATGATTTTTGTAAGCGACATTCATTCCGGTGACGATTGTTTTCGATAGCACACTGTCGAGAAGCTCACCGTTAAGAAAACGCATTCAGTATCCTACTATACATAGAAGTGAGTGGGTGCGCGTGCGTGTTTCCACCAGTCTATCACAACTGGCGTGTGGGCATGGCGTATTGGTGACACTGACTGCAGTTGATGGCGATGGACTGCGGTCCGAAACTTCACCCCTTAGGATAGTCGATCCCGCTGAACACAAATCTGAAGTTCGATTTTGAATTTATCGGTTGAAGTTGATCGAGCTGTTAATTTTTAGGGGGAATTCGTTGAGGCGAATCAATTGCATGACCAGTCTTCGTCGATATCTTCAAAATCCAACTTCACATTTGCATTCTCTACGACCACGACTGTCATCAGTGTCACACATTTGAGTCCTCTACGAAACTTCTACAATAAACACAAACTTCGACGTAAAATTTTAAAAAATGAGCTCAAATTCGTCTTCAGTGACCTCCATTACCTCAGGCCTGAAGTTTCGAGCTTGTTGAGTGATGCTCACGAAAAATCGATAGTTTGATTAATATCTCTTAATGGCAACCGTTACTGCAAAAACTAACATAAGATTCGTGTTCAGCGACCTCGATTACTTTGGGACTAAAGCTCACAGTTTGCATATATGACACGATTACATACCACTTTCTGTTGAAATTCAAAGTTTTTCAAATCAAATTCAACGTTGTTACACGGGAAAGATTCCAGAAGAACGTTGAAATTTATTTCAAAAACGTTGAATTTAGACTGAAAATGGCATATAACTCCACGAATTGATTAGATGCCGACTCCTGTCAGATAATGAAATGAACAAATAGAGTGAACGGTTTTTTTTTCGCAAAAGCTCTGCACTTGGCGTAGATGTTTTGCACCTGTATTTCTGTAGGATTTTCTTGTAAGACTTTTTATAGGAAAAAAGTTCCGGTGTCTTGCTATCGTAACGAGGATTGTAAACGATTCTTAGAAGATATTGAATATCTTCATTATATGTTTTTTTCAAGAATTCAATTCTTTTTTTTTGTCTCTGGCGAACGTTGTCGTTGAACTTACTTTACCACACTTACTTGAACCTACACAATGCGCTTTTGAAGTGAGTAAACGATATCAAACGAAATTGGCTAACACAAAAATCGCATCGTCCTTATTAATACACCCCTGTGCAAAATTATAGGTTCACCCTCGATTTGTCCATTAGTACCAGGGATGAGCGGATTAACCGTTATCCGTAATCCGTTATCCGGTTTCCGGTGGGTTCTGGCCTGTCGGTTTTGTTGTTCGTTATCCGGGGATTTTTCGACGGATAACGAACAACAAAATGTGACAAGCTTGTGATTACTCAGTTGATTATAAGGACAATTTTGAAAAAAATCTCTTGCGTTTTTTTCCACTGACAGTCGAGATATGCTTACAATGCCAGTTCGGTGCCTTCTCAGAGTTCTCAATGCTATAATTAGACTAAACTATCTAACTATCTATCTCTGCTCATAGCGCGTTTTGAAATGCTGATCACTGCCCTGCTCATTCATATTTGTGGGGTTTTCACCAAAATTCCTTCTAGCATAATGTACGATCTGGAAAAAAACCAGTCGATCAGTGGAGAAAAGGACAAACGTCCATACAAATCACTTCGTTTTAAGAATGTCAGATACTCCGCATCTTCAAGACCTTTTAGTGCTTCTTGAAACTATGTTTGGCTCTAGCAGCAATTTACAATTTACCCTTTCCAAAGCAAAAGAGAGAGTTTCATTCGATCTGGGCAAGAATAAGTGTTAAACTTAATTGGAGAGTAAACAAAAAGCGACTCTTTTCAACGACTGCCCCACCCAAGCCCACATGTTTTCAGCTGTAATGAAGTCACTATGGATAGATCCCAGTCCCGTGGAATCTATCCATAGTGACTTCATTCCCTGATTCCCGGTAGTGCCAGATGTGACACGCATTCTACTCTCATTTGATGTGCTGGAGGCACTTTGAATGCGTATTTGGCCACTACAATAACTTGCGGTGTTCAGCTGATCTTTTAATTTACAACACATTGGTTCATAGATGAGGTGGTTATATCGTGATCAGGGATGAGCGGATTAATCGTTATCCGTTATCCGTTTTTTCCGGTTTCCGGCGTGTTTTGGCCTATCCGTTTTGTTGTTCGCTACCCGGTGGTTTTTGGCCGGATAACGAACAACAAAATCTAGCACCCTTATGATTACTTTGTTGAAAATAAGCTTTGCAATGCTAGGTCAGTGCCTTCTCTTAGTTTTGGCATAATGGCATAATTAGGCCAAACTATCATCCTGCTCATAGCGCGTTCTGAAGTGCAGAACACTGCCTTGCTCATTTCTATTTGTGGTGTTTTTACCAGAATTCCTTCTAGCATAATATAGTGTCTGGAAAAAACGTACCGGTTGCAGGAGAAAAGAATAAGCCTTCATACGAATCACTTCGTTTTAAGGATGTGCCAGATATTCGTCTTCTATGTACACGATCTCTTACCGCATTGAAGCTATGTTTGGCATGTGAATAACTTCCGAGTGGTGAAAAGCCAGTACTTTAATATCCTACTCCTATCCTACTATATGTATATAAAAGCGTTAGAGCGTCTGTCCGTGTGTGTATGTGTGTCACAAACCTGTGTGAACCAGTCAATCATGTCAAACGTGTAAAAGTGACCCGCGCATGAATGTAGAACCTGCCAAGGCTATTCTCATGTGCAATGGATGGAAATGAACCAAAATTAGCGGGAAATGACCAGGTTGGACGAATGAGTGGAAGAATTCGAACGGGCAATCACTATTGATCGATGGCATCGATTTTCGATAGTTGTCGTTCTACCCCCGATTTGACCAATCGGGATGTGATTATGATTATGCAGGATGAGGAGACCAATATTGATCGATGGCATCGATTTTTCGACCGCAGTTATCGGTATTCGCCCAAATTTGACCATTTCGAGTGGGAGTCACACGACAGTTTCTTCGAGAGAATTACTCTAGCTTGCAGGAAATACTCTAAAGAGATTCAGGCAGTTTTTAGAACAAGATAACAGTATTGATTGACCGAATAACCGATCGACTATCAGTTTTTCTACAGATAAGATCCTTCGGGATGGGAATACCAGTCATGCGGTGGGCAGCGGGCAAGGCTTACGTCGATCGTTTTGAGGATCTTCCTTTACTCTATTCTGTATTATTCTAATAAGCAAGATTAGTTTTTCTCCTCCAAGGGACCGAAGGGTCAATAAACCGTCGTGTCTAAGGCGCTAAAGTTTCGGAGTTTGGGCCGAAGTCCCAACCAGACGTTTTGCGGACAATAGGTTTACGGGTAGTTGCTGAGCAGTAGAACCAGCTGTTGACGAGTGCGGGTTCAATACTGGTATACGTACTTCACCAATGACTTATGGTGACCAGCCGATGGACAAGTCAGTGCATTTACATACCCGTGCAATCCTGATACCTAATGGAAACCCGAACCAAGAACATTGAGTCGGAGTGCATGCGAAAGTCGGCACCTTCTCAGAGTGCGCTACTTCGCGCCTCGAAGAAAAACACCGACAAGGAGGTTAAAGGTTGCTCATTTGACACGTGACGAGGACAATATTACAAATCCCGACTTATTAATAGAGAGAAGGTTTAAAATTAGTTTTAATTTTTGTTGTTTGTTCGTTATTCGTTTTTCCGTTATCCGGCCATTTTTGGGAAAAATTATCCGTCATCCGTAATCCGTGTTTCAAAATTTTATTATCCGCTCATCCCTGATCGTGATGTCTGTACCAATGCTTGTTCTGCGACCACTCTTATTACTTCCTGTTGACTGATTGTCCGAATAGAACTGATTAGATGACAGATCCTACACTTCGTAACCCCTCGATATCTAGCTGGCCGGCTCAATGTTGACTGAAACGAAATACGAATAAGTTGAGTCTTTGCTATGCTGCAGCTTAAAGTAGCTGTGATCCATGAAGGGAGCGGTTGGAAAAACATTCACTTTGTTACTTCTAAAGGTAACATGCTTTTGTACATGTATATCCCTTCCACCGTTTAGACGCACCCTTCAAGCAGTTCTCTGACTAGGGGAAAGGCATACGTAGCGCAGTCGAAAGAGGGGTCATTTGAGGAGCCCTCTTATAAGACTCATTCCCGTCTCTTCACCTTGCCATTCAGATACTTCCCTGAAAAGATCAGGCGGGAAGTCCTGGAAGGGCGCTATAGATGATGGTTTCTTTTATTGTTACATGGGCGATGCTAGCGCAGTGATTGTTTGGTATTTAACAGCGTTGTTTATAGTACCTTGCCCCAAAAGTGGATACAGTGGTTGCAACCTTTCTATTTTTTCAAGAAGACGTTAGGTTTCAAATCTGTTCAAGCTATGGAAAAGTAGCAGCTTTTGAGCATTTTGGTATATAACAGGAAGAGGTTGCGCCATGCATTCATGTAGCACATTGCGATCTCCTTTATATCGACATAGTAAACTTTTTGCTTCTTTGGAGTTACACCCTAGTAACAGTACCCAGCGGAAACAATTGCAGAGAGCACGCGTGCCTCATTGTGCGGTGTCAGCTAATCAGCATGTACGTTGCCAAATAAACAAAGGGGCGAAAAGGACAAATGCGGACAAGCCCTGGTATCAATACATCGAGCTCGAAAGGATGGAAGGCTTGGTTGACCTGGAAGGGAAATCCGAACCAAGAACCATGAGTAAGAGAGGATGCGACAGGCGGCAATTCCGACTGCACTACCACGTGCCGATAAGAAAAAACATCAATAAAAATGTTAAAAGTGGCTTATTTGACATGCGACACGGACAGTATTACAACTACCGACCTATCGTTGGAGAAAGAATGGTTTGATAGTAGTTTTAATTTTTGTTGTTTGTTCGTTATCCGTTTTTCCGTTATCCGGCCATTTTTGGGCAAAATTATCCGTTATCCGTTATCCGAGTTTCAAAATTTTATTATCCGCTCATCTCTGATTAGTACCCGAAGAACCCGCTGCCGAGTCTCAGTAAGGTTACCGTCTCCTCACTATTGAAAGCCTCTATCGAATAATTCTAAGCAGGTTATCTTATCAGTGCAGGATACCACGATCATCTATTGAAAATTTAACGAATGGAGACCGGTGCAAAATATAAGTTCGCTTCATAAAAAATCTAATTAATCACCAAAGTGCCTACAGACAAAGTTATTGATTAGGTTATCAATAACAGTTCGCTCAAAATTGACTCATGCATGAAGTATGGCGTTCTTCAGATCAGAAACCGAAGTGTAAGTGGTTCCATTTTTAAACACTTTGTAAACAAGAATGCCCCACAAGTTCTCTACCGGGCGGAGATCTGGAGGACAACTAGGCCACTCCAAAAGTTGAATTGTATTGGAGTTTAGCCAACCTCTTATAAACCTTGTGGAAAAGATACAGAATAACTGTACTCGCAAGACTCTTATTCGCATTGGCGGGTTTCTTTACTCTAAGGTACCTAGGCATCGATAAGGAACAAAAACCTGGGTCTTCACACATTGGCTTCTCGCAGGGAACTCTTTGATATTTGTCGGGTTTATAAGTTAATCCACTACTCGCGCTTTGGAGGCTCCAGATTCTTTAATCTGTGTGCTTCTCAAACAAAGGGTGAGCCTGAGAAGATTCTTATCAGTCGGCCTAGGAGTAAGCTGAAGGTGGCCCTTTCTTCTCGTAGGGCAGCCATCTCATACCTCAAGGCGACGAGATGTATGCCGTCCTCCTTTTCCCTGGGTCAGCTTGAGTGATCAGTTGAGTTATGAAAATCGCAGTTGAGTAAGGAATTTAACACATTACAGCCTTGCCGACTTATTCGGTTCGGCCTAACAGACCTTTTATTCATGCCTCAATTAGTCACTGATCAGACATTGGTTTATCTCGCTCTATGTAGGGCTTCGTGTTGTTGTTTGACATTGGTTTGACTCCCTCTAGGTGTGTCTTCATGTTGTTGTGTTGTTGTAATACTTTTTTCTAGCGCCTGCGCATATCGCGAACGTTTTGAATAAATAAATAAATAAATAAATAAATAAATAAATAAATAAATAAATAAATAAACCTGCAGTTGACTGCGATACGTGTGTGGAATCTTGTTGGAAAAAGAGGTTGAGCCTACAAAATCTTCTGAAATATGGCAAAAGGTGATCTAGGGCAATTCCTGGTAGTCCTCACTGTTCATCCTACACGAGACGAACGAGACAAATCCGCATCTTGAAAACTCAGCCCAACCATGAGACTTCCACCGCCAATGTTGCGCCTAGATGATACTCGACCTCTTTTCTCAGATCTCTACAGTAGTGTAAAAGAAGTGGAATCCTGATGGTCCAGGTACAGACAGGTTTGGAAAGATTAGAGGAGAGAGAGGCGAGTATTCTACAGGCGCAACTTTGTCAATGAAAGTCTCATGGTTTGGGCTGCGTTTTCTGGATAAGAACTTGTTGCCTTGGAGTTCGTCTCGTGTAGCATTAACAGTGAAGAATACCAGAAATTGATCGGAAACTATCTTCTGCCATATTTCAAAAGATTTCGTAGGCATAACCTTATTTTTCAACACGATAATGCATCCATACACGTATCGCAGTCAACTACAGGTTGGCTTAAATCCAACAAAATTTAACCTTTGAAGTGGCCTACTTGTTTTTCAGATCTCAACCTGAAAGCTAGAAAGCTTGTAAAACTTTCTTGTACACAAAGTGTACAAAAAAGGAACCACTTACACTTCGATCTCTGGTATGAAGAACGCCATACTTGATGCATGGACCAATGTTGAGCAAACTGTTATTGATAATCTAATTAGTAGCATGCCAAATAGAATTTTCGATATTGTTTACAACAGAGGTGATGTGATGAAGTGCTAACCTTACCTTGTCTGTAGGTACTTTTGTGATTAATCAGGTTTTCTATGAAGCGAACTTATATTTTGCACCGGTCTCCATTTGTTAAATTTTCAGTTAAAACTCGTGGTATCCTGCACTGAGATAAACTGCTTAGAATTCTTCTATAGAAGTTTTCGATAGTGAGGAATACGATGGTAACATTACTGAGACTCGGCAGTGGGTTCTTTGGTACTAATGGACAAACCGGGGTGAACCTATTTTGCACCGAGGTGTATTAAGTTATAATGAAGTTTATTCGATTATTCGATTTTTTCGAATATTCGATTATTCGGAAATTCGAATAAACGAAAAATGGGGTTATTCGATTACTCGAAAATTCGAATAACTGAAAAAATGGTGTTATTCGAATATTCGCTCATTCGAATTTTCGAAAAATGGGGTTATTCGATTATCCGTTCATTCGAAAAATTTTAGAAAAGCACAAGTATGCAACGTACCCACAATCAGCGTAGCTAAGCATGCCTCCTGGCGTCAGGAGGCACAGCCGCAGTTCTGCGAAGCGGATACTTTTGGTTTGCATCTCAAAGGTCTCCTAAGGCAGCCGTTAGACTCCAAGGGGTTGGGGTGGGTGAGCAAGGGAAACGAGAGGAAGATCGCATGCTCCCGGCAAGAGGTGTGACTATACTTTGAACCTCCCGACCTTCCCCCGGGACCCTCGCTTATTTACTTTTATTAACCTGGACTTTAGCAGTCACTATTAGGAGAGGGGGGGGGGCAAAAGTAAAGAGACAAATTGAAAAAATCTTTACCTCTTTATAACTCAATTACAAAACAACGATGCTGAGGAATGTGTATGCCATTAAGGTCAATGACTTGCTGCCATCGCTCAGCCAACTTCCTGATCCCATCCTTCCAAACTGCTTGGGCCTGGTGTTGATCAACTGCTCGCTATGGTTGTCAAGGACCGCTTGGGGTCCTCTTGTGTCCCTTCCGGCCAGGAAGTCCCGTAGGCCCAAAAAGTGCTGGTAGTCGCATGAAGAGATGTCCGGCGAATACGGTGGGTGAAGCATGTGAACGTAGTCCAGCTGGGCAAGCTGTCCGTGATCACTTGTTCCCCATGGGGTGCGGCGTTGTCGAAGAGGGGGAACTTTTTGATATTCTGTGACTGAATAAGTTCGAGTCGTGGGTCCATCTCTTCTATTTCGTTTACCATGGCCTTGGAGTCCATCTTCGTGCTTTTGGTAAACAGCTTGTTGAGAGTGAGTTGCTGTAGAAAGAGCTAAGTGTGTGACTCGAGAGATCATGGGTCAAACCATGTGTGGTGGTGCGCGCCTTGGCGCGGGAAAAGGGGGAACGCCTCCGAGAAGAGCGAGAGAGTGGTCACTTTTGGTTCCAGATCTTTCTAGGAGCGAGGACCGGCTGTCTCCGTTGCGGCTGCATCGTCGCCGTCTCTATTATTATTTTTTAAATTCTTTGTGTTCGTGTTCTGTAATTGGCGCTTTAATAAACCGTTTCTATCCATATCGTCTATACGTCCCACTACTCGCTAGTGCTGGAAAAGAATCTAACTTGGGGGGCCAATCCGGTGACCCAAGTGATCACAGCGTGGCTGAAGGTGAGGTAGAGAGAAAACGGTTACTCGTGTGCTCTCGATATTGATCAAGACGAGGTTTCGGCTGTCCGTGTGCCGTAGTCTGTGCTAACTCGAGGTGGTTCTGTGGGTCCGGAGTAGGGTTGGAAAGGTGGAACCCCTACTGAAGTTGTGCTGTTACAGACAAACTTTCGGTGGAAGCACAGAACCATGGAGGTAGCGCCGGGCCAGGAGGTGGCCCCGAATGGCCATGTTGAGGAAGGCCTGGAAGAACGGTCTGAATCGATGGCTGTTGCAGAGTCGCGCGGGACGCGCTCCGTTACTAACATGTCAAAGGACGCCGACATGCTCGATGTGGATCTGGAGGAGGAATTCCGGAAGCTATGTGGAGGACACCCCGAACCCGAGATACTCCAGGTATGCAATCGGCTGGAGAGGGCCATTAAGGATATGGAGGTGCGGATAATAGCCGAAATAGCTAGAGCGATACGAGTTGGGCACCCGAGCCGAGCTGCAGTGGAGCAGGTAGGAAGGTAGGCTGCTGAAGAGGCAATAGGGGTGTTACGTTCCTTGCGAAACAAGTGTAGAGAAAGCGCGATAATACAGCGATGGGTGGAAGTAGTACTCCAAAGCCTAGAAAGTGAGAGTCGAACAGAAGGTGTGGAGACGTTGACAGGTCTTCTAGAGATGCGGGACGAGATGACAAGGCTGAGTGAGACGTACGGGGCAGCAGTCGGAAATTTTTTTTAGAAATTTGAGGAAACCCTTGCAGAGAATGGGGCTTTGCAGGAAACGGTTCGCTGCCAACGGAGTGAGCTAGAGGAGCTCCACGAAGCGAAGAGGCAGCTGGAGCAGCGGGAGCTCGAGCTGCAGCAGCTCAGGGCCGCAATGGACACACAGGGAGCGCCTAGAATAGTCGGTACGGAGGCGAAAAACTCAGGTAAATATCGGCGTGGGTCTGATGTGCTGAAAATTCTGCGGTCTGAATCAAAGGCAACCAATGAGACGAAGGCGTTTCAGGGGAGCCACAGAGAAGAGCTACGGGCGACGGCGCCGCGGGATGGGCAGCGTCGGACCCAGCTGGGCCATGGAGCCGGACGGAGAACATTAGGTGAGTCGGATCACAATAGTGAGAGCGATATGGAGGGGAGCGCGAGTGAGATGAGCCGGAGTGACCAGGTGACTCAATACCTAAGGTATCTAGCTCTCCCAGAGGTGCGGCCGTATAGCGGGGAGGATGCCACGTATAGCTTCAATGCCTTCCTCGAGAATTTCCTCTTGAAGTATCCGAAAAGCGGCTGGTTGGAGGCCGAGCTAGGCGTCCTGCTGCGGTCGAAGTTAGTAGGCAAGGCCAAAACCCAGTACGAAGGCTTACCTAGGGCGATTCGCGAGGGTAGCTTCAAGGAGCAGGTTGACGCGCTAAGGCAGGCATGTACGGCTGAGTTGAGAAACCACAGGATTGTGGCCTTGGGTGAATTGAGGAAACTTAAGAAGAAGGAGGGGCAGTCGGTAGCCGATTTCTGTGTGAAGTTGGAACAGCTTACCAGGCGTGTGCACCCTCACATGAGCGAAGCAGCTTTGGATGCGGAGCGAGCTCAGTTACTGTACGAACTCGCACACTGGGATGATTCAGACCATTTAATGGAGGCGCTTGAGAGTGAGAACCAGCCATACGAGGTACTGAAGCAGACGGCTATGCGGATTGAGCGGCGCAACTGGACGCTACGGAATAGAGCAGTAGTGCCCCGGCGCAGTTACGAAGCTGGCGGAGAGGGAACAGGACTCAAGGCGCAGGAGTTAGGAGCTGAGCAGAGGGGAACCACAGGTTCGAGGGAGGAATCCCGAAGGGAAGGTACGAGTAAACGGGCTCCATTGTGTTATAAGTGCCACGAGGCAGGCCATATCGCCAAGGACTGTAGGGCCCAGGAGCAGCAAGGGCATAGCGCGGATAGTCAGAAGGTGACGTCTCTGTCGGCCCGGTTAGTGCAAGCTGGTTGCCGGACGATAGGCAGATTGGGAACAGAGCAGTTGGAAAGTGAGGGTAACGTAGCATGTCCCGTTGTGGGAAGGAAGTATTCAACATCTATTGAGGTGTTAGGAAGGAAGTGGACGGGGCTGCTAGATACCGGATCAGAGGTTTCAATCATACCCGCTGAGGTCTTGCTAAAGGCAAAAGAAGATGGACATGACATTGACAGTGAGGTAGTGGAGCATAGGATAGATCGGTCAGTGAAAATCTGTGATGCGTCGGGAGGAGTGATGAAGTTTATTGCATTAGTGGAAGTCGGAGTGAGAGAGGTACCGAGCACGCGGGAAGTGATGGCTAAGATGTATGTGACCGCAACCAAAGGAGGTGTGATCATTTTGGGCACCAATGTACTCCCCGCGTTGGGCTATGTGCTCAGGAAGCAAGACCCGGGTGTTGAGGATGTGGTGAACGCACAGGGGAGAACGTGCAAGAGATAGGGTGTCCCAAGAAGGGGGAACGGAAACCTCACGTCAATTTGGCCTGTGTCGCTCGAAGGACCTATGTAGCACCCGGTTCAGTCAATTGGGTGCGGTTGCAGTGGTGTGCACAAGATGAGGAGTGCATGTTTACCGCGTCCCACGCACTTATGCAGTCGGAGTGTGTAGGGCAGGAGCGGATGGTACAGTCGAGGTGCCAATAGTAAATCGAAGCCAGGAGCCAGTGGTGTTACGAGTAGGAGAGCCTGTAGGGATGTGGGAAGAGAAAGAGGAGGAATGGAGCGAAGTAGCGGGAAAGGATGTGCCGACCGATTTGCTGGCCGTGCAACCAGCCGAAGACTCGAAGAGGAACAGGATGAATGTACTTCGATCACTGTTGACGAAAAACCGGAAATCGAAGACGATGCCTGCGGAGTTGTGGAGTACCCTGAGAGAGTTCCAGGATGTGTTCGCGGTCCATGACACGGAGCTCACACAAACAACCCTGGTCACTCATGAAATCGACACCGGCAATACGACGCCTATTCCACAGCGAACGAGGCCTGTGCCGCTGGGGGCAAGAGCGGAATTGAAAGAAATTCTCCGAGGCCTTTTGGAGCGAGGGATTATCCAACGGTCCCATTCCCCGTGGGCGTCCCCGGTGGTGCTGGTCCGAAAGGACGGGTCACTGAGGCTTTGTGTGGATTACCGCGAATTGAACAAACACATCCGACAAGACGCATATCCGTTGCCGACAGTAGATGCAATGTTACAGAGCTTGCAAGGTAAAAAGGTGTTTACAAGTTTGGACCTTTGTGCGGGCTACTGGCAAATTCCGCTGTCATCCGAAGCGAAGGCGAAAAGCGCGTTCACAACGTCGGAGGGATTGTTCGAGTTTACAGTGCTACCTTTCGGCCTCAGTACGTCTCCGGCAGAGTTCCAAAGGCTTATGGATAAGGTGCTTGGAGAACGGAAAGATAAGGAAGTTTTTGTTTATATTGATGATATTCTCATTGCCACGGAGTCCGAGAGAAGGCACCACGAAGTTCTGCGAGGGGTACTGCAGGCGCTAAAGGAAGCTAACCTAAAGTTGAAGCCTCAAAAATGTACATTCTTGGAAAACGAAATCGCGTTTCTTGGGCATAGAGTGGCTGGTGATGGGGTGCTAGTCGATCCCGATAAAGTAGAGAAGGTTCAGGAGTACCCGAGGCCCACGAACCTGGCAGAATTAAGGACATTTCTAGGCATGTGCGGGTACTACCGTAAGTTCATATGGAACTTTGCGAAAATGGCCAGACCACTGTTCGACCTCACCAGTCAGCGAGCGGCGTGGAAGTGGAGCGACGAACACGAGGAATTATTTGAGCAATTAAAGGAAGCCTTGACGAGCACGCCGGTGCTGGTGCAACCAGACGCGGAAGGGGCAAGCAGTGGGAAGCGGCCTTTCATAATCTACACGGACGCGTCTCGATGTGGCATAGATGCTGTACTATGTCAGGAGGGCGAGGACACGTTTCTACACCCAGTGTATTTCACGTCACGCAGTCTCACCAAAGCAGAGCGAAATTACCACGTGACGGACGCAGAAGCGCTAGCGGTTGTATTCGCGTTGCGAAAGTTCCATTTTTCGCGTACGGCATGGAAGTGGTTATACGAACAGATCATCTCCCTCTAACAGCCCTTTTCAACCGGTCCAACGTATCGGGGTGTGTGGGCCCTGGAAATACAACAGAACAAGGTAAAGATTGAGTATGTAAAGGGCCGGGCAAACCCTGTAGCAGATGCGTTGTCCAGAGGAATGCCGAGTCGGGACCAACAGCCGGAGGGGATAGAGGAGGCGCCGGAGAGAGTGGTGTGCATGGTGGCCTCAGATAACGGAGAATGGTTGAAGGAGTTGGAAAAGGACGTGCATTATGGCGAGGTAGTAGAATGTGTGCGTAAGGGCGATGAGGAACGGGAGGTGAACTGCCACGAATGAGCAGAAGTTTGAAAGTAATTGATTTCGTTCTGGAGGACGGGAATTTAAAGCTAATCAGAGAAGACGGAGAAGCTGTCTTGCTGGTGCCAAAATCGAAACGGAGAGAGGTTTTCGACGAGGCTCATCGTAGAAGTTTGGCAGGCCATTTTGCTGCCAGGAAAATGCTGAGATTGCTTCGTAAGCGAGTGTTCTTGGAGGGCATGGAGCAAGACGTAAACAGATGGGTCAGGGAGTGTCGTGAGTGCTTTCTGACCAATCCGCGACCAGCATTAGTGCCAAAGTTGACTCCCATGGTGACCACGAGACCTTTCGAATTGGTCTTCGCTGACATCTTAGAAATGGGTCTCAGCGCATCTGGGATGAAGTACGTGTTGGTGCTGGTAGACCATTTTTCTAAGTGGTTAGGCGCATACGCCCGACAAGAGAAGAGAGCTGCATCGGTGGCGACGGCCATATACCAACGATGGATTTGCGAGAACGGGCGCTGGCCGCGACAGCTACATTCCGATCTGGGTGGCGAGTTTGTAAATCAAGCCATGGACGAGCTGGCTAAGGTAGCGGGTATAGAGCGCTCCACGACGAAAGGATACGATTCTAGGGCCACTGGTGCCTGTGAGCGGGCCATAGGTGCTTTGCAGCGGATACTAAAGAAAAAGGTAGATCGGCCTAACTACTGGGATAACTGGCTGCCCAATGCCGTATATGCTTATAATGTCACCCCGCACGAAGCGACTGGAGAAAGTCCGTTTTTTGTGTTGTACGGATTTGACCCATACCTCCCATCGGCAGTCATTCCCGAGAGTGCTATCTCAGCATATTGTCTGGATATGGATGATTACAAAGCGGAGCTGCTGCGTGGTCTCCAACTCATCAGGACGGAGGTAAAGGAACACGCTGAAAAGTACCGCGAGAGGATGAAAAAGTATTTCGATGCTAACCACGCGGTAGAGGAGAGCAGGTTACCCAAGACCGGAAGCAGAGTTTTCATGAAACTTCCCCGTGAAAAGGGCCAGCGGAGGCATCCTAAATTAACCATAGAATGGGATGGGCCGTTTAGGGTGCTGGAAACCAGTGAGAACTCAGCGTTGATAACGCGTGTTGGGCGCGAGGACGAACATTTACGAATCCAGATGGATATGTTGAGAGTGTGCCCGGAGGGGATTAGCAATGAGCCTGTAAAGGTAGACATGGGCCGGCGGCAGAGGCGTATGAGGAGGAGTGGCAGGCGTGTCAGAGTGATGAGCTGCAATGTACGAAGTTGTGCTTGTTTCAGGAACGATCGGAATCGTGAGGCGATGGACTCAGGAAGCGAAGCGTTGGAAAATTGTGGTAGGCCGGAGAAAGAGAGTCGCGGATGCGTCGGACTCATGAAGGCGCAGAGATGGGCTGACGTCGAGGACTCGCGCAGCGTAGTGATGGTCGTGCCGTTGGCGCTACGAGCCTTGAAGAGGCTAAGAGGATTCAGGAATACCACCGTTTTCTACTATCGGAGCTTCTGGGACATAAACCCGGGAAGGACGATGCTGTTCGAAGGACGCCCGAGACATGTGATCCTCGTATTTCCGTCTGAAAATGTCGGAATCGGCGCGTGGTCACCGCTGGTCGACGCCGTGGGCATGTGGGTGGCCGGAGGAGCCACGATATACCTGGTGGCAGGTCCGAAGCCGATCGCAGATGAGGCCTGGGCTGAGGTGGCTGAGCTGGCGAGGAAGCAAATTGACACCTACATTCGACCAGAGTACCGAGGGAGGATAGTGGACAAATTTCCACTCGGAGCTGCAACTGTCGATTGGAAAGCGCCCTGTTTTGCTCTCGGTATCGTCGAGGACATCGAAGGTGTTCTGTCCGAACGGCAAGCTCTTGTCTTTTACGCGGCATGCGCACAGCAGTTGGAGCCCTGCCTGCAGATGGAACCCCTTCCGAACAAGGATCATGGAGTTGGAATAGGACTGGTGGGCCACAGCGACGAAAGTTGGTCACGGGTCAAGGAAGGAAGAGTCGGCAAAGAGCGCGGATGGCGGGGGCCCACATCGCGACAGAGATATAGGTTCCATGCTTAGACCGGGGTACGGTCATCTAGAAAAAGAGGGGCATGTTGAGAGTGAGTTGCTTTAGAAAGAGCTAAGTGTGTGACGCGAGAGATCATGGGTCAAACCATGTGTGGTGGTGCGCGCCTTGGCGCGGGAAAAGGGGGAACGCCTCCGAGAAGAGCGAGAGAGTGGTCACTTTTGGTTCCAGATCTTTCTAGGAGCGAGGACCGGCTGTCTCCGTTGCGGCTGCATCGTCGCCGTCTCTATTATTTTTTTTAAATTCTTTGTGTTCGTGTTCTGTACTTGGCGCTTTAATAAACCGTTTCTATCCATATCGTCTATACGTCCCACTACTCGCTAGTGCTTGGCCTTGGGTTGGCCGTCGAATCTAACTAGCTTCCAGTATACCGGTCCGGGGGCGCAGACCCAAAAGATCTGAAGATGCTTCTCGCCGTGAACATCTCGCCGAACGAAGGTCGGTAACGGGTCACAGGCCTCACACAGACTGGCTGCTTAGCAGGGTTAAGATAGAAGACGTACTTCTCATCCTGCGTTAAGATTTAGTCCAGGCTGTTCGGGGTTGGGAATCGGGAGAGATTTGCGCGACACAGGTCGACTCGTCAGGCTGGGGTTTCGGCATGAGACAGACTGCGGTTTTGGCATGCTTCTGGAAAGGGCCGAAGTGGTAACTTCTCAGGTGGCCTTCAGTAGGTAGCACACAAACAAACAAATACGACAAGTACGAAACCAGACTGCAGTCACGAGATATATGGACACGGCATGGAGAGTCTCACTACTTTTGCCCCCACCCCTAGTAGAGCACACTTGTAAGAAAAGCGAACTATTGCATCTACACTTCGTTCAGGCTTCAACGATCGAAGAATCCCATATTGTATTTACGAGATTATAAATCCTATGGTCGACCGATATTGGAGTTCGGAATAACTATTTGGAACCATTGCAAAAAGAAGGACATCGAGCTTTTAGAAAGCGTTCAAAACTGTTTTACCCGAAAGCAATATTTGAGATGTCATGGTGTCAATTACTGTTATGGTATCAAGGGAAAAAGCATTTGGTCTTCCGACGCCTGCTAGTAGAAAAAGAAAGCTGATCTCACTAAGATTTTCAAAATTTTAACTCATAGGGTCTTCATAGATGCAATTTCGTTTTTCGGTGTACCGTTGACTAGATCTATGAGAGATAAACTACGGCTAAACGTCTCGATTGCAAAGAAGAGGATTAGGACAAATTTCTTCACCTATAGGAGCCTCAGCCAGTTCAACACATTACTAACAAGGGAGGTTAATGAACGTCCCATGGCTATTTTAAAGGTGACCTATTATGGGTTGTAGGCGGTTGTCTGAGAAGCACCGTAGTGGTTTTCAAATTTCCTGCGGACATCTGGGTAGGTCAAAAACTGCAAAAAACCATTTCACTTCAGTGTGGGCCGATAAAGCAATATTGACGCCTGGAACTGCCATCTCGAGGTTAGAATGTAACTTGCAAAAGGTTTGGGGCTGGAACAGCAGCGGAATTACAGCGATTTCACAATCTGCTTGTTAGCGGTAAAGTGACCGAGGTGGAACGTTGAGGTGCGTCGCTCACCACCGACGGCGCAGCGAACGGACGGCCGAGTGGATGTGGGGGGCAGGCTTGTGGGAGAAGTGACGGGGGTTCGGATTTATAAACCCAAAAATAAACACCCAAAGCAACAGCGTTCATAAAACATAATTCGATTGGCCATTGAGGAGGAACAGGCGACTTTTCTTTGCCTACAAAATAGATAACTTCAGAACTCCAGAGATCGAGGAAAATTTATTATTTTATTTTTATTTATTTTTTATTTTTTATCAATTAATTGACTATATTTATGTTCGATTTTTTTCGACCCCTCTTCGACCTCCGGAGAGAAAGTATAACAGTACCAATCTGTCTTCTTCATCCTCAACCAACCATATTACAAGAGGTCTCACGACCGTCACATACAGCATCCTCCTCACTGTTACAAAGAGACGCAATACCACCCACACCATTGTCATCGTCCACCTAACAGGATACATCCTGCGTTTCGTTCAAGTTAAGCTAACATCACGAATGAGAGAACGTCAGTGCAATAAACATCATACAAAAAACCACCTGGAGTGTTTCATCCTTATCAATATCACCCCCTACATAGCATTTTGAAGTATACCCCGAAACGCATCTGCTATGACGATCTGAATAGGGGCAGAGTAGTAGGGAGGAATGCAGTTAGCAAGACAACCAATGACTCGGCACGGAGAACACATTGCATTATACAATTGATATTAAATCAGGGGGAGGGTATTATAGTCTGTCGAAGGACGATCGATCATAGCAATCGATCAAATATAAATATATACATCAATTAATTAATTGAAAATATAAATAAAAATAAAAATAAATGATACCTCAATATTACATAACAAATGAAATAATAAATAAATAAATAGGTGAAAAATAAAGATAAATCTTTTTATCCAATTTTTCAATCTCTCTTCGACTTTTGGAGTCATGAAGTGCTAACAGGCCCACTGTCAATGCCTAAAGAAGACGGTCACCTGTTCTCTCGTTCGTGATGTTAGCTTGACTTGAACGAAGCGCAGGCTGTAGCCTGTTAGCCGGACGAAACAATGACGTGGGTGGTATTACGTCTCCTTGTAACAGTGAGGAGGATGCTGTATGTGACGGCCGTGAGTCCACTTGCAATATGGTTGGTTGAGGATGAAGAAGACAGATTGGTACTGTTATACTTTCTCTCCAGAGGTCGAAGGGGGTCGAAAAAAATCGAACATAAATATAATCAATTAATTGATAAAAATATAAATAATAAATAATAAATAAAAAATAAATTTTCCTCGATCTTTGGAGTTCTAAAGTTATCTATTTTGTAGGCAAAAAAAGTTTCCTGCTCCTCCTTAATGGCCAATCGAATTATGTACTATGAACGCTGTTGCTTTGGGTGTTTATTTTTGTGTTTGTATAGTATCATCCAGGCTGAAATAAAGTTATAATGTTAGTATGGTACACTACCGTGACCAAGATACACTTTATATCGACAAAAACGTATGGAGCAAGACCAGCAAAGCGGGCACAGCACCTCACTGTGCCCGCAAGCCCGCCCCATAGCGACTCGGCCATCCGGTCGCTGCGCCGTTGATGGTGAGCGACGCACCCCAACGTTCCACTTTGGTCACTGTACCGCAACAAGCAAATTGTGAAGTCGCTGTAATTACGCTATTGTTCCAGCCCCAAATCTTTTGCATGTTGCATTCTAACCACGACATAGCAGTTGCGTCAGTATTGCTTTATCTTCCGCACTGAAGTAAAATGGTTTTTTGCAGTTTTTGGCCTACCCAGATGTCCGCAGAAACTTTGAAAACCACTGCGGTGCTTCTCATACAATCCCCTACAACCCTCAATAGATCACTTTCAAAATTGCCACGGGATGTTTATTGACCTCCCTTGTAAGTGATGACAAAGTGTCGTTGCGGTTGCCCATGCCTTCCGTAAACTCATAGAGAAATAGCCTGTTATTGACAAATTTTTATCTTTTTCCTGGATCACGTCCCGATTATGCTATTTTGGTAACTTTTAGCAGACATTAATTTGTAGCTATTTGTTCATTTTGTTTATTTTCATTTGGTGTCTTCATGATTTCATACGTGTTGTCACATTCCACGTGTTTAGACAAATAAATAAATAAATATGGTGCGTTCATGCCGCATGAACTTAGCGGCCATCAGCTAAAGGTGCGCTAGGGTGCGCGTCTATGAACTTCTTGGCTTTACGGCGGAATTTTTCTTGGCCCGAGAATCTGGCAACTGGTGACAAAAGTGGATGCTCCACGTTTGCCATACGCGGAAAACGGCAGTGGCTCAGTCGCGGCGAAGCAGGATTTTCCACGCCAAGACCGAACTTCACCCAAAAAGGTAGTGCTCAGTGTTTGGTGGGATTGCAAAGGAGTACTCACTGGGAGGCGGCAGCGACACTCATTTTGATGCGTGCCGCGCGCGCGTGCGTCGTCCGGGCGGAGTCCTCGCTGCGTTGCTGGCGGAGAAGACGAGTTTGCGCGAAAATGCCGAGATTGGCAGATTGGAGCGCGAGACTGTGTCGGCGAATGCATTGTTGGGCGTAATTGCAGGTGGGAAACCTGTAGAAATGCTTAGGTTCGCCTTGTAGAGCGGAGTAATCTAACGGTAAGGATTCTGATCATCCATCGAATGGTTTTGAGCTACGTCCAATGAGTGGAAAGCGAGGAACTGGTGAAGATATGTGAGAAGGTAGATCCAAAAACAAGAAATGAGTAATGGGTCATTGAGATAGGGTTTTAGGCGGACAAACCTTTGTTTTTTAAGTTTAGCGGTGCATGTTAAAAATCGAAAACTGTTCAAATAATAACAAATTAGTTGATTTATTTGAGGAATAGTTGTAGTGTATTTAGAGAGTTATTTGCAACGGTTACGCATTAAGCAAAGCATACTGTACATTCAGATTCCGACTAAATAAAATGTTAGCGGACCTATGATAACTGGATTTGAATATCCTTTTTGTTGAAGTCTCAAGGTTTTGTGAATTCATGATCATAATTGCCACCATTCTTTTGATCTCAGTGATTCATAATGTGTGTGAAAAAATCGTCCAATGCTGTTTGTTAATCTAGCTTGAAATTTAGCTAAAGTTCCGTGATTTAACGTTTTTCATGAAAATCCGGTCTGATTACAGGTTCAAACATACATTCCCTCCCGTTACAACGCGTCCGGATAAGACGCGACTCTCGTTATGACGTAGATTTTTCTCCGGTGCTGGCCAGCTTACCTTTACGCCAATACAAACCAACTTCGGATAAGACGCGTCGTATGCAGCGCTTCACCTGTTATAGCTCGGTTTTGGGAGGAGCTCTGCGTTCAAAATGACTCCCGTTATAACGCGATCCGGGTTCAATTTCGGTCACACACAGAAAATGAAGACGATCAATATGTTGAGAGCGTCTGCTACAAAACCAACCCCTCTATTGCCTCGTTCGCAGCCGCAACAAGGACCTCTGCGACAACAAATTAAATGCATGTAGACGTTTTTCAAGCCTGTGCGAGACACAAAAGCGTTCACAGCCAGCAGTAGGTCGGGCACAGTATAAGTCACCCGGTAGTCGTTAGAAGCTACCTTAAATTGTAGGGTTTCCTCTATAGAAAGGAGAGAAGATTATTCAGAACAATATCCTGAACATTTGTTTTAAGCCTAGACCAGCTGCTATAGAGGCTATGTGCAGTCACATGATGGTTTGTTGCGATCAGAACTCTGGCACTATGCAGGACTTGTACCTGCATCCTCTGCCATTAGTGCAGGATTAAAGCAACAGTGCTGCTTGATCACACGCAAGATCCTGATATCGTGAAAAGCGCTGAAATGCTACTGCAACCAGGATATGGCGGAAGCGGCGCGCGATTTAGCAGCGCTGATAGCGCAATGTGCTAACATCCTGCCTGTATAGCAGAGTGCGAGTTCACGTCCCGCCTGCGCGAGAGCTTTAACGGCGGCAAAAAAAATATTGTACATCAGGTTACACTTTTTGTTGTGGATCAAGTCTAACTTTCCTCTGGTTCTCGTTATTCCTCACACATTTCTGTCATACTTATGCACATAGCAGCAGAGCACCTCAAAGTACAGGACTTCAATAATAATCTAAAGACATTCTTTGCCTTCACCGTCTCTTCATAATCACGTATTTCGTTAATATAGCTATATTTAGTGACTTCATATTCTAGATAAATCTGAGCTTGAAAGAGTGTAAAAAGGCCAGCTCCGGTTAGGACGCGGCTACAGTACCCTCTCGTTATAACGCGAGTTTTCTCCGGTCCCTTCAAACGCGTTATAACGAGAGGGTACTGTATTACAACAAAATCTGTGGAGCATTCTTGAACCTTACCAAAAGCCAATGAGAAAACCTTCGTGATTCAACCTGATAACGGTAGAAGATTTCTTATATCAAAAGAGAATGAAGAAGAGTAGGTAGCTATGGAAACATTTCACAAGAATATTTGACAATCTGTGGAAAAAACACTGTGAGCACCATACGCTCTCATGGAACGGGACTCATCATGTTTTCTTTCTAATAACAAGTGCTCCGACACGCCTAACGGCGTGTCTCACATTGCGCGCTTCGCGCGACTTTGCAGCTTCACCGATCTATGGAAAGTAGTTTTTGTAAAACATAAACTTTGCTATCATCTAGGACATCTACTTTATCGGGATCAAGCCGTTGACCACTTCGGTACCTTCATCATAGACATTTTCTCCGGACCGGCCAGTAACGTCATTGGTTTGTGCTGCGCAGTACTTCTATCCCTCAGGTTGCTCCTCCACAACCGTTCTCATGCTCAACAGCTAGCGTTTCCAGATATCGTTTACATGTCTTCTGAAGCCAGGTTCCCCTTCTCTCGTTTCTTCTTACTGGATCTAATTGCTGGTCCGCCGTTATTGGTCTTCCCTCTCTCTCTTGGTCGCCCACCTTTCTGGTCCCAATTCCTGGCACGCTTCTTCGTTTCCACTACTGACTCCCTTCTGGTCTCTTCTTGCTGGTTCCCCGTCCTAGCCCCTCCTTCAGGTTCTTCCTTTCCTTTCTGCTAGCTCTCCTGATCCACCCTAGAGGTTCCCCTTACTGCCCTTCTCCACCATCCCCTTAGTGGTTCTTCCATGTTCACGGCAAACGTCGGTGACACGTATTCAGAATCAGGACGCTGGTTGCGCGACATAGGGGGCCCGTCTTCTGGATTCAGAAGCTCAGAAGTGAGCAGTCGCCGCTGTGTCGAGTATGAAGAGGCTATGCATATGGCAGATTTCACGTTCTTCGTATGAATTCTCTTAAGGCTCCTTTCTTGGTTACCGTCGTGGTCCCGCCTCCAGGTCCCTTCTTTCAGATAGATTCCTCCTTCTGCTTTCGAGATCCTCCTTAGTACCCTACCCCAATTAAGTAGCCCTTCCACGCTCACGACACGGCGACGACGAGCGAACGCCCATCGCGCGACATCGGTGTCACATCTCCTAAATCCCGTCTCTCCTACTGGTAATTGATCCCCTTGCTAATCCTCTTCACTGCCTTCCTTCACTTGTTGCTAACTCTCTACTTGTCCATCCTTATTGCCTAAACCCTTCTTGGTGCCACCTCTCGGTCTGTTTCATTGTTCTCTCTATCGACCCCCCCCCCCATCCCGATGCCTCCTCCAGGTCCCTCCGTCCTGGTCGCTGTCGGTTCTGATAGATCACTCGGCCGTCCCCGCTGTGGATGATGCGGCGCACAATACCGGCCTTAACTTTTGGTCCTTGGGCGGAAAAAGCGAAAAAACCGCATTTTCCGCCCTTTTCTGTAGCGCTCTCTGCTTCAAATTGAGCGCATTGTAAATTGAAACACATGTTCGTGATCAGCACCGAGCCCTCTTCCCGATAAGCTGCAAAGCGCCAAGCGAGGGCCTGAAAAATCGTTCGTTGACCTAATTTCTGCCTGGCGCGGCTGACCCCTTCCCTCGCGCGAGATAATTACATCCACAGCTCCTATGTAGCTAATGAAGGAAGAGATTCGGCCTATTCAAGCCTATGTTTAACCTTATATATAGCAGCGCATAGTTTTCTGGATTCCCTATTTTTTTGCGGTCACAATGATGTAATTTTGTAAAGGATCTGATAATTTAATTGGATTTAGTTTCAAAGAAAGTGCCCACTTTGGAGGACTCTAATTTTGAAATATCAAGTTTATGTGTACTTATACTTATTTGTCCCGCTAAACGTAATAGTTTCAATTGAGATACGAAAGTGGAACCTTTGGTGTTGAAATCGTTAGCAATTATTCGGCGAATTTTCCCATGATGAAAGTGATCACAGAACTGTTTCTTTGAAGAAAGAAAATTATGAATTTGAAGCCCATGAAAACTCCTTATAGTCTTCACCGGGTGAGATTTCCACTAGGCTAGAAGACATTTTAGCCACGCAGTTACACAGCAAAGTCACTCCACACGCGAACTCAGGGTCGTTTAGAAAATGACTCAAAAATGGAAAAATAGCCTCCTGGTAAATACACCAGTTAAATCTGAATTGAACGGTGGTCCGATTTCAATTTTTTGTGTTGTTTGTTTTAGAATGACATATGCGTGATGGGATGAGGTTGACATGGTTCCCTGAATGTGATTATATGTTTTGCGCTTTTTTAAATCCTACCCCTTAAAGCTAGTTGTTTTCGAGAAAATATTAGAATTGAAAAAATTAACAGATTTACCGAATTTACCGGATTTTACCGGTGATATTCCGCATGAAAAATAAGCGGTAAAAAATTTTCCGGCGGCAAGTCAGCCCACGCCCCTGTTCTGAACCAATACAAGACGGAGAAAGAATCATTTTACTGACGATTAGAACTCGTTGAAGAAAGAAGGAGTAGCGCTAGCAGAACTTAGTGCATTTAGTAAATGGCATCGTTCTCGTAAGAGAAGTGGAAGAGGCTCAAGTAACTGTAGTCACCCTGTTGAGAAGCTTCATCCACTACAGCTGCCGCGTGGTGCGGCACCGGTGAAAGGGACATTCAAACATGAGAGCCATCGTTTATCGCATTCTATCGAATCGTTCGTATCACAGACAACGCAGCAGGCCAGCAAATCTAATTTTTCTCACCAAGAGAAGCAGCAACGTAAGGTACCAAAAACGTGTTTGTTGCTTCACACTTTTACCACTTCAACGCAAAATGACTTGTCTTATCAGGTGGTCCAATACTACGGCTACTACCCATCTTCAGCTATTTTTCAAAACTTCTAAGACTACACTCTGTACTTGATCCCCATTCACACTTTGACGCGCAGTCCGCTAAATGTATTGTAGAAATAGGTGATCCGCCGCCAAGGTTATGGCCTATGTTATACCATCCCTCACCCCGAGCGATGCCTAGTGGTATGCTTCCGGCAGAGTGGCGTTCTACCCTTGGCCTTTAAGCAGGGGCGTGGCAAATGTCTGCGTCTCCACTAACTCGTAAGGCAGCCACTGAACTCTCGAGCAAGCCCAGGGGTTGGGGTCGAAGGGGGGGGGGGTGGGCGGACCAAGCGGACGAGGGGGTAGAACGCTCGACTCCCGTATGCTGCCGTATCGATCGAACGGCGCGACGCGATCGATATGCGAGCATTTCATTAGGCGTCGCTCTGGGTAGGCGGTGGTATAAGGCCTATGGTATACTCCCGCGTCGCTCTAGCGACGGGCGCGGGGCAACTGTCAACGGCGCGTCTTCGCTCCAGTGGCGGACGGCGCGATTGTCAGTTGGCGTGCCATCGCTCCCGCTATGCGTCGCAGAGGGGTGTTATACCCCCGCGTCGCGGGAGTGAAACATACCCCGTGCGACGGCCATCGCAGTCCATCACTCGTCGCTGTGCACTGCACTGCGACGAGGACGGGCAGCGATGGTCGCGGAGGGGGGAGCGGTTGCCGTGCCCTATTCTATGCACTTCTGCTCGCTTATTTCGACACTTCCTTGGTTCGTGACCATACCACAGCAATTTCAACACACGTCTAGTGATGCTGGATGGTCATATAATGTCTCTGTTGTTCTCCTCGTAGGGTTTTCATCGTGGGTAGACTCATTTTGGGTTTTTTCGACGGCTTGAGCGGCTAGTTTTTTGAGGAAATATTTTCTAGGCCGTTTTTTCCCACCCTTTTTTGAACCGTGCGAACCTAACAGTATTGCATCTCATGCGGGGTTAGGGTTTTGCAACTCTGCCACTGCTTTTGCTTTCTGTGCTCTAATACGGATTGTCTCGAAAAAACTCATGCGCTCTCTGTGAGGTCAAATAATCGTGTTCTGCTACATGAAAAATCTAAATAAACTCGTTTTGAGAAAGGAAAGACTCGTAGATTGGGTGTCCGACGGCGATTAAGGCATTTGATTCCTTTTTCTATGGCTCCCGCTCCCCCGCTGTATTTGTCTGAACATTCCTGCAGCACAATGTTCTAAGTTAGTCCAACTGGGTTCTTGAGCGAATTCACGACAGGATTCACGGTGAATGTGATGGACAAAGCACAATTTCGTCACTGCACTGGATCAGCTGATTCGCTATAGTTCTGCAAAAGTCTCCGTCTGCAGAACCGCGTGAACTATGTCAGCCTCAGCGATGGCGACGGCTCACGACGCGCATCGCGAGCCGTCGCGTCGCTGTGCACTCCCGCGTCGCTGCAGCGGACGGGAGTTTACCATAGGCCTAACAAAGGCCTAGCAAGCAATCGCACATGCTTAAGCTAAAAGTAAACTCGGCTGGCATACGCCGCACTGCCGTAGGCATCTCTTGGCTTCAGTCCCCTCGCCCCCGTCGTGACGGACATGTGACATTAGCCGATTATACATATAATAAAGATATGAAGTATATTAAAGAAGCACCTACCGGGGAGATACTTTTCATCGTAGAATTCGTTTGTAGTGAAACTTCTTTGCTCTTGCTTGCACCCTCTTTGTTCCCTTTTTCTTCACTTCTTCGTACTGTACCTTCTCTCTCTTCACTTCCACTCCTTTGGCATGGTTTTCCTCTACTTCTTTGTATTGGCCCGTCTTTTTCCTTACTTCCACTCCCTTTGATTTCTTTCTCTCGACTTCTCCTGCCGAAAGGGTAGTCACCTTTTGGAGGACTCAGTCCTAAACGTGTCGGTTTCTACATTTTCATCCTAGACCTCAACGTATTTGTCCCCAGAACTTTCGAAGCATCTCCTTCGAAAACCATAATTGCTGCTCCTAGATGAGCTCTGGACAAATTGTTAACTCCTTTTGGAAAGCGGCTCCAAAATGAGTTTATAATTTGTCCACACCTCATCTAGGAGCAGCAATAATGGTTGTCGACTCTAACTGATAAGCCACTGGCAATCCGATACACAAGAAGCAAGAGACACGCGCAGTTTTACTCGCCGGCAACAGCTCTGCGCATTCGACGTGCTTCGAAGACTATGGGCGAGTGCAGATAGAGACATGGGCGGATTTGTATCAGCATGTAATGAAGATTCACTTTTCCCGTGACATGAAGATACTAGGAAGTACCACAGTCAATCTATTTCCTTCGTGATTTCAGGGGACAAACACGTAATCAAAAAGGCTATGACCAGCGTCTCCGAAAACGCTCCTACTAGATAAATGGTGGTACAATTTACTTCTAGGTTGCATTGTATGTAAGACTGTAACACATGATTACCTTTCAGTTTTGCTTTTGATGGCTCTTTCTTCTGTTTTCCGTCCTGAACAGATATATATGTAGGATGCTTGAGCATAATCATTTTTCTTCAACACAGTCTCCCGGTTCTGAGTTTTTAAGCGAAAATGTGGAGTGGAAAGTGCAATTGCGTGGAATAAATGATTGTTTGACTAAACTGGGGAACGATTGGCACAGTTAAACCTACAAGAAATTCTGAGCGTATGTGGTTCTAGCTCTTAACTCTGGTCACCTTCAAGGGATTCATTGCAGGAAGGTTGGAAGACTCAACAACTCAACCAAATACAAGATGAAAGAGAAATACTGACAGTATGAAACCTGCTAATAGCGCGAACTACAATGGTGGCGACGTCCGTTCCTCCACGTGATGCCAATGGAAACTGGCCGCTCTGCGAGCTAAGCCGAACACGGACATTCGAGTACAGGCGACAGGCCTTTGTGACAGGCCGGCCTATAGATCCCATGTCACATCACATGGTTGATGACGTTATGTGAGTATCGAGATAGTGCTACGGCGTCCGCGGGAACCGACACGCACTCGCAGAGGCCGACGAGTGTGAGAGAAGTATGCGAGGTTCCCTGTTGCGAGGACGGCATCGGGGTGGGGGGAGGGGAGGCAACTGAGTTAGTCCGAAAGTCGCGGTACAGCAGACGAGGTGTAAGTCGGCCTGTTGTAAGTCGAGGGACATAGACTGAGTATTCAAGGCCATCCTGTGCGGCAGTCCCAGGACCACCAGCAGCGGAGCTAGCGCAATTGTCTTCGAATGTTTTCTAGACGCGATTACAAGCGTGGACCGTTTTAATGACCGCTTGATGAAGGTCGTATTCGCTGCTGAACCTTCTTCTCTGCGTACGTTCCGCAGTCATGCTGTTCTAAGAGAGCCAAGGATGAATTTTGCACCCTGCTTGGTGAAAAGACAGCAGAGGTGCTGTCAGAAGACGTTGCCGTTATCGCGGGTGATCTCAGCGGTCAGGTTGGGACTGCGAAAGATGCTTACAGCTGTCACGGCGGTTCTGGATCTGGAGCGCATAACGCAGATGGTGAGCGAATCCTTGAGTATGCGGAGTCGTATAATCTCATCATCGCGAATACTTATTCCGAAAGCGTAAGTTTCGTGTTGTGTTTTTCTATAGCAGGAGTGTTAAGACACAGACTGGTCTCATCCTTGTTAAATATCACGATCAAAGGCTTGTCACAGATGCGAAGGTGGTGCGGTACGACACTGTCGCCACACAGGCCCGCCCGCTGATCTGCACACTAAAGTTCGCCCCTCCGAGGTTGTGGCATGTTGAGCGATGCGGTCAACCGAGAATCAAGAGGTGGTGGTTGAGGGAAAAAGCGCGATGTCGCGCAATGGGCGATCGCTCGCCGTCGTCGTGTCGGAGCGTGGAAGGGCTATTTAATTGGGGTAGAGTAGTAAGGAGGATCCTGAGGGGGGAGGAAGAGGTCTATCTGGAAGAAGGGACTGGAGGCGGGACCAGAACGGGGAACCAACAAGAAAGGAGCCGTAAGGATATTCATACGGGGAACCAGGAATCTGTCATATGCACGGCCTCGTCATGCTCGACACAGCGGCGACTGGGCGTCCTTCCGGGCTTCTGGATCCAGAAGACGGGTCCCCTACGTCGCGCAACGAGCGTCCTGATTCTGAGTACGTGTCACCGACGTCTGCTGTGAACATGGGAGAACCACTAAGGGGATGGTGGAGAAGGGCAGTAAGGGGGACCTCTATGGTGGATTAGGAAAGCGAACCAGGAAGAAAAGGAACAACCTGGAGGAGGTCAGAACAGGAAAACCAGCAAGGAGAGACTGGTAAAAGGTCAATAATGGAAACAAAGAAGTGGGCCAGGAATTGGGGCCAGAAAGGTGGGGGAGTAAAGAGGGGGAGCGAACACCAATAAAGGCGGACCAGCAGTTAGATCCAGTAAGAAGGAGCGAGCGAGGAGAAACCTGGCTTTAGAAGACATGTGAACGATATGTGAAAACGCTAGCTGTTGAGCATGAGAACGGCTGTGGAGGAGCAACCTGAGGGGCAGAAGTACTGCGCAGCACAAACCCATGACATTACTGGCCGGTCCGGAGAGAATGTCTATGATGAAGGTAACAAAGTAGTAAACGGCTTAATGTGGATGAAGTACGTACAAGGTTCTATGTGTCAGCGAATTTTATGCCTTACAAAAACTACTTTCCATAGGTCAGTGATGCTGCAAAGTCGCGTCAAGCGCGCAATGGCGAGACACGCCGTTATTAGTGTCGACCCCATAATCTGTCAATTTTGGACAAAAGCCGAGGCTATCGAAGGACATTAGACGGTTCAGCTTTGTGTGTGTGTGTACGTGTTATGTATTGGTATGCGCATGCTTTAACTACCATTCGCACTTCATGACCATGAAATTGTAATTTTTTGGCGAAAACGAGGTCTAAAAAATACATAGAGGGGTTGCTGCTAGGAGCACTACTATCAGGGTTTGGGGCGAGGCAGCAGCCCCTCCAACGGACATTTGAGACTGATAGGTGTCCCCGTTGAAAGTAATTGTTGGTTTCATGCCAAGGTTAAAGAAGTGGTGCCCAAAGCAATTCTTAAAACGGTGCTTCTTGAGGCCATATTCTGGACGTAGCCTCTTTTGCCTGGAAAATCACAATTCTCCGAAGAAGGCGACAATCTCGGCCCAGCTGGAACCACCCCTGCAAATCTAGGACCAGGCCTAAGGAATATGTGAAGAGCTGGTTTAACGTCCAACGATGAACACGGTAGAGCCAAGTGGAGCCATACAAAAGGGAAATTAGAAATTACCTTCTCTCGCAGCTGTGTATTGTCTATGTCAAAAATAGAAACTCCAAACAATAATATATAGGGAATGGCAGCAACCTACCCTTGCCGCGGTTGCCCGCCGTGGTTTAAGCTTCGGTTTTTTGCTTTTCTTCTGCGGTTTTCGCCTTGTCTGCTTTGCATTGCCTGCGCTTTCCCTGCTTTTTGTTGCTTTTTTATTTTTTGATTTAAATATTTTCTTGAGCATTCTACTCCGGCCTCCTAAACAGTCAGCGTAATATCTCAAAAGTTCGAGAAATAAGTTCGAGAAGGCATAGCTGCACTTCATGAACTACGCTACGTCGCGATCTCTCCACGACTTCAAATTTGTGTCATTCTAACTAAGAACAAAATTCGATTTTTAATACACCATACACTCAGTGGCATCCACATGCTTATTAAAAATAGTGTGTTTCTCATCGCATTTTCGACTACATTCTAGCTTGCAAATATTCATAAAAGGGCAGTTGATGCAGAAAAATGCCTGATCTGTGCTCCAAAAATGGAATCCAACTGAGAACTTCCCGGCCGAGTCATGTGAGCAGTTTTAATGCGCCCAGAATCATCAGATGGATATATATATATATATACATATATATACACATATATATATATCAGTGTTAAGCGATCACGCCAAGAAAACCGTGCTCTAATCCGAGTTTCACGCTCCAAAAAGCTATCCCATTTCCTCTAGTTCACTCAGTCCAACTCCTTTGTCTTGGGACTGCCTGAAAAGCGAATTGGACACACTTTTGGTGGTGCTTCGTGCCAGGAGATTTCAAAACAATGTGCAAGCCTGACCGAAAGGGTCCACCTGATATTCTCCTAAAAATCATGGTGTAATGTCAGTGAAAAAACATGAATATAGAACACAACCGCACAAACATTTGTCCTCTAATCCTAATATATTATGATATAATACCAGACGTCCAGCGGCCTAACGGCCGCCAAACGTCTGGTTGGGAGCATCACCCCCAAACCACGAGAATAGAACATCCCGTCTAGGCCTTCTTACTCGCGTTACAGTGAAAAACTGGATCTAGAGGAAAGCGGGACAATAGGGCACAATCTTAAAAACTTGAAGCTTATCCACCCTCTATCGCACTTACGCCGGTTAATTCTCCGAAGTACACATTCTCTACGTGGTGAGGAACAGATTGTGATAATCTTGTGAGAGCTCTATATCGCTAAATATCCGACGGCAATAATAATCTACCGATTCCCGAAGTCATTCTCCCTACCCCCCCCCCCCCCCCTCCCACCGACAATACACAATGCTCCCTTACCCATGTGGTGCAGCCAGACACACGAAGAAAAATGAAGTGACACCCAACGCTCGCTGACTTTCAAAGGTCATCTGAAAATCCAACGCATGTTTCGCAGTGTTTGATCTGTGGCACATCTCTTGATCTAGACAACGTTCCTGTCACACACACGTTGGACGATAGTGAGAAAAAGTACTAGTCGGCCCTTTCCTTTCACTGATCCCCTTCCTACTAATGGTCCACCTTCACTGGTTCCCTTTTTGCCACCCCCCCCCCCCCCTTCACAGGACTCTACCACTTCACTGGTTCCCTCTTCACTGGTCCTCCTTTAATGGTTCCCCCTTTACCGGTTCCCCCTTCAGAGAACTTCCCCACTTCACTGGTTCCCCCCTCCCTTACAACTCCCCAACCCTCATCTTAGTGGTATTCCTTATTGGTCAACTTCACTGGCTCTCATTAAAGGTTCTACTCTTACTGGCACCCCCCCCCCCACCTCCTCACTTCGCTGGTCCTCCCACCCTTCAATGGATCCCCGCTTACTGGTCTCCTCTTTAGTGGTCTCCCATTACACGTGTTCGGAATCCGGTCACCCCTTACGCGACATCAGTGGCACCTCTTCTAAACCGAGACACCCCTTGCATGAAATCCGTAGTACCTCTTCTGTGCCCAGACACCCCTTGCATGACATCGGTGACATGTATTTTGACCCCAGACCCCCATTACGCGACATCGTTGACACCTCTTCTGAACCCAAAAACCCAATGCACGACATCGCTGACATGCCTTTTGAATTGGAGAATTGAAATTGAACTGTTGCACGACGTCGGTGACACATCTTCTAAATCCGAACCGCTGTTGAGCAACGCCGCTGGCATGCCTTTTGAACTCAAACGCCCTTTGCGCGGCATCGGTGACACTTCTTCTGACGGTCTCGACACAGCGTGGGTGGCACCTCGTCTGAACATGGACGCTTGCTACTCGACTTCTAGGAAAGGCCAGACGGATGAGCAGACGGACGGACGGACGGACAACCGCTAACTCCTCTATGTATAGTAGGATGATGGCTCGAATGTGTGCCCAAAACAACATTTATAGCTAAGGAGGGATTGTTGAAAACACTGCAGAATGGAGCAATACCTGGAATAAATCCGAACCATTTGCCTACCGCTACTATTCTTTGCGCGCAAGGACGCAAGGATATGCTATGACAGAGTGGGTTTGTTAACGCGAAGTGGAACCTCCCGAATAGACTTGCGCCTAAACCACTACATAGATTCTCCAGGCTAGCTTGATGTGCCTTCTTTATAACAGCCTGCATTCATTTCCGCTGCAGTTGTCCAACAAAAAGAGCGATGGGCGTAGAGTAGCTCGTCCTCAGACACTCGTTGCATCCCAGCCACGTCCCATTACGGTCTCGTGAATTTCCTACACCGCGGACGAGACGCTAGTCGGAGCGGCTGAGACGCAAAATGCGGCTCCGGGATTCACCGTTAGAGCAACATGACGTCGCTAGCAGCTCCAGTGAGTATGATTGTACGACAATGGTTTAGTAGTACCCCAATATTAATACTGTTGACAATATTAAACAAGAATATACATATTATGCATTAAATATATTTAAACATATGCATATTACAAACATACATTAAAGCTTATTAAACAACATTAACATTATTCTCCAAGTTAACTCTTCGTAAAACTTCGGCATATACTTCGTGTGTCAATACTGCTGTGCCAAACGAGGTTGCAAGGTGGATCAATTTATCAGGCGGCCTGACGTTCCGACCTGTTCGTTGTCTTCAAGGCGTAAAAGTGGTGCAAGAATTGAGATTTGATCAGTATAATCAGTGCGGAATGACACAAGAACACCAGGACGCCCACCAACGCGTTGGTCGGACTTCTTCGTGAAAGCCCTGAACGACCGGTATGACGTCTTCCTGTCCCTCGAACGAGGAGGATCCATTGGAGCATTTTGGCACGCGACAGGGACGAATGGAGACGCTGCTGGCGCCCGCTCGAGCAAGTCGATGATCAACGGGACGACAGGTGATACAGGTGAACCATGTGGCAACTAACGTCAGCGATAGCGACGTTGCTATGCTTCAACGGTGGGTCACCGAGTGAGTATATTTTTCATGCAATAGGGTTTTTTTCGCTTGGGCACTTAGGACAATACCAGAAAGGGGAGATGAGGAGGCGTATGGTCGGGTAAGTGACAAATCTAAAGTCTTGAACCCCTTTTAGGCTTATGAAGACGACAAACAGGTCGAAACGTCAGGCCGCTCAATAAATTGATCTACTTTACAACCATGTTTGGCACAGCAGTATTAAAACATTAACAATATTGTTCGTTTTTATTTTTGTTAAATTCCTGGACGTGGTATCATTTTTCGACTACGTCTTCTAATATTTCTTCGTTAAGAAGTGTTCAGATTCCTGTATACTCTTGTGATTATTAGATATACCTAGAGGCGGTCGATATGGAGGCTCTACGTAGTATACGTATACCTGACGTTCAACAGCCTGCCGGCCGCGAAACGTCTGGTAGGGGTCTTCGCCCCAAACACGGAGAATAGGACACCCCGAAGACTTCTTGTCCTCTTTAGGCCTTCTCTAATTCATTACAGTAAGAAAACTGTTTTTGCTATATGGAATGGTATAGCAAATACGGTGGGGCAAAATCTTCAAAACTGCTCCTTTGGTGCCTCACCCTCTATTGCACGTACGCGATTCATTCTCTGAAGTACTAGTTCTATTTATTAATTATGATCCCCTTTTAATGGTTCTATTACTGGATCCTTTACTGAATCCCCTTAACTGGTGTTCCCTTTGTTGGCTCCCTTATTGGTCCCTCCTTGACTGGTCCTTCATTGGTACCCCATTTATTAGTCCCCTTCACTGAACCCCCACCCCTTCACCGCTCTCCTTACTGGGGCCGGATTCATCAACAATTAAACCCGTGGGTATGCGGGGTATAAGGGGTAGAGATAAGATAAGAATCAGGTAGAGATAAGGCAAGAGTCAGAGACGCATGTTTCATCGTGGGTATCTCTACACCCTATACCCACGGGTTAGTCCTTGATGAATCCGGCCCCTGGTCTCATCTTCATTGGTTCCCCTTTATAGGTGAACCCTTTACAGGTCCCTCCCCCCACCTTCATTGGACCCCTCCCCCCTTTTCCGGTCTCACCCTTACTGGTCCCCCTTTTACTGGTGCCTCTTCAGTGGTTCTCCCTTTATTGTCACCCCCTTCCGGTTCGCCTTTCACTGGTTCCCTCCTTCTTCGTATGTCCCTACTACTGTTCTTACCTTCACTGGACCTCGATTTACTGGCCCCCTATCCTTCATCGGTCCCCTTCACTGGACCTCTCCTCCCTCTTCACTGGTCCCACTGCTGGTACCCCCATTACTTGTCCCCTCTTCACTGGTTTATTGCTCAACCCTTTCCCGGTCCCTTCCTACTGGTCCACCATCCTTCACCGCTCCCCCATTACTGGTCCCACCTTGACTGGCAACGCGTCGTCTGAATCCGGACAGCCTTTTCGCAGCATCAGTGACACCTCTTCTAAACCAAGGCACCTGATGACCAACGTCGGTGTGTTCTCAATCCAGACGTGCTTTGTGCGACATCGTTGACACGTCGTGTGAATCCGGAACTCCTGGCGCGACATCGGTGACACGTCGTCTGAATCCGGACAGGCCTTTCGCAGCACTGGTGACATGTGTTCTGAACCCAGACGCCTGTTGAACGATGTCGCTGACATGTCTTCTCAAGCCGGACCTCCCTGCATAACATCAGTTACACGCCTTCTTTACCCAGACACTCTCTACGCGACATCAGTGACACGTCATCTGAATCCGAACACATGCGCGACATCGGTTACACCTCTTCTCAACCTGGACGTCCTTTGCGCGACATTAGTCACATGTCTTCTAAACCCAGACGCCTGTGGAACGACGACGGTGATACCTCTTCTGAACTCGGACGCTCGCTTTCATGACATCGACGACACGTCTTCTGCCCCCTCTCAACACGGCGGAGGTGACAGCACACAACTGCATACAACCCCTCTTCCATCCCCACACTTTCCCCCAACACACTCCTCCAGCACTCCTGTGCAAACAATCAAACAGGCAGACAGACAAACGATCGCTCTCGCTTATATATATATATAGTAGGATGATTCTATCATAGGCATCAGCAGTTCGTAGCTGCCCGCGCAACAATATCGCCGCGACCAGTCGCTGGAGCGACTCGGAGGTATGCCAGATGCCATACGGGCACAATTTATACAACGTAATCCTTTTAGGCGTTCGTGCGTTCATTTCACGTCGTTCCGTCGTACGGCGGTCGTTCCATCGCGAATGTTGCTCCTGATAGGTTTTTATGTGTTGTCCTCTGCTTTGACTGATAGTTCACCTCCCCGATAACCACAACAGTTGATTTTTTTCCACTGTTGGGGTATCATTTTACCAAAAACGTGCTTTGAACACTTGGAATCAGGCGAAGAATGATACTGAAGCGATGGCTAACACAACCGCCAAGAGCAATGCCGACGTGGAGAATGAGTTCTTGATGACTTTGCGTATACCACAGACCGGAAAGATAAGCGATAAGGTAACGGTGTCGATTTTGTGCCCGTTTGGTATAATCGTGCTTGTCATATATACTATATAAGTGCTCCGACACGCCTATCGGCGTGTCTCGCACTTGTGTGAGTAAGTGAGTGTGAGTCTCGCCGCTATGTCGAGCATGAAGAGGCTATGCATATGGCAGATTCCTTGTTCTCCGTATGAATTCCCTTACGGCTCCCTTCTTGTTGGTTCCCCGTCCTGGTCCCGCCTCCAGGTCCCTTCTTCCAGGTAGAATCCTCCTCCCCCCTCGAGATCCTCACTACTACTCTATCCCAATTAAGTAGGCCTCCCACGCTCACGACACGACGACGGCAAGCAAACGCCCATTATGTGACATCGGTGTCACATCCTCTAAACCGGTCTCTCTTAATGGTAATGGATCCCCTTGCTGATCCTCCTTGCTGTTCCCCTCCCCTGATTTGTAACTCCCTAATGATCCCTACATATTGCCTAAACTGTTCTTGGTACCACCTCCTGGCCTGCTTCTTTGTTCCCCCATCGACCATCCCGATGATCTTCTGGTCGCTGCCTCCTGATCGCTGTCGAAATCCCCCTTCTACCCTTACCCCTTTAGTAGTCTTCTCGTGCCAATGGCCCAAAGTCGGCTTCTGAATCTGAGCGCTCAGAAGCGCGCGTAGGAGCTGTTGTGTTGAGCAGTAAAGGGCTGCGCTTCCCCTGCTGCAGCAACATCCCACGTCCAATGGCAAATTTTAGAAGCGCTGTAGATCATGAGGCGTACCTCATTCAGGTTAGATCACTCGACAGCTCTCGCTGTGGATGATGCGGCGAACCTCACTTAGGTTAGATAACTCCTCCACGGCAAACTCTTTTATATATCGGTGGTGACATGTGCTCCGACACGCCTAACGGCGTCTCTCGCACTTGAGCGCTTCGCGCGACTTTGTAGCATCACTGACCTATGGAAAGTAGTTTTTCTAAAACATAAAATTCGCTAGTATCAGGACTTGGTGCGTACTTTATCGGCATGAAGCCCTTCACCACTTCGGTACCTTCGTCATAGACGGTCTTTCCTGACCGGCCAGTAATGACGTTGGTTTGTGCTGCGCAGTACTTCTGTCCCTCAGTTTGTTCCTCCGCAATCGTTCTCATGCTTAACAGCTAGCTTTTCAAGTTATCGTTTACATGTCTTCCAAAGCCAGGTTCGCCTCTCTCGTTTCTTCTTACTGGATGTGATTGCTAGTCCGCCTTTACAGTTCTTCCCTCCCCTCTTTAGTCCCCCACCTTCCTGGCTCCAACTACTGTCCCACGTCTTTGTTTTCAGTATTGACACCTACTGTCTCTTCTTGCTGCTTTCCCCGTCTTGGCATCTCCTCCAGGTTCTTCCTTTCCTTCCTGGTCGCTCTCCTGGTCCGGTCCACCATAGAGGACCCCCTTACCGCCTTTCTCCACCACCCCCTTAGTGGTCCTCCCATGCTCACGGTACGGTCGGTGACACGTATTCAGAATCAGGATGCTTGTTGCGCGACATAGGGGGCCCGTCTTCTGGATCCAGAAGCGCAGAAGTGAGCAGTCGCCGCTGTGTCGAGTATGAAGAGGCTATGCATATGGCAGATTTCACGTTCTTCGTATGAATTCTCTTACGGCTCCTTTCTTGGTTACCGTCGTGGTCCCGCCTCCAGGTCCCTTCTTTCAGATAGATTCCTCCTTCTGCTTTCGAGATCCTCCTTAGTACCCTACCCCAATTAAGTAGCCCTTCCACGCTCGCGACACGGCGACGGCAAGCGAACGCCCATTGCGTGACATCAATGTCACATCCTCTAAATCCGGTCTCTTTAATGGTAATGGATCCACTTGCTCATCCTCCTTACTGTTCTCTCTCCCTATTTGGTAACTCCCTAGTGATCCCTACATATTGCCTAAACTCTTCTTGGTGCCACCTCCTGGCCTGCTTCATTGCTCTCCCCATCGACCACACAATGCTCCTCCTGGTCGCTGCAAGTCCCCCTTCTACCCTTACCCCTTTAATAGTCTTCTCATGCTAATGGCACGAAGTAGGCTTCTGAATCTGGACGCTCAGAAACGCGCGTAGGTGCTGTTGTGTTAAGCAGTGAAGGGCTGCGTTTCCCCTGCTGCAGCAACATACCACGTTCAATAGCAACTTTTGCCCGCGATGTAGATGATGAGGCGTACCTCATTAAGCTTAGATCATCGACCGCCCACGCTGTGGATAATGCGGCGTATCTTACCTCGGTTAGGTCACTCCACGGACAAACTCTTTTATATATAGGTGGTGATGATGGTGATGTAAAAGAGTAATCGGTTGTGTCTGTCCTTCCGTCTGCCCTTCCGTCTGTCCTTCCGTCTTTCCGTCCGTCTGTCCATCTGGCCTTTCGTAAACATCGAGTAGTAGCCATCCGGGTTCAGGCGAGGCACCTACGTCGTGTTGAGAGGGGTCAGAAGACGTGTCGCCGATGTCACGTAAAGAGCGTCCGAGTTCCGAACATGTGTCACCGATGTCGTGAAAGCGAGCGTACGAGTTCAGGAAGGGTGTCACCGACGTCCTTCAACAGGCGTCTGGGGTCAGAAGACATGTCACCAATGTCGCGCAAAGGACGTCCGGGTTGACAAGAGGTGTAACCGATGCCGCGCCAGGGGCTCCGGATTCACACGACGTCTTACTGTTCTCGCGCCAGGGGTTCCGGATTCATACAACGTGTCAACGATGTTGCGCAAAACACGTCCGGCTTGAGAAGACATGTCACCGACATCGTTCATCAGGCGCCTGAATTCAGAAGAGGTGTCACCAATGTCGCGAAAGGCTTTCCAGATTGAGACGACGTGTTACCAGTGAAGGTGGGACCGGCAATGAGGGCCGGTGAAGGGGGGGGGGTCCAGTGAAAGGGAGTCGAAAAAGGACTGACAATAAAGGGGAACCAATGAAGAGGGACCAGTATGGAGGAACCAGTGAGGTTGCGACCGGTGAGGGATGGAAGGGGTCCAGTGAAGGAACCTGTAAAGGCTTGACCAATAAAGGGAGAGCAGTGAAGGTGGGACTAGTAATATGGAGCGGTGAAGCGGGGAGGTCCAGTGAAGGGGGACCAATAAATGGGGTACCAGTGAATTACCAGTCAAGAGGGGACCAGTATAGGAGCCAATAAAGGGAAGACCATTTAAGGGGGTTCAGTAAAGACTCCAGTAATATAACCATTAAAGGGCGGACCAGTAAAGGGGACTAGTGAAGGGGATCAGTGAAAGGGACCAATGTGTGGACCAGAATTTTCTCTCAATGCCGTCCAACGTCGCGTCAAAAGAGGTGCTACAGACGTCGTGCCACGTGTGTCGGGGTGCAAAAGAAGTGTCGTTGACGTCGTGACATATGCGACCGGTCTCAGCAAATGTGTCTCAGACGTTATCCAATGTGCATCCGGATCCAGAAGACGTGCCACAGATAAGACTTTGCACAGCATCCGTGAGATTTTCAGATGACTTTTTAAAGGCTTTGTGCAACAACGAGTGTGTGCGTACTTGATCCTCACTTTCGTTTTCTGCCGGCACATGGGTAAGGGGGTATTGGTGGAGTGGGTGGGGAGGGGGTAGAGAGAGTGAGTGAAAGAATCGGTGTAATGTTATTCCCGTCGAACTGCGAACTGCATCGAGCGGTCTTCCAATACCAATTAATTTCATTTGTAAGCTGTCACAACGATGTTTTGTTGCGATCAAAACTTCTAGCGCCAGGCGGGACTCAAACCCGCACCTCCCTCTGACCGGGCGGGAATGCTCTACGCCATTACACTACCGGCGCCGTTTGATCGAACGCAACATCCACACCTCGTGGGACCGATCAGCACCCACCCGTATCCGGGATGAGCTGGCCGCTGATATCAGCATGGGACCAGTTAAGCTGATGGTCTTGATAGAAACAATTCAAATCAGTTTCTTTAAGCCTCAATTGGCTGGTATCGAGATTGTAAGCTGTCACAACGATGTTTTGTTGCGGCCAGCTCATCCCTGATACGGGTGGGTGTTGATCGGTCCCACGAGGTGTGGATGTTGCGTTCGATCAAACGGCGCCGGTGGTGTAATGGCGTAGAGCATTCCCGCCCGGTCAGAGGGAGGTGCGGGTTCGAGTCCCGCCTGGCGCTAGAAGTTTTATCGCAACAAAACATCGTTGTGACAGCTTACAACCTCGATACCAGCCAATTGAGGCTTAAAGAAACTGATTGAATAATTTCATTTGTGTTTCCGTAGAATAATCACTTTCAATTAAGGCTCTCTATCTGTTCCTCGCCGTGTACGCCACGAGTAGTTCAGAGAATGAGTCGTGTACGTGCGATAGAGGGTGGGCAGGCCCCATAGGAGCACTTTTGATGATTCTGTTCTAGCGTATCCCGCTATACTATTCTATTTTGCTGCCAGTTTTTTTTTACTCTAATGGATGAGAAGAGGCCTAAAGAAGACGAGAAGACGGTCGGGGTGTTCTATTCTCCGGGTTTGGGGGCGAAGCCCCCAACCAGACGTTTGGCGGCCAGTAGGCCACTGAACGTCTCGTTGATCATAATCGCTTCATGAATGGCTATTTCTAATTCCCGATCCAGTTGCTTTCCGTATGAAACAATGAACGTTGCCAAGAACGTGCCACAGGAATGCGGACCCAGCCACTAAGGCCTCTGGAATACCTCCGAGTCACTGGAGCGATTCGAAGGTATGCCAGATGCCTAAGCGGAACCAAGGCTAAAGAAGAGGAAAAGGAAATATATCAATCAATTGTGTATTATCTACAACCACAATCTGTCGGTTTCGGGCAAAGCCAATGCTGACTAGGGGGCTGCATCCCCTCCTAAGCACCAATTTTTCATTTTAAAGCTTACGGTATGACAGCATGTTGTGTTTTTCTCGGCGTAGTCTACCTATTTCTAGGATTCTGTCGGAGTAGGAAACTACTCTACGAAAAACCAAAGCCTATACTGTCGTGTCGAGTTGGTTCATCGGGGTCCACCGGGTCCCCTTGACCGTACCTGCCGATATTGACTATAGCCGCGTGCACACTTTGCAGCTGGCAGCGGGCAGTGGAATGTGGGCGAAGCTGGTCTCGCATGCTGCGCCACGGTGGAACTGCGCCGCGGGCGCACCCAGCGGCAGTGAGAAATGCCCGGGTCATTCCTCGCTATGACTGCCGCCGTGGCCGCTGCCGGCAGCACTGCGGCAGTGGAAGTGCGCACACCCCCTCACTGCGTCCTCCGCTACCGCAGTGTGACTCCGTCCCTTCGCGCTATACTTCAGCGTTCCTGACGCACTGCCGCAGCGAAGTATGCACGCGGCTTATGTTTTGTCCGCCGTCAGTGCCCTCTTCTATTCTCTCGTCCGGACCCCTTCTTCTCCAAGGTGCCCGGGCTCGCCCAAGCGAAGACGGAAAGCGATCCGAAGGGCCGGATGCGGCGGGAACCGCACCGCGCACTGGCCGAGCGCGCGCGGCGCGAGTCGAAAACAGCCAGCGACAGGACGACAGCCGTGGCCATTCGGCCGTTTTAACGTTTTTAACTCTTTTACTTTGGATTTAACTCATCTTCGTGGGGAAGATCCTCTACATCGTCTCCTATTCTGTGTAGAGGGTTAGTGAGATTACACATGTGTGCAGCGATCGGGTTGATGTTTTTCCCCAAGGATCTCTGCTCCGTCTTCTACTCCGGTTAGGGGGTTAGTGAAGCACACGGGCGTGCACGCATACAGTCGGGTCTCTTTTTGCTGTAGGCTATACACAGCTGCGCACCCGCTCAGGATTAACTGTTGGGTGGAAGTCCACTCGTCCAGGAGGAGTAAAGGGAAGTCCCAAAAAGGGTTTTAATCACCCGGCTCATCCTATATCGGTGTTGATTTCCCAGTGGTCCTTCTCAGGAGCTGTATACTTGCCTCTTGAGACAGTCTTGACCATTTGAGTCGGTGAAGAACTTCTTGTGGCGCAACGCTAGTGAGATGTCTAGGGGTGCATTACTGGGCCTTGCCATCCTAGTTGAGAGATTACTTTACTAGCGGTCGACCGGCAGCTCCCTAGGGGCGCTGTTGTAGGTTCTATCTCCTAGTTGGGCACTTCTATGTGCTTACCGTACCCTTTTAGCCCTAGCATCTCTCGGGTTCGGCTAGGCACCGTTTGCTGCATGCGGGTTGGCCTCACTGCTAGGTGAGAGAGTTTTTCCCGAGGATTAGGTAAGTTCCTTGGTCGGGTTGCGTCCCTCCATTCCGTGGCTGACCCTTCTCCTCCTTGTCCCTTTCGTCCCTCATATGCGATTGAAACGCGGAGGGAGTCGAATACGTATACAGCTGGCGGGTACCATCTCCTCATCGTTCGGCTGAGCCACATTTCACACACTAACCATTTTTCCTTGCCTGCATCATTTTGATATTCTATGAATTCATCGTCGCGTTGTGCTGAAGTTTGTGTATTGAACCGTTTTTACCGTTTGTATTTTTATCATAAATTTTAAAATTTTACAAACGTTGTTCAAGGCCGTGTGTCATAAGGTCTAGCCGTACGGCACCTAGGAGGGGCGGCAAAAGAAAACTAAAAGGGAACCTTAGGTAAACCATTCTGAGTTGTTAAGAAGGAATCGGTTACCGGTAGCTAAGGGAATGCTTAAAGATAAAGCTTTAAGATCGTGCCCGATACGGCTATTTCCCAGAGTCCTTCTCGGCGGCTGGCAAACCGCTGAACGGCTTTTATACTCGATAAGGTAGGCAGTATAGTACTATAGTTACTGCACAGTAGTTAAATGAACAAACCTGCACATCTTGGCACGTCTTCAGACGGCTTTAATAAAGGAACTTGGTCAGCCATTTTCAAGTAGAGTGAACAACGAGTATTACCTACCGCAGCTGTATTTATTGACCAAAGATAAGGACTACTCATTCTAATGCAGCATATTGCGAAAAGCAGTGGTGAGAGACTCGTAGTTGGAGCGATCACTTCTTTTAGCGATTTTGATAAAAACTCATGGTATATGTGGCTGCCTGTTCTCTTGAAGGCTCGTGCACAGTTCGACAGCGCTACCGCATCGCGCCGACTTGGGGGATGTGGCAAAAAATTAACCCCTCAGCGCGGTGCCACAGTGCAGTGAAACTGTGCACGAGCCTTGAGAGACATCCTACCCTATCCTATCCTATCCTACTATATAAGCGAAAACGGTCGTTTGTCTGTGGGTGAGTGAGTGCATGTGTTAGTGTGTGTTTGTTTGCACAGAAGCGCTGAAGGAGTGTGTTGGGAGGAAGTATGGGGAAGGGGGAGTGGGCGGGGGTTGTAGTTGTCACCAGTTGTCGACTGTTGTAGTTGTAGACAGGCGTCCATGTTCAGACGACATGTCACCAATGTCGCGCAAAGGACGTTCGGTCCGGCTTGAGAAGACATATAACCGACGTCGCTCATCAGGTGCCTGGCTTCAGAAGAGGTGTCACCAATGTCGCGAAAGGGCTTCCAGATTCAGACGACGTGTCACCGATGTCGCGCTAGGAGTTCCGCATTCACACGACGTGTCAACGATGTCGCGCAAAGCACGTTCGGCTTGAGAAGACATGTCACCGACGTTGTTCAACAGGCGTCCGGGTTCAGAAGATGTGTCACCGATGTCGCGCCAGGGTTCCGGATTCACACGACGTGTTACCAGTGAAGGTGGGACCAGTAATGGGGGACCGGTTGGGCTCCAGTAAGGGAGACCGGTAAAGGGTTGACCAATAAAGGAGGGACCAGTGAAGGTGTGACCAGCAAAGGGGACCGGTGAGTGGGGATCCAGTGAAGGGGACCGGTGAAGGAGGGAGGGGTCCAGTGAAGGGGGGAACGGTAGAATGTTGACTAGTGAAGAGAGAACCAGGTGAAGGGGGACCTGTGAGGAAGGTACCAGTAATGGGGACCGGTGAATGAGGGGTAGGGGTTCCAGTGAAGGGAGACCAGTAATGCGGATCGGTGAAGGATAGGATGACCAGCGAAGAGGGGGCCAGTAAAGGGAGGTCCAGTAAAGGTGGGAGCAGTAGTAGGGACCGACGAAGGAGAAGAGGGACCAGTGAGGGGTGAACCGGAAATGGGCTGGCAATAAAGGGGAACCAGTGATAAGGCACCAGTTAAGGGAGGTTCAGTGAAGGTGATGGACCTACCGGACGTGCTTTACGCGACATCGTTGACACGTTGTGTGAACCCAGATACCTGATAAACGACATCGGCGACATATCTTCCCAAGCTGGATGTGCTTTGCGCATCATCATCGTCATCGTCATCGTCGACACGTCTTGTGAATCCGGAACCCCTGGCGCGACACCGGTGACACGTCGTCTGAATCCGGAACTCTTGGCGCGACATCGGTGGCACGTCGTTTGAATCCGGACAGGCCTTTCGCGGCATTGGTGACATGTCTTCGGAACCCAGACGCCTGTTGAACGACGTGGATGACACATGTTCGGAACTCGGACGCCCTTTGCGTGACATCAGCGACACGTCTTCTGACTCCTCTCAACACGACGTAGGTGACACCTCGCCTGAACCCGGATGGCTACTACTCGACGCTTACGAAAGGCCAGATGGACAGACGGACGGACAGACGGAAGGGCAGACACAACCGCTTACTCTTTTATATATAGTAGGATATATATTATATTTATTATATATAATCATACTCTATAATAACGGGCTAAGCGATTAGCCATGCAGCACGTCAAAAATAGGGGCGGAAACATCAGGGGCGCGAAAATAGCAGAAAATACCCAGACGCCTTCTACGTGCCTGGAGATGCCGTAGATGCACCGAACACGTCGGCAACCCTGCATGGCGAGCCGTAGACGTGCCGAACACGTCGGCAACCGTGCCTGGCGATGCCGTGGACGTGCCGAACACGTCGGCAACCCTGCATGGCGATGCCGCGGACGTGCCGAACACGTCGGCAACCCTGCATGGCGAGCCGTAGACGTGCCGAACACGTCGGCAACCGTGCCTGGCGATGCCGTGGACGTGCCGAACACGTCGGCAACCCTGCATGGCGAGCCGTAGACGTGCCGAACACGCCGGCAACCGTGCCTGGCGATGCCGTGGACGTGCCGAACACGTCGGCAACCGTGCATGGCGAGCCGTAGACGTGCCGAACACGTCAGCGACCGTGCCTGGGCATTTAGATGATAATCGACGGGAGGCGTTCACAGCAGGGGAGGCAATCGATATCGATCGATATTATCGATTTTTCTGTGGATGTCATGCAAGCGCCCTGAAACATCGGCCCTGGGGTAATCGGGGTCGCTGAATACGAATCTGAAGTCTATCAATCGATATCGATCGATATTATCGATTTTTGTGGATTTGGCGATCGGAACTTTAGTCTTAGGGGTATCGTGGTTGTTGAATACGACTCTGAATAAAGCTATTAAAGTATCGAGTGCCTTCATTCCATTTTGAGCCGCACTTACGATTTGTTTGTAGATGTCTTTCTTGCGGTCCGATCTCCCCGCCCCTGGGCTAATCGACGTCACTGGACTCGAATCTGAAGCTCATTTTTGAAGTATCGGTCGCTATCGATCGATATCGACCCGTGTTATCGATTTTTTGTGGATATCTTTCTTGCGTTCCGAACTTCCCTCCCGGGGTAGTCGAGGTCGCTGAAGGCGAGCGTGAAGTCCACATTTAAGGTGTCCATCGCCATCAGTCCATTCGGGCCATATTATCGATTTTTACGTGGATTTAGTTATAAAATAGTGGGCGGGGAAAGTAGGGGGGAAGGTGAATTACGGCACGAAGACACGAAAATAGCGAAAAATACCCAGACGTCTTCTCCCTGATGGGAACTTCTGCCCTGGAGGTGGTCGAAGTCTCTAAACACAAGTCTGAAATTTGCTTTTGAAGTATCGATCGCCATCAAGTGATATTGATCAAGCTATAGATTTTTTGCGGATGTCGTCTAGGCGGTTTAAAACTTTAGCCCCGGAGACAGTCGAGGTCACTCAACACGAATCTGAAATGCGTTTTTGAAGTGTTGATTACCATCAATCAATACTGATAAAGTTACCGAGCGCGAAAATAGCGGAAAATACCCAGACGTCTTCTACGTGCCAGGATTTAGACGACGTGCGGAATACGTCGCGTGACGTGCCTGGGACTCAAAGGACGTGCCAAAGGCTTCGCTCAGCGTGTTTGTGGATTCGGATA
>OX377201.1:46708318-46862468 GCA_947396885.1 Heligmosomoides polygyrus polygyrus
AAAACATAAATCTCGCCAACATCTAGGAACTGGTGCGTACTTCATCGGTGTGAAGCCGGACAGAAATGTCACTGGATTGTGCTGCGCAGTACTTCTGCCCCTCATGTTGCTACTCCACAACTGTTTTCATGGTCAACAGCTAACTTTCCAGATATCGTTCACATGTCTTCTTAAGCCAGTCCCCTGGACACTGTTTTATGCTGATGACGTAATGCTCGCTAGCGAAGACAAAGAATCGCTCGATCTTCGGCACCGTGAGAACTCGTCCAAATCGCTCCCGCCGTAGTGGGACCCGCGCTGCCACTGTGGTGGAGGCCGCGGCGCGGACGAGTTGTCGAGGAGCCGCCGCACGCAAGGGCCCTCGAGGGCTGCCGCAGTTCACGGCGGCTCTAACCCGCAGCGCCAGGACGGAGAGCGTGACCGGATGGGAAGCTTGGAGGGAGAGGGTTTTCTTTTGTTTCCGACCGCTGGAAGCTTGGGTGGAAGGGGTTTTGTTTTGGAAGCTTTAAGGGAAGGGGTTTTCTTTTGTTTGCGGTCGTAATAAAGACAATTTAACGCGAAAAATATATAATTACACATTTTTCTTCCAAAATGCTTCGTTTCGCCATGTATGTATCTTCAGACGAACCTTTTTTGTTATAACACCTTCCCGGTGTTATAAAAAAAAGGTTATACACTCTAAACACTCAATAGACAAAAAGGTTATACACTCTTAAAGCAATAAGAAAAACAGTTAGAGCTAAAGGTACTCAATAGAAAGCAGCATAATAACACTAAACTGTCAAACCATCATGATAGTTGCGCAATCCACATTTGGTAGTACAAAATCCTACGACATTTAAGAGTGTATAACCTTTTTTGTTATTACACCTTCCCGGTGATATAACAAACAAGGTTATACACTCCTTAAACAATAAGAAAAATAGTTGAAGCTAAGATGTACTCAACAGAAAGCACCTAACTGCTGGAGCGGATGCAACACAGACCAGAAGAAGTAACTGAACCTCTCACATGGAAATAGAAGACCAACTCAAGAATCCCACCGCGATTTAGCAACCGAATCGTTCAGTCTAAAGCATTAAAAAGCACTCCACGGAAGCTAGCTTTTCAGATGAGTCAGAAGAAATTCTTACGAAACGTTCAAACAAGATGGAAAAAAATCTAATGCCGCCGAAATCCATTCTGTATTTCTTCGTTCCTCCCGGCAAAACTACGCAGTATTGCGTCGCGGGGCCGCACCACCCGCCGTTGTCATGGCGGGCCCGCGGCACCCGCAAGACTCTGCAGCTGGCCTTATATAAGCGGGAGCGTCTGTGTGTGTTTGTCTCCACACAGAGCCGGAACATTTGAGAGTATAAATCGCATAAATGTGATTGACGGTGTACAGTCTTCACAGAATCCGTTTTGAAAGCAGGACCATATCCTACTGTCCTATTCTACATTATTGTCACGACTAGCGTGACACAATTAGTTAGTTTCTAACACTAATTTTGTTAGTTAGCTCCTAACCAAAAGAAAAAAGAAAGAAAAAACAAAAGGACACGCAGGACGCAGCCGCGACGGGAGCAAGGCTGCTCCAATCAGCCAATTAAAGGACCAGAGGACGAGAGGTCCCGTGGGGAAAGCGGGCGCGGCGGCAGTGTTGAAATTCGAAGGAGGCCCAAGGAACTTCCTTCGCTTCCTGGGAGGACAACATCGACGAGGACTTCCGACTGCAGCCGTCGACTACTCCGGCGTTTTATTCCGACTGGGACGTATTCGACTACTGGCGGACTGACGACGGGCGACGATCAAGGAGCTGCTGGTGAGTCGTCTGATAATTGTAGCTGGACTAAGTATTCGAGTAGATAGTTCATGAGTCACCGTCCTTACTAGGCCAACTATTTTTTATCACATGGTGCATCGGCAGACACGGCAGTTAGGAAGTTTTTAAGAAGAAAAACTTAAGAAGGCCGCCAGGAAAAAAACATTAGAAGAGCGCACCAGGATTCTAAGAAGAGGACTTAAGAAGAAAAATAAGGACGGCAGGAAGAAAAATCAATAGGAAATTTATTCTACTGTTGAGTCCGTCTACTGTTCCTAGTCGTAGGCAAAGTTAACTATTCTAAATACTGTTCATCTTTCCAATTATAGCTTCTCGCTTCTAAAAGTAAATAAATCAATCAATAATGTCTCTTTCAATCCGGTCGGCGAAGGCTCGCCTAACTAAGGCGAGAAATTATCTTGGCAAGCTATTCGAGGCTGCCAAGAAGGAAATGCAAGCGCCCATAGAGGGCGAAAAGGAAGCACAGGGGACGCGGATAAAAATGAAACACCACAAACTAGCGCTTAAAATAGCAACTCTCAAAGAAGAAAAGGGAGTGGTGGAAGCCGCGATCCAAAAGTTGGCACAGGAATTCGATAGCCTACCGGAAGAAGTGAAGACGACCGAACTAAGGATATGTGAAGACTACATCGCCAGCACCTGGGACATCGTCGGAAAAGTCGAAGAACTAATCGTGGCGATGGAAGAAATGAGAATCGAACTGCAAAGAAGAGGAAAGTGCAAAAGGAAAGGAAATTTTCAGAACGACCGAGGAAAGGGAAGACGAACCAAGAAGTCGAAGAAGATCGTCGATGACCTAACCGCCTCTGGCTTTGCCACAAATTCAGATACCGACATTCTCCGGTAAACTCGAAGAATGGGACACCTACTGGGGACTGTTCAGTTCCATCGTCCACGAGCACGATCTTCCAGCTACGGAAGTTTGCCTACCTGCTAAGTACGCTAACCGGAGAAGCCAAAGAAGTCCTCGGCGGATTCCAATTTCGCGAGGAAAATTACGAAGTGGCAGTCCAGTGGCTGAAGAAGAAATACGCCAGAGAAGAAGTGGCTATCGAGCAACTGTACAGGAAAGTCGAAGAAGCTTATGCCAAGGATGCAACCACAGCAGCACAGAGAAAGCTACTGGATGACTTGTCCGCGACAATGATGCAGCTCACTACCAAAGGGCAGAACGTCAACCACAGGTGGCTACTGAGTACAATATTCAGAAAATTCCACGCCACCGTCCAAGAAAAGGCGCTAGCAAAGCGCGCAAAGCTGCAGTCATTAGAAGAGTGGAATTGGAACAAATTCCAAGAACATCTTGAAGAAATCATAAGCAAGCAGGAGTACATAGAGCGGTCGCCGCAAGCAATTAATAAGGAGGAAAATCCAATTCGTCGGAAGACAAACTATAGGAAAGAAGTACCGTCCAACATGCTCAGTAAGAAGGAGTGTATCTATTGTCATCGGACCAACCACAAATCGTATCAATGCCGGACGGTACCATTCGAGGAACGGCTGCTGTTTCTAACCAGGAATAAGCTATGTCACAACTGTGGAAAACTGAACCACCTCGCTAAGGAATGCAAAGGTCCCAGCTGTTCCAAATGCGGGAAGAAACATCATCCGTCCACATGTAAAGGAAGACAGCAGCAGGAAGAAACAAGAAGACACATGGACAACTGATCAAAGCCACAGCCGAGTGCTATTAACGGTCGTCCTAGATCCTCGCAAGCAAGGGAGACGACGAGGGCACGTCGTGAGAACAGGCCTAGAACCCATCCAAATCGGGATATGGTTAATGAAATTGAAGAAGACGAAAGGTCCGAAGAGGAATCTGATCCACAGGAAAGAGAAGAAGTGTGCCATGTCATAGGAAGCCATGAGGGGAAGAAAAGAACAACCCTCCTCACAGGAATGGCGAAGATACTGGGAGAAGAAAAGGATATAGATGTCCGTATTCTACTGGACACAGGATCCGAGCTGTCATTCATCGACACACAGCTAATCAAGGACCTCAACCTCCCAGTTGTGGGCAAGAGCGAGTTGAAAATAAGGACCTTCGGACAGACGACTGTCGAAGAAATACAATACCCAGTTACTCAAGTACTGCTCGAAGACAAACTGGGAAAAGTACATGAGCTACGTCTCTACGGCAGCAAGACAATTGCTAGCAAAGTCAAAAGACCGATCCTAAGCGAAGACGACTGGCTCTTTATAAGGGAAAGAGGCTTAGACCTCACTGAAGAAGAAGTCGAAGAGTCACAACCTCGGATACTATTGGGTTGCGACCTATTATGGGACTTCGTCAACGGATTAAAGGTGAAGCTACCGTCGGGCATTTACGCCATATCCACACTATTCGGATACATGTTGTCCGGAAGCCAGAGTAGCCAGAACAACTCGACCAAAGAACGACAAGTTATGTGTACCTCCAACCTCAGTGAAGAGGCCGAGTTGTGGGACACGTACTGGAAGATGGATTCAGTGGGCATAAACGAATACCCAGGTCCAGAGAAAACTGAGAAGCAGAGATGCGACGAAGAAGTCTGGCGTAACTTCTGCGACACCACTGTCAAAAGAAGTGATGGATATTATGTAAGGCTACCGTGGAAACAGCAGCATGAACCACTTCCGGACAACTACAAGATAGCCCTAGCCAGACTCAGGGGCACGTATAACCGTTACAGAGGAGACTCGACGATGATGGAAAAATACGACGAAGTCTTCAAAGACCAAGTCCAAAAGGGAATACTCGAAGAAGTGTTTCCAGAAGAAATGCAAACGAAGAACGCAGTACACTATCTATCCCACCAAGTGGTTCTGACGCCATCGAAAACAATGACCAAGATTCGGATAGTATTTGATGCTTCAGCTCACTACTCAGGGAAGCCTTCATTGAATGACGTTCTCCATCAAGGCCCGCTGATCTTACCAAAGCTCTTTGGTATGATGCCGAGATTCAGAACTGGTTCTATTGCCATCATCTCAGACGTGGAGAAGGCCTTTCTCCAAGTAAGGCTCCATAAGGCGGACAAGGACGCGACCAGATGTTTATGGCTGAGAGACATACACCGACCACCGGAAGGGAACAACGTGGTCGTCTACCGATTCACAAGAGTCACCTTCGGACTAAATGCGTCCCCATTTCTCTTGTCAGCTACGATCCGATTCCATCTGGAGAGTGAAGAGAACACGTCATTGACGAAAGAGATTAATACGAATCTCTACGTGGATAACCTGTTTCTAACTGCTGAAACAGTGGAAGAAGGCCTACAGAAGTACAAGAACTCTAAAAGAATTTTCGGCGAGCTGAAGATGAATCTCAGAGAGTTTTCGTCAAACAGCAAGAAGCTCATCCAACGTGTGGCACCAGAAGACCGCTCCAAAGAAGAGAAACCAAAGGTCTTACGAATCAGATGGGACACTACTGATGATATATTAATCATCTCTTGTTCACTCCCTGACGTCCGAAGGATCACTAAGAGAAGTGAACTACGTCAACTGACATCGGTCTATGATCCGATGGGCTGGTTATCACCACTCATGATAAAGTGCAAAGTGTTCTTCCAAAAGCTCTGGAAACAGGAATACGGATGGGATGACAATCTTTCCTCCCACGATCAAGAAGAATGGGATGCCCTAAGAAGCTCAGTAAATGGATTCGAAAGGCACTTCAAAAGAAGATTGTCTCAACATAAGCAACCTCATCAATTAGTAGCATTCGCTGACGCAAGCGCCCTGGCCATGGCGGCGGCAGTCTACTTAACTAGCGAAAATCAACAAGCGTTGTTGACTGCTAAATCTAAACTGCCGTCTATTAAAATCAGTCATACTATTCCTAAGCTAGAGCTAAATGCTATTACAATTGCTGCTAGGTTATGTCTAACTACATTTCAAGAACTGGCTGATACTATTCATATCAGTGAGGTTAGGTTGCTTTCAGATTCTGAAATCGTGCTGAATTGGCTATTGAAAAAGGAAGAAAGAAAGCAATCAGGTATTTTAGTTACAAACAGATTAAAGGAAATACAAAGGATAGTCCAGCAGTTCCAGCACCAAAATATAAAAGTACTATTCGGTTACGTAAACACACTGGAAAATCCGGCCGACTGCGCGACAAGAGGACTATCGAAAGAAGAACTAACAACCCACATTTGGTGGAACGGGCCGAATTTTATCGCAAAGAAATTGGAGGAATGGCCCGAAGAAACGCAGTTTTTCACATTAAAGGATCCAGAAGACGAGCACCCAGTTCTGCTCACAAGAGAAGATCGTCAGCCGACTCTAATTGACTGGAAACGATGGAGTTCCATGAAGAAACTGATCCGAATGACCACTTACGTGCTCAGATTCTTGCGGAAAGTAATATCGAGACTCAAGGAGGAAAGAAAGAGTGGAATACTCAAGAAATATCCGGAGATCGATACAGTAACGATCTCAAGAAACCGAATTCCTTCGAGTCAAGAAATGTCTACAGCAAGGAACTTTCTACTCCGGATCCATCAACAGGAAGAAGTCACAGAAGACTTATTGAAGAAGCTGAAAAATCTCAACGTGAAAGAAGATAACAGAGACCATCTGCTAATGTGCTATGGAAGACTGAGGAAAAGCATGCTCCAGCAAGAAGCCAAAACACCAGCACTGATAGCACCCAACACCAAGATGGCTCAACTACTAATCGAAGAAGCCCATACTCGTCTCCATTGCAGCATAGCACATACGATGAGTAACGTCAGAAACCGATATTGGATACCGAAACTACGTCAACAAGTGAAGAAGTTCATCCGGAATTGTGTGAACTGTCAGCGGTTCAACAATCTCCCATACCGGTATCCGGACACGGCAGAACTACTCGAGAGAAGAGTAGTCAGAACGAGGCCGTTTGAACACCTAGGGCTCGATTACTACGGCCCACTATGGTTAAAAGAAGAAGGAACGCCAAAGAAGTGCTATAGCTGCATCATGACGTGTACTTCGACACGTCTCATTCACTTGGAACTCGTAAAGAACAACACTACGACATCGTTCATAAACGCTATGAGACGATTCATAGCTAGAAGAGGAGTCCCGAAGTCAGTAACCAGCGACAACGCTCCCACCTTCCTATTAGGAGCCGAAGTTTTGAACGAAAGTACGGGACTACCAGCACAAAACAGCTCCGAAGTAAGGGAACCTCCAGAAGAAATCATGAGTTTCGCTTCAAGCGAAGAAATCGAGTGGAAGAACATCACGCCATTTGCACCTTGGCAAGGTGGATTCTATGAGAGGCTAATACAGTCGACAAAGAGGTCCCTTCAGAAAGTGCTCAAAACGACGATATTGGAAGAAGAAGAACTTCGGACGCTGCTAACTGAAATAGAAGCATCTATGAATTCGCGACCATTGACATATCAGGACGCAGAACTGGACAGTGTAGTAATAATCCGCCCCATAGACTTCATCCAGAAGGACATGGTCATTTCCAGTTCCTGTGATCCTCAAAAAGAGATAAACTATCTATCCACACAAGAAGCTTCCAAGTTGAGGACCAAGTCTCAAGCAAATGAGGCCTTGAAAGACTCAGTTCAGAGAGTCGATAAGTTCTGGGCGGCTTGGCAGGACTATTACCTCAAGGAACTAAGAGAATTCCACAAGAAGAACTTGCAAGAGGGAAAAACTTCCGCTAAAACTCCAAGCCCGGGGGAGGTCGTGCTCGTATCAAGCTCGATACTCCCACGAAACTCGTGGAAGCTGGGAAGGATCTTGGATGTCATGAGGTCCGAGGATCGTCAAATAAGAGAAGCAGAGCTTCGGATCGGAGGAGGAGGTACTATCAGAAGACCGCCGAACCTGTTAATCCCCCTCGAGATTCGACAAGAAACGGGACAACGGTCAGAAGATACTTCACTCGAAGAAGAAACACGTGAGAGAGAGGTCCCGGAGCGCCAAGATCAAACTTACAATCTTCGTCCTCAAAGAAGACCTAGATATCCCTTCGATGAAGCTGATTACGAAGTCTACCAGCTGCAAATTATAGAAGAAAGTGAGAAGAATTGTGTCGAGAAAACTATTGCTGGAACTGCTGATAATCTAAAATCCGTAGCTAGTAGTGCTAGTTCTAATGTAAGAATACCTTCAACCTTTTTCAGGATGGCAGATGAGGACTTGAAGAAATGCGTCCCGGTCTCGGATGATGAGGAACAGGAAGACTTACTGGACCTCGGAGATTTTGATGAAGAAGAAGAAAAAGAAGATTCGCCCACGGACGAGCCCGAGGGGCAAGAGAGTGAGGAGGGAGACGAGACGGATAAACCGCCCGTGGACGAACCCGAGGAAATTGAAGAAAAGGAAGAGGCCAGACCGCTGACACGCAATGACCTGGTGAGCTTCGGCGTGAGGACGCTGAAGCTGGTACAAAACATCGGAACCCGCCAGCAAGTGCTCCTGGAAAGCCTAAAGGAGCAGACTGAGGACCGACTGAACCGCATTGAAGAGAAGCTAACGTCTTACCAGATAAGGACAGAGTACATGCTGTCGCTCCTGATGTATGGCGAAGAAGACGAGACGGAGTCGGTGACGGATCAACTGACCACCAGTAGACGCGCTCCAACTGCAGGAGAGCCGCTTCCCAAGAAGAAGCGTGAAGCGTTCGAGGTGCGAGTGGCGGCTTCCCAACTCAACTCGCTAGTGGAATGCACCGAGAGGAGAGTTGGACACGCACCCTACGCACTCTATCGAGATGGGGTATTAGTCCGCTGCAGATTTTGCCGGGCCGAGAGGACTCATGCGACCGACTCCTGCCCAGTCTACCCTCAGACAGAGGACAGAAGAACACTCGTGGAGAGGCGCGGATACTGTCTCAAGTGCCTTGGACGCTGCCCGCGTGATGAGTGCCGCCAGCCAGAGAGTTGTTATTATTGTGGAGGTAAATCCCACAATACCGCATTGTGCACTCTTCCTGAGGAGAGGAAGCACTACGAAGAGGTCCTAATGCGAGCACCCGCTCGTCATTGAGACCCACCCAACCAATGCGTGGGCGGGAGTGTCACGACCAGCGTGACACAATTAGTTAGTTTCTAACACTAATTTTGTTAGTTAGTTCCTAACCAAAAGAAAAAAAGAAAGAAAAACAAAAGGACACGCAGGACGCAGCCGCGACGGGAGCAAGGCTGCTCCAATCAGCCAATTAAAGGACCAGAGGACGAGAGGTCCCGTGGGGAAAGCGGGCGCGGCGGCAGTGTTGAAATCCGAAGGAGGCCCAAGGAACTTTCTTCGCTTCCTGGGAGGACAACATCGACGAGGACTTCCGACTGCAGCCGTCGACTACTCCGGCGTTTTATTCCGACTGGGACGTATTCGACTACTGGCGGACTGACGACGGGCGACGATCAAGGAGCTGCTGGTGAGTCGTCTGATAATTGTAGCTGGACTAAGTATTCGAGTAGATAGTTCATGAGTCACCGTCCTTACTGGGCCAACTATTTTTATCACAATTATATTTCAGATCACTTCCTGACGAAACGAAACAAAGAAGGATCAAAGTTGAAAAGAATAACCGCTGCGGTAAAGGTGCTCTAATATCGGGGTTTGGTGACGAAGCTCCCAAACAGATGTTTGGTTTCCAGTAGGCCGCTCTACGTCTGGTAAAAAATATATAAAAAACAAGAGTGAAAATATGTGGCATTTCACAGCCCACACGCAGACACAATTCTAATTATTGAGCTCTTATACTCTAGCTTTTCTTTTTAATCTGCGGTGCGCAGATTAAACGTGAGACTATAAGAGCTCAATACTTCTTTATCTGTGTGCTTGTTCATCAAATGTCAAGATTTACGATTTACGGCCCAAAATGTCGTAAATCGTAGTTACGCACACTGCTGATGGATAGTCGGACGCATCCGGAGCAAACTTCATAATCTCCATGTTCTCTCATCTTGGAACCTCGGCATTGGTGTTAACAATGTTTATAGTGCTGCTGTGCCGATGACGATGACGAGACGCTCGAAACGTCAGGCCACTAAGGTTCCACCTAACAACCTCGTTGCAGAGCAGCATTATAATCATTGTTAATGCAATCTTCATAATTGTTGGCGTTGATTGCTTCCAGATTTCATGTGGTCATTCGCAAAGCAAATCTTGAAATCGCGCAGTAATTCCCTCAAGGACGTATAGCAGCATGTGTTACATATGTGTTATGTCTAGCATTTATCACCCTCCATTCGACGGTTGATGACTCAAAAGACTTTGCACGGGATTGGTTCACCTGTGTTAGGAAGCAGATAAACATCCTCCTACTTCAGAATTTTTCGAACGCGATCATGCGGATCACATCGTGCCAGTTCGACAAAAGATTCCTGATTACGTGGGTTACCACATGTGGTATGAAGCGATGTTACAAAATGACCCTCCCTCTACCCTCTAGCCACTTAATGCCGCCTGAGGTCTTGTTGTTGTTGTTGTTGTTGTTTATTTCACTCCATACTGACCAGGGATGGGTCTCGGGCGTAGGTCTGAGCGAGAGAAATGAATAGTACTGCGCAAATCTTCACCCTTCATATAGTGGAAAAACAGGCTTCGTTTTTGCTGAGTCCTCCAACCAAAAGAATTAAGGGTCCTCGAATTTGGAGTTCAGTATTACACTGTCAGCGCGTGCAACCGACGACCGCTGCCCCTTCACCAATTTGCTTCCTACATATCTCTCACACATTTCACCTGTATCACCTGTCGTCCCGTTGATCATCGACTTGCTCGAGCGGGCGCCAGCAGCGTCTCCATTCGTCCCTGTCGTGTGCCAGAGTGGTCCAATAGATCCTCCTCGCTCGAGGGACACGAAGAGCGTCATATCGGTCGTTCAGGGCTTTCACGAAGAAGTCCGACCAACGCGTTAGTGGGCGTCCCGGTGTTCTCTTGACATCCCGCGGAATCCAGTCGGTAACGGCTCTCGTCCAGCGGGTGTCTGCGAAGCGCATTACGTGGTCGGCCCACCTAATTTTCGACAACTTGGCCCACGCGACTTGTCTCTGATCTTCGAACGTCGGCGAAGCTCGGAACTCCGGAGGCCTTCTCTCAGTTGCGTGAGTCGTGTCACTCCGAGCATCGTCCTCTCGATTCCACGCTGCGCGACGCTGATCGCGTGTTCATCCTGCTTTCGTATGGCGCAATTCTCTGGGGCATATGTTAGGGCAGGAAGAGCGGTAGAGTCGAATAGGTGGGCACGGAGTCGGACGTTCTTCGTCTTCTTCGCAACTTCTTCGACGTTCTTGAAAGCTCCCAAGCCGCTCGTTTCCTCCTGCTCAGCTCGGCGCTAGGTCGTTGGCCATATTGAATTCGCGACCCAGATACACGTAGCTGTTTGTTACGTTGAGCGAGAATGGGGCATCAGACTCTTGTCCCTTCCTCATGAACATCGTCTTCGTAAGATTCAGCTGCAGCCCAACATTCCCACATACACGATCGAAGTCGGCCAGCATTCGCTCCGCCTGGCTGATGCTCGGTGTTATGAGCACGATGTCGTCAGCGAAACGAAGATGGTGCAGCTGCTGGCCGTCGACCTTCACTCCCATGTCTTCCCATTCTAGTTCGCGCATGACGTTTTCGAGGGTGGCGCTGAAGAGCTTCGGAGATATGGTATCCCCTTGTCGAACTCCCTCTCTTCACGTCGATAACGACGTCGTTGTAGAATGGAAAGATCGATCTTGATCGTGAATCCACTGTACAGCTCTCGAAGGACTCTGATGTACTGAGTAGGAACGCCCTGAGCGAGCAGGGCTTCGAGGATCGCTTCGGCCTCGACGGAGTCGAATGCCTTCTTCAGGTCGATGAACGTAAGGCACAGCGGCAGCTTCTACTCTCGCGACACTTCGATGAGCTTCGAAATGGTGTGTATGTGGTCGATCGTGCTGAATCCTCTCCGAAATCCTGCTTGCTCGCATGGCTGTCCTTCGTCCAGCGTTCTGCTAATGCTATTCACGATCGCTCCAGTGAACAGCTTGTAGACTACAGACAGCAGACAGATCGGGCGATAGTTGCCAATGTCGTGCACGTCTCACTTCTTGTACAGCAAGACGGTCTTGCTGGTCTTCCACTGAGATGGAACCTTGCACTCCGACAGGTAGCGTGTGAAGAGCCGCGCCAAGGTGTCGATGAGCGTTGGCGGGAGGTTCCTCAGGTGACGAGGTCTTCACCGACGAGATGGCGTGTCTGATCTCGTAAGGGAAAACAGAGGGGACGATGTATCCATCCTGCGGAAGATGGCGTGGGGGCAGCTGGACGTGGCTATTGAAGGGATCGGAGTAGAAGTCGTGGATAACCTTCTCCATGGTCCTTCTGGAAAAGGTGACGGTTCCGTCAGGACGTCGGAGAGCGGTCATCTTGGTCTTGAAGTTGGCGAAGTTCCAGCGGGCATTGCGGATGCTCAACCCTGCCTCTACTGCTTCAGCCAATACTTCCGCCCTTCTCTCCTTGAGATCTTCCTTTATCGCCGCTCTGCACGGCTTCGCAAGCTCGGACGTCAGTTGGTAGTTACCTGATGCTGCTCCACGCTGGCGTATAAGCTCGAGAGTTTCCGGAGACAGGCGTCTCTTGATGGTCTTCAAGCTCTCGGCTCTCTTAGCACTACCGTGGAGATGGTGCACGAAGCGGTCGTATTCCTCATCGACGTTGTCCATGACGGCATCTTCCCAAAGGCCGACAAGAGAGGTGTAGAGGTCCCAGTTGATGGTCGTTCTGGGACTCCTCTTCTTGAACTTCGCGGCCTTCTCTCCTTGACGCGAAAAGCGGAACCTTGCGCGAAGGAGGCGGTGGTCCGATCCCGTGTAGAACTTGGGGACAACGGAGACTTCGGTCAGGCAACACTTGCGATGGAAGATGATGTGGTCGATCTCGTTGTGGAACTGGTCACCGGGGGATTCCCAGGTCTATCGTAGAGAGGGAGGCTTCTGGAACTGTGAGTTTCCATGGATGGTCTTGGTCGGCATGATAAACTCAGACAGCCTTTCACCTTGCTCGTTCCACTCCAAACCGTGGGTTTCGATGTGAAGTTCTTCCGGCGACCTTCGCGGTCCGATCTTGGCGTTGAAGTCGCTGACGATCACCTTGTAGAAGGTGCGATCTTCCTTATAGAACTTCTCCAGCTCCACGTAGAAGGCTTCGACCTCTTCGTCATCGTGGTCGGATGTTGGTGCATACGCGACGAATACAGTCAAAGCTGGCCCGGAGCCACATCGCTTCAGTCGCAGACGTCCGATTCGAGTTGTCAGAGACTCGTACGAATCGATGTTCATGGCCAAGTGCGTGTTGACGAGGACACCAACGCCGCCTACTTCCCTGCTGTCGCATGCTCCGAGGAACAGTTCTTCTCCGGAGTCGTAGGCGGCGTGTAGGGGGTGGTGTCTTCTCGTCTCGGTCATTCCGATGACGTCGTACTTGATCTTCCTGGCTTGCATCATCAGGTCCTCGACGGATGCATCCGAGGCAAGGGTGGGGGCGTTGTAAGTACAGATCGTCATCCTAGTCCTTCTCAATTTGCGCAGCCTGGTTAGGCCCTGAGATTTTAGCAGCCTCTCCGTACTCGTCCTTCCCATCGCTGCAGAAATAAGGGCTCTTTCGGGGTCAGGGGAATGAGGCCCTTTAGTGCTGCTGTTTTTGACTGGAATACACACGAATAGCTAGTCGGGCTCTGTCGTGCAGGCGAAGAACAGCCAGCCAAACTGCCCGAAGGGACGGGGCGAGAATTAAGGCGGCTTCGAATCGCCTTACGATGTACTCCCAGTCTACCGAGTGCAAGCCTTCGGCCGAGCCGACACAGTTACAATCCGCACAGTCACGGACACATCCACGCACATTGTGTACGAACATGCCGCTCCCACGCACAAGGAACGCGTCGACCCGACACAGCAGGAGCAAGGAGTCCATCCCCTGCATCTCACCGACGTCATTGGGCAGTACACGGTCGCATTTGCTTCGCGTTTAATTCCCCTATCCACCACCCGGGGACGCGCCACGTGGCCCTGCGACAAGCGGCCCGAGATCCCTCTTAACAAGAGAGCCCGAAGGCTCTCTATCGAGGGAGATCCGTGGCTCTTACACATTTATTTCACTCTAGATTCCTAATAGAGTCAAATTCATGATCAACATTCCAGATAACCCTATAGACAAAGTTAGACAAAAACGGTGACCACGACCTTACCATTGGTCACCCATACCTACCGTAACTTCCCGTACTCCAGCATAATACCAAGAACGGATGTCAGATTTGTGATCAGTACGCCAAATAACCTCTTGGGAGAAGTTTGTGCGAAATCGGTGATTATGACATCAACAGCCCTAGTCACCCGCATCTGCTGTAACCCATACCTGCTGTGAGGTCACTGTTTAACATTCGCTGAAAAGCATACAACGTTTAATACAAAAAGTGAGAGAAGTGAGTGAAGTGCAGCTCAAAGTAAACCCTTATTTGACAATTTAGGGCGAAATAAATGTGTAGGAGATAGAGTACCGGACATGCCGCTCCGTCCAACCAGCACAAGCGGCGCGAAAAATGAGGAGCGGCGCAAAAGGGCGCCGGAGAGCGCCGTTTTCCGCTCGACACGCGCCACGTCTGAGGCAAGTCGCGCACCCTCAACTTCTGGACGTTAGGCTGAATGAAGGAGCCTATGCACGCGTTTGGACGAGCATGGCCTACTGTTCGGAACATGCTGCCGGCACGGCGTACGCTGTGAACAATGTATATAGGCCAGGTTTGGACGAGCATGGTCTACTATTTAGAACTGATTGCCGGCATGGTATGCTGTGAGCAATGCACATAGGCCCGACAGAATCAATCAAGTGGGCGCGACAACCTGTAGAGCGAGCCTCAGCATGTATAGTGAGAGTATGGGGAGTTTTTTTTTTTGTCCAGCTCGCATCTGGAGTGCGCCGTAAACAAAGCATATAGGATCGAACCTATTAGTCGAGTGGGCGCCACTGTTCGCAAATTGCACGCGCGGGCGTGCTCGGAGCGCGATAAGTGTGTACCCTCCCGGCTGTGGATTTTTAGCTTGTGGATTTTGTAGTCAGTAAGAAGCCTAGAAGTTCGTTAAAGCACAGCAATGTAGCCTAAGAACGGACAAAGTTACGGTGGTGCGAAAATGCAGGTTAGGCTTGTGTAACCCTTTTTTTCGATTTCAGTCGATCATTGCGGGAAGAGGCGATGAGCTAACGGCCTACAAATGCATAGGCAAGCAGATCACATAAGTTACTTTACGAGGAATCGCTCACAGCTCTCCAGCTGCCTAACCTGCCTTAGTTGCAGCTGCCGTTTTAGAGCGACGGATGGCAGCAATTGAGCTTCTTCAGCCCCTACTCCTTCTGCCCTTAAGTTTTCGGCACCCGTAATGTCACCTTTGTGTTTAGCTCGCTGAGCTCTATCGAACGGTGTCAATCTTGACCAATTCTGGAAACATCGATTTTTTGACAATTTCGCATCGGGGACGAGGTCGCAGCGGAGGGACGATGACGTCCCCAAAAATCAGTGTTTTCCAATTTGGCCAAGTTGGGTACCATTCGGTAGCGCTTTTGATGGTGAATGGAACGGCGTTACGTAGAATAGCGAGAACTGTGATGTGAGCGAGTAAGGGCACGGAGAACATCGATCATTGATGTCAGGGGTGCATATTTAACGTCTAACGATTTAAAGAATTTAGCGAATTAACGGCATTTTTTTGTTAAAATCTGGCTTAACGACTTATAGGAAATTTCTGGCTTAACGAATCTGGCTTAACGACTTATAGGAAAAGTTCAACGGATTTTTTAGCGGACTTCTTCCCCACTGAGTTTATCACATTTATCCTTAGTGTTCTCCAATGCTGCAGGTTTCACCCTTGCGATTAGCACTATTACTAAAAAATCTATTGAAATCAGCAAGAATATTTAATGTTTTCATGAATTTGTCTTGAATTTTTGGAAATAATGCGTTTTGGGGGCGCGTGATGCGCATTCGGAGGTGGTGCCGGCTGTCACCCTACAACAGGTTTCTGGACCTTTTTTTCGGGATTTCCCGTCCATACAAATCAAGCCTTCGATCTCTCTGGGGTTGGTGAACTGGTACCCAATATGTCTGGAAAGGATATAGCGCTGAATTCTCCACCGCAAGCAATTGTATCGCCAAATACGCTTTCAAATCGTCTCCACGACATCCCGTAGAAGTGGAATGTGAGGCACACTCCACAAAAGGGATTGAGGAACGCCGTACTTTATCCCAATCTTTTAATGCACTTTGGAAGTAGAAATTTTTTCGCCGAGCACTCAGCACGTCAACGAATCCTCGAAGATACTCGTCTAATCTCCTTGCAAGATATGCATATCCCCACCTCGCGTTGCTTATCTTTTCCTTTTGCTCTTTTGAATAGTTTTGCTCGTCACCTGGAACAGTCGAGAGGGAGAGAATGTTTTCGGCGGCTGGACGTTTTTTAAACGATTTTAGAAAGACGCTAATAAGAAAAATTAGAAAAGCTACTCTTTCTGAACGTTAACATGTTGACGAAGTGTCACATCTTTTAGGCAGTATGGGACCATGTGACACGATGTCGTGTCAAGTCCCGACGTTGCAAAAAATGGAGTGGTTCCAGGCACTCGAAAATCCTGCGTACGTCAACGTGTTAACATTCCACTGATAGGCTTTTAATTTATTTTTGTTAATTCTTTCTGTACTTGATGAGCTGGTGCCTACATCGAGATTGCATATGCTCGCAGAACAGCCAGACAAAAGAAAAAGGAAGGAGAACGGGAGGAGAAACTTCGGGTACCTGCCTGATCGCTCATTTTAAGATGCCTTTTTTGTGATCATCTCGAATGATAATTCCATACCCTGTAGATAGTTTGTTACTGAATGCTTGCAAATTTCTTTGAATTTGTTGATGTTGAATTGTTTATTTTGCATTGCAGTGTTACACTCCATTCCTTGAACTTTAGCTGCTGACCTCTTCAAATTGAAACGTATAAGGTTTGATTGATTTTGGTTTTTCAACTGAAGTAGCGATTTTCAGCTAAATGTATTTTTTTAACGAAAATTAACGATCTACCGGAAATTTAACGAAAATTTTCTGTTAAAAAACTTCGTTAAAAGAATTTAACGCACAGAATTTTGTGTGCACCCCTGGTTGATGTGCCAAATTGCACGAGCGGGCATGTTTGGAGAGCGACAACTCTGTCAAGTGTGAACCTTGCGGCTGCAGCTTGTGGATTTTGTAGTTAGTAAGAAGTTCTAATAGTAAGCTAAAGCGTATGCGATGTATCTTGAGAACGGGCAAGGTTGCAGTGGTGCGAATATACAGGTTAGGCTTGTGTGACACGACGTTTTCCGATTTCAGCCGACCGCTGCGGTAACTGGACGGACGTTCTTTGTTTTCTTCACTTCTCCGACGCTCCTGTACCCTCTCCAAACCACTCGTTTCGTTCTGCCCAGCTCTGGCGCTAAGTCGTTGGCGATATTCGCGGAGCTGGAGCATGTTTCGGAGATGTTCGTTCTGTTGGCATCAGAAACTCGTCCGTTGCTCACGAACATCCTCTTCGTCAGATTCAGCTACAATCCAACGTTCCCACATGCACGATCGAAGTCGACCAGCATTTGCTTCTCCTGGCTCATGCTCGGTGTTATGAGCACGATGTCGTCAGCGAAGCGAAGATGGTGCGGTTGCCGACCATCGACCTTCCCATTCCAGTTCGCGCATGACGCTTGCGAGAGTGGCACTGAAGAGCTTTGGAGCAAATGTAATCTGAAATTCGGCGTTTACAAAAGTGACTATAACTCGGTAAGTTTTTCAAAATTTTAAAAGGCCAATAACTTTTTAGGACTAGAAGAAAAGGGCTTTTCAAAAACTAGGTCCTCCTACGGGACGGAAGCCTTCGATTTTTGTGCGAAAAAAATTGAAGAGATTTTGTACAAATAATTATATCCCGGTAAGTTTTCGAATTTCAAAAGAGGCAATAGCTTTTTCAAAATTAGAGGAAAAGCGCTTTCGAACCATGTGGGGTTTAGTTTTCAACAGAGAGGTCTTCATAGGGGGCGGTGGGGTTTTCTGGTCCATTGTTGCCGAAATACGTGCCAAAAATCGAACCCCCCGCCCCTATGAAGACCCTTTTTTGAAAACTGGTTTCTATACGGTTAGAAAGCATCTTACTATTTATAGCATCTATTCAGCATCTATTTTTTAAACAGCAATTTGAGGTACATGTCGCGTAGGTGAGCAGCATTGGTAGGTGGGAGCGCGCCAGCCAATAGTAACCAAACAGAGCACAGGCCGAACACATGCCAGCCCATCAGGGTGCCAACTGTACATCTGCCCTCTCTAAATGGCATGCCCATTCCATGCGGTCTGATTGGTTTAGGCGTTCCTACCTACCAATGCTGCTCACCTACGCGACATATACCCAATTTGATTTTTGAATTTCAAAAAATGAACTGAGTTAGGATCAATTTTGCGAAACCGTGACCAGGCAAGTTGGTCGGCCCTTCACCGGAGTCATTGAAGTGATATCACAAAAAATGTCCATAACTCGGTAAATTTTACAATCAAGAAAACCAATATCTTTTTTAAAACTAGAAAAAGAGCGCTTACGAACCATGTTAGAATTATTTTCAACAGAGAGGTCTTCATAGGGGCGGTGGGGGTTCGATTTCTGGTCGATTTTTGCCAAAAATCGATCAGAAATCGAAGCCCCTGCCCTCTATGAAGACCTCTCTTTTGAAAAAAGATTCAATTATGGTCGGTTAGCACATTTCTTCTATTTTTTAAAAAGCTATTGGAATTTTTGAGTTTCGAGAACGAAGCGAGTTATGATCATTTGTATGAAATCACTGCAATCAAAATTGATCATAACTCGGTTTATTTTTCGGAATTCAAAAATTCCAAAACTCTTTTTGAAGAATTGAGGAAAGATGCCTTTTAACCGTTTGAAATCAGTTTTCAAAAAAGGTTCTTCATACGGGGAGGGGGGGGGGTTCGATTTTTAGCACGTATTTCGGCAACAATGGACCAGAAAACCGCACCGCCCCCTATGAAGACCTCTCTGTTGAAAACTAAACCACACGTGGTTCGAAAGCGCTTTTTCTCTAGTTTTGAAAAAGCTATTAAAACTTTTGAAATTCGAAAAACTTACCGGGATATAATTATTTATACAAAATCACTTCAATTTTTTCGCTCAAAATCGAAGGCCTCCGCCCGTAGGAAGATCTAGTTTTAAAAAAGATTTTTATATTGTTTGAGAGCACTTTCTTCTAGTTTTAAAAAACCATTGACTTTTTCAAATTTTGAAAACTTACCGAGTTATAGTCATTTTTGTGAACGTCGAATTCTGTCGCTCCTATGACGTCGGTGCCATATCGACCAGGGGTCGATCCAGTCTATTCGTTTCAGGAAACCATGATTTTCACACTGTGCAATAAACAAGATTCGAAGGTTTTTGTGGCAAGATTTTTCTTGTGTGCGTGATCTACTTCGGGTAAAAATTAATTTTTCTTGAAAAACGAAAAAATGAAATACGATCCGCCCTAATCATATCGGAGATCGCTGCGAAGAATCTCAGCTTTTTACTATGTGACTTAAAAATCCTTGAAGCACAATTTCACTCTTGCGTGTTCTTTTCTTGAGAAGATAGAAAATTTTTCCGCGAGAAGACCATCCCCAGTGGCGATCGATGATCGGAGAACGTAATGGCTCCATGTAATCTACCATATTCCGGAGTTTGTTCGACGTCTCTGAAAAATTCACAGAGCTCTTAAAACTATAAGAAGTGTCGATTCTAAGCATTAAAAAGCAGGATCCATGCTTCTATGTGATTAACGGTGTCAAAAATTTTCGGCAAATGATACAAATCGAAGCGTCTGTTCATACAGTGGATCGTTTCAGAAAACAGGTTTTATTGCCGTGTGTCAAACTGTGGATTAAAAATTTTTTGGGTACAACTTCACTTTCTGATGCTGTTTGCAGCAGAAGAGAGAAAATTACTTCCGTGACAAGTCCATCCTCCAGTTGCCATTCGGTCATCGCTTCGAAGAGTGCTTCCAAAAATCTTGTTGGAAAAGCACTTAATTTTCCTTAGCAATTGACACTTCAAATTTTATAGACTGCAATTTAGGACGTAGATGTCGCTCGTTCAGGCAGAAAACTGTCTCGTCCATGACTTCCTCAAAAAAATCTGAAAAAAATGGACACTTCTCATTGACTCCAAATCTGGGTGCAGAAAGTCTTTATTTTTAAAAAGCAATACAATCATTATTTGAAACATTTTTGTATTAATTTTACAACTTCGCGGGACGAAGAAGAGACTCTAGGCATTCCTGAAAAAAAAACTTAATAAGAATCAAAAACATCACCTGAAAACCTGAAGAATAAGAGAGAATCCTCTGCCAAAACAGGAAGAGTGCGACCCCCCTCCAGGCGAGGCCACAGTACGCCCCCCCCCCCCTTCGATTCCCGAACCTCAAGCTTGACCCTGGATGGGACTTGTGAAAGGGACCAATAAGGGCGGGCTACTACTTTTTCTCCGCATCGTGTATCAGCATGTATAAGCCAACGTGTATCGGGCCGATTTAGAACAGTGACTATGACGTCGTACAATGTGCGGATCAGATCAGACTTTGCACAGCATCCGTGAGATTTTCAGAAGACGGTTCAAAGGTTTAGAGCAAAGAGTGGGCGCGAACTGAACTCTCACCATGTTTCTCTGCGGCTATATCGGTAATGGGGTATTGGTGGGGTGGAGGAAGCAGTAGGGAGAATGGCTAAAGGAATAAGAGGAATATTACTGCCGTCAGGAAGTTGAGGTGTCAAGCTCTCTACCAACACCGGTTGATTTCATTTATATTTCCGCAGATTAAGCACTTGAGATTGAAACTCCCACAATCTGTTCCTCGCCACATAGAGAACGTGTATTTCGGAGAATAAAAATCGCGTACGCGCGATAGACGGTGGATAGGTCCCATATAAACAACTTTGAAGCTTCCTTCCTATTGAATCCTGCTATAGTTTTCGGCTTAATCCGTTTGGACACCAACATCCAATCTGGAGACTTTCCTGTTGGATCCACGTTCAACACACGTTTTCAAGCGCAAGATCCAATATGTCAGTGACGCTGCACAAGTGTAGTCCACGTCCTCGACACGTATTTGGCCAATGACTTGTGGTGGTCAGCCGATGGACAATTCAGTGCATTATCTTGCCCGGACAAGCCTGGTACCAGTACATCGAGCCCGAAAGGATGGAAGGCTTGGTTGACCTGGAGGGAAAGTCCGAACGAAGAGCATTGAGTCGGAGAGCATGCGACAGGCGGCAAAAAAGCAAGGCTTTACTACTGTGTGTCAAACTGTGGCTTAAAATTTACGGAGCACACTTTCACTTTCTGATGCTGTTTCCTGCAGAAGAGAGAAAACGAAATCCATGACAAGTCCATCCTTCGGTTGCCATTCCTTCATCTTTTCGAAGAGTGCTTAAGAGAGAAGGGGTTGTAGGGAATGCACTTAGGTCATCCTACCATCCATCCATTTTATAGAATACAATTTCGAACGTAGATGTCGCTGCTTCAGGCAGACGACTGTCATGTCCATGACGTCCTGGAAAAAATCTGAAAAAAAAATGGAAACCTCTCATTGACTCCAAATCTCCAGGCAGAAAATCTTCATTTTTACACGAAAATAATCACCATTTAAAAACATTTTAACGTTAGATTCCGTAATTCAGGGAACGAAAGTGAGACTTCAAGCTGTCGTAGACACGCCTGAAAAAAAGTAACTTATTAAGAAATACAAACATCGCACAAAAACCTGAAAAATACGAGAGAATCCTCTCCCAAAACTGAAAGAGTCCGACACCCTTAGATTTTTATTGGTTTTTCTCGACCTTCGAACCTCATGCTTGAGCCTGCCCCCGCGTCGTATCATTCGTAGTTCGACGATTGCAGCGTACTCGACTTGATTGCATGCGTTAGTGTTATCCTTTTATCCACCAGCTGTTGTACGCCATCCAAGAAATACCGCAGTGCAGCAATGAATACAAGCAAAGAGGAAGTAGGTCTAATCCATACAAACAGAGAAAGCGACTTCTCCAATAAAAAATGTAGCGGTGCAACAATCTATTATACTAAACAAACTGATCACCGCTGGTCCTGCAAGGCATGCGGATTAGTGTTAATTTGTGAGTTTCATAGTGAAGCTTCTCAATTACATAGGGAACCACTCTTAGTGAATCGTCGGATATTCCTCCTCTGCCTTCTGACTCTCGTATCTCTTTGCGTGCGTATTTGGCCTACACAATTGCTTGCAGTAGCTAGCTGATAGAAACTTAGTACTTTATCCCTTCCGCATAACTCAACGTTCAGATGCTAGAGATGCTATCCAGCAGCAACGGCAACAGCGGTTCTTACTATGGTGTACAATCAGGACTGTTATGTGGACTTTATTCGACTAGACGTTTCCCGCCTTCTTCATAGCATGGAAAAGTCGAGAGACGTCAGTGGAGTTGTTCTCCTAACGACCGTTCTATCTTCCAGCAGCTTGAATTGGAAAAAGAACCAGGTGGTTGATAAATAAAACAATACAACCGACCCTCAGAAAACAGTCGAAAGGCGGTTGTTGTCGTTTGTCCTCCTTCTGAGGGGCAGAAACTCCCGTCATTAACGTGACGAACTTTGTTTGAAAAACATTGTCAAAATGTCTAAGAATGAGTTATAAATAAAGTGCCTCAACTCCTGATCTGCAGTTAAAATTAGAGTAGTTTCAAACGAGTTTTATTTTTTGTTTGTTCGTTATCCACTTTTCCGTTTTCCGGCCATTTTTAGGCAGAATTATTTGTTATCCGTGATTCAAAATTTCATTATCCGCTATAGTTGTGCTCTCGCAAGAATTACGAATATTCGAATGGTTTTTCGAATGGACCCGCAATTTTCGAGTATTCTAATTTCGAATATATTCAAAAAACGCGATTTTTTTTTTGAATATTTGAATCCGAATACATTCCTAATGGAGCATCCAGGGCTAAGCATAGGTTTGTCTTCCTCAAGTATAGTAGAATCAAAAACGACCTGGTATGATGTTCAAGATCCTTAATGGCATTGTCAACGTTCCGTTGCACCAATTCTTCGTTTTCACTTCCAGTCGGACTAGAAATGGCGGCCTTAGACTTGCGGTGTCGGTGGCAAAAAGCAAGGCTAGGACCAGCTTCTTTTCTAACAGAACCATTCGACTCCTCCCTCCCCTTCTAAAAGAGAATGCTCTTCAAATGTCGCTCAAAGATTTCAAAAGCTTTCTTGACCGTCGACTCAAAGGAGGCCATTCACTTTTCCATGAAATTCACCATTTATTATAGTCACTTTTTGAAGGAGCGATTACACTATTGTTGTTTCAGTTTGTTTCAACTTGTTTTAACCCGATTACTCACACCTTTTTAAAATTTCACGGTTTCAAAGTAGTGTTTTGCTGCTCTTTTTATGTAAGATTTATGTGACATTATCACGTCTCCAATAAATAAATAAATAAGTACATTCGAAAGACGCGATTTTTTGAACACTTGAATTCGAATACTCAGATTCGAATGAAATTCATTGGAATACCTATTCGAATAGGTCATTCGAGCACAACTATATTATCCGCTGATCTCTGATCCCTCCATAGCTGACGCGTTTCCCGGTCAACACATCGTCAACTTGAGTGGTCCGCCGCCAAGTTTATAGGCTCGCCAGTCGCCCACGACTAAGCTCAAAGAAAAGGCACCCCTGGTCCTGGTCCTCCTCTCCATGACTAACAACGTGACCCACGTACTAACTGAATTATATGTGGTGGGATACCGCTGGTTCGCGCTCGCCGCCTCTGCGGAGATCTTTGTCGCGCTGTCGCGTCTGCCGCGATTTGTGTCAAAAATGGCAATCGATTTATGCCTATAAGGTGTAATCATGCATCTTTACGTATCTTTCTATAGACAAAGCCGCACGCCCATCACTGAGAGCTGCCCAAAATTCCTGAACGATTTACTAACTAGTCCGTCAATGCTCCTTTTCAACATAATCAATTTAACCGAGTGTGAGTCCACATCCGTGAAGCCTGCAGATGTACACAACTTTGTGGTCGGGGCTGAGCAGTCAATTCATTAAGAAACGAAGGCCAGCTATTGCGGAGTGCTCGACTAGCAACGATTGTGTTCCGTGGTGCAGGGAAGACACATGGAGGGTCAAACATGGACCCTGTTCGTGACCACTACTTTGTTTCTTTCGATCACGCGCGAAACGCACAGTTCGCGTTCGCGTTGCAATACTGACTCGCTTCTGTTGATGAACAGGGCAAATTTTTATTTTTATTTTAGCCAGAAGAAGACGTGGACTGCAATCCAGCCCACTTGGCAGCCATAGAATTGATGCGCATGACGGGAACGACTACGAGGTGAAATGTACGATATCGGCCATTGAGAGTGACATCTCAGCAGAAAAGCTTTGTAAGCATTCTAGATTTTTACGAGGAATCCAGTAATGAACAACCGAAATGAGTGCCTGGCCGTAACAAGTGACTTCTTGCCGTTTGTGCCTCACTGTAAACTGTAGAGTGATCAGAGGGCGATATCCGCACAGTGTGGTTCATTCGCCTCAACTGGTCACAGGGCGAACAACTGCCCTCATCGGTGGACCTAGGTGAGTTCGTCTCTCTCATCTGGTCCTTCGGGCTGGTTGTAGAAGTAGGTCGAAAATGCTAGAGTGGTTGAGGCACTTGGTGGGGTAGCGCGCAAATCTAACCATCACACCATGTTTAGGCCTCTGAAGACGCTGGAACTTCGAAACGTCAGGCCCTGCCGAATAAAGTTGTCCATCTAAGAACCTCGTGTGGCACAGATATACTAACAGTAGCAAATTTTTATTATTGCACAGAATATGCTCAAGAATCCTCCACAGCAAATGGAGGGATAATCACAGTTGACGACCATTTTCACAGTCAAGGCACTAATAACTATGGAAGGACGTTCGAAATAGGTGCTGATGAACGAACCGTATCCTTGTCCAATATTTACGCCATCAGTAATGGGGCTTATTATCAGGTGTTAACACAATATAATCACCTTGGACTATAATCGATAACTATAACACCAGTATATATAATCAGCTATTAAAAAAGCAAATGTAAAGCACAAAACGCAATGAGCTTCATACATAGTGACAACGGTCAACTCTGGTGCTGCATTAAATAGGGTCGGATGAATGAAATGAACGACGGAACGCTCTCATAGTGAAGGCATGCCGAATAGACTTACAATTAAAGGCGGCAGCTAATAGACTACGTTATCCTTCAGTGCTTCGTGATCATCGCGCTGTGACAACCTCCTGTAGCGGACTTTCCTTCGTGAAGTGCCAGCTGCTCGTCCCTCGAACACTAGACCTGAACATTGCTATAATTTTCTCCATACCTTCCCCATCAGCGAGACAGCAGGACCTCGAGGGCAAGGTAAGTGAGATCTTCGATGCTTTAGATCTCGAGTGATACCCCTTGAAGGGCTATCGCATGGGTCATCATTGTCGCGGTCGTATCCGCAACGTGAGGGTGTATTGCCGCCCAAGCAGGGATGTGCGTAATTACGATTTACGATTTACGAGTTTACGATTTACGGCTATTTTGTCAAATTTTTCACGATTTACGACATTTTGGGTCGTAGATCGTAAATTTTCGAAAATGTGGTCTTTGATCAACAACCAACTGGCGTCCAAATTTATGTGGACTGGGATATAAAGACGTGCCCACTCTAATGGTCCTCTTATAGCTCATTTCCACTTCCCTTTAGAGTTTATTTTTGATGATCTGATATGTTAGTGTGCTGTACAATACCGTCCTATTCACAGGCCCCTCGAATCCGACTTTCTCTTCGCTAACAAGGGAACTGTCTGAACGGTACGCCGGAACGGCAAGAACGAGTACTATAGGGAGAATCCCCGTCCTCCAAATAGTAACAGAACATGTTTTGTTTTTGCCGAATCCTTGAGGCAAACGAGTACGAGGGTGTAATGGTTAAGGGTCCGCAGAGCGAGCTCTTCATGGCAGCGCAAGATCCCGGTGTCGTGGCAGGGTGGCGCAGTGGTAGAGGGCATGCCTCATGATCGTGAGGTCTAGGGTTCGGCTCCCATGCTTCGGCGCGTTTTTGCACTTTTACCATAGTATCGAATTTCCATAGAGATTTCCATGTCTGAAGTTGTTTTTGGCATCACAGTTCCTGCCCAGTGGTACTCCGCTGGAGCCCAAGCCTGGAATCGCGATACAGTCCACTTTCCCCAGTTCTCAAACTTGTATAGAATAACAATTCTAGTATAGCCAAACCTTTTCCTCCGAAAGGACCTGTCCTCCCGAAAACGTGATAGTGCCTTCATTGGTTAGTGGTGTCGTGACTCCGGCACAATTCTCTTCTGGGGCCGGATTCATCAACGACTAACCCTCGGGTATAGGGGTAGAGATACCCACGATGTAGCCTGCGTCTCTCATTCTTGTCCTACCTCTATCCGACTCTTATCTTATCTCTACTCCTTATACCCCGCATACCCACGGGTTTAATTGTTGATGAATCCGGCCTCTGGTTGAAACTCTTCGTCCTCTTCTTCCACTACCTCCAAATTCTCCACTTCGTCGATTTCCAGCTGTCGCAGTTCGAAATCCTGTAGGATACTTGCTATCCTTTACGCCAGCTTCATCTCGTCTCTCGAAGGGACAGCATCCAGTGGAGATCCGCACTTCAGTGTCAATAGGTGAATGACCACTCGAGGGTTAGCAGACATTGTAGAGTCAGTGTTGGCGGCAGCAGCTTCTTATAACCGCGCGACCTTGTAAGCATAACAGAGGCGAGAATATTGATCAAGGTGGTAGGTCAATTTGAAGATCGTATGGTCCCCTCCTACACTGCGAGGACACTGATGGCACTCACCTCGCCGACACTAATAAATTGCATTTGAAGCATTTTTCTGGCATTCTGCCGCTGTTCATGTTGTTCCTGCGTCAAAATTTCTTACATTGACAATGAGAACAATGTATTGGAGCAAAAGTTTCATACAAAATCGCATTTGGCATATTTCGGGTATTGCTGGTGAATTAGGAGATGTCGATTAATAATAAGTAATAAAAACATCTTACCGTAACAAACTCCAAAAACAAGTTGAAATATGGAAATTTCTATAGGAACTAGATACTGTGGTAAAGTGCAAACACACGAAGTAGCATGGGAACCGTACCCTAAACCTCACGATCATGGGGCGTGCCCTCTACCACTGCGCCACCCAATCCACGACGCGTGGATCTTGCTCTGCCGTGGAGAGCTCGCTCTGCGGACCCTTAACCATTACACCCTCGTCTCGTTTGCCTCAAGGATTCGGATAAAACAAAGCATGTTCTGTTACTATTTGGAGGACGGGGATTCTCCCTATAGTACTCGTTCTTGCCGTTCCGGCGTATCGTTCAGACAGTTCCCTTGTAAGTAACTTTTCCATTTCTCCAACATTGTAAGGGCTCCCGTTTGGAATCGGACAGGTACAAGAGGAGAAACAAGTGCAATACAATGTTTAAAAAATAAGCTCCTGCCTAAGAGGCTGAGGAGGCTAGGCTCCTCCATTTCCGGTCCAGAGCTAGCAAGGATTGCGTTCCTACTGCTGAAGGTTGTTCCATTTTAGCCCATTGTCGGTGTTTTGTTTGTATTTATTTTTCTCATGACTGCCTTATGCAGCGTAATAAATAAATAAATAAATAAATAATAAAAGGACATTTGAAGCAGTTTCTTAGAGAAAGAAAGATGAGTATTCTATTATGGTGGGCCAAAAGTAATACGACAAATTCAACAAATTTCTTTATCTCTTTACCAGCGTCCGTCGCCGGCTTCGTCGCCGGCGCCGTACGCTGGACGTGCGGGCCACGCCAGGCTTGCCGGCTTCGGGTATGGCGGGCCATGCTAGGAAAGCAGCCCAAGCCTAGCTAGGGATGCTTCCTCATCCAGCGTCCGTCGCCGGCTTCGCCGGAAACCAACGCTGGGTAAGGAAGCATCACACCATCGGAAATGGAGGTCAAAACTGCCAAGACCAGTTCGACCTTTTCTTGGAAAACTACGCGCTTAGTGGGTTATCCTTTCCACATGAGTGTAGCAACTTTCTGGACCCCGCATGCAATTACGAATGATGTTCGATCGTGGATTTGCTTCAATTCTATTCGGTAAGGTTAGCACATATCTGTTACAAACAAACTGACTCGACCTTATTACCAAACAGGACGTGGAACTATTCGGGTGGGCCGAAAGTAATGAGACTCTCCATGCCGTGTCGTGACTGCAGTCTGGCTTCGTGCTTATCGTATTTGTATGTTTGTATGCTACCTACTGAAGGCCACCTGAGAAGTTACCACCTCCGCCCTTTCCAGAAGCATGCCAAACCCGCAGTCTGTCTCATGCCGAAACCCCAGCCTGACGAGTCGACCTGTGTCGCGCAAATCTCGCCCAGTTCCCAACCCCGAGCAGCCTAGAATCAGTATCACGCAAGATGAGAAGTACGGTTTCTACCTTAACCCTGCCAAGCAGCGAGTTTGGGTGAGGTCTGGTGACCTGTTACCGGCATTGGTTCGGCGGTATGTTCACAGGGAGTTATTAAATAGTAGAACAATATTATAAAGTTTTAGAAATCTTACAAGTGCAGGCTTGAGCAGGAGAACGGCGCATTGGTCAGTGGGTCAGTGGTGAAACGATTTTTTAATTTTAGTTTTGACAGCGAATTTTTCGCAGTTGTCTCTGCTTATTCCAAGACTAATGCGCAAGCTAAAAATTGGTGGTAAGTTAGGAATTTAATATTCAAGTGATGCAAGCTTTCTGTTCGAATGCCAGGCATAGGTTTAAGTATAGTTTTGAATTTACAGTTTTTTGACTCTCCTGAAACGTGTTCAGTTTGGTTTGAAAGATTTTTGCTAGCAAGAAGCAGAGAAAAGAGTAGTTTGGTAGGAAAACTGTTCAGCTTAAGCTGAAAATAACACAACAGTTAAATAAATATTGAATCACAGCTGATAAACATTAGCAGAAGAAGCTTCAGCAAATTCAGCTGTACTGCACCATAGTTCAGGTGACTCTTACGATTTACGGTTTACGATTTACGATTTACGAAATTTCACATTTCATTTACGCACACCCCTGCGCCGAAGCCTCATTGGGCGACTCCCCCCCCCCCCTCCTTTTTCTTGGAAGCATAGAGACTCTACCACCTTTAGCGAGGTTAGAGTCCGCCGCAGACCTCCCAGGAAGGGCAGCAAGAATATGTTAAGGCTGGAGTATATTGAAGGGAACGAGCGGGCAAACCATCGCATTTGGGGTAGCATACCGCGGAGAGTTAAGGCGAGTCGATGACCTTCTCAAGCGAAAGACAGGAAAACGCCTAACTGGACGCGGTTCAACTCTAGTAGCCTTGTGAATAAGATACACCACCTTCTTGTCCGATCTCTTGCCTAGCTATGAACCGATTCTATTGTTTATAACATAAACGTGGCCAAATATTAGATCCGGAAATCCATTCTGATTTCGCATCCAAACTACCTACAACTGACCGCTTGGAACACGGGGCGGGGGTATATATTGCCTGGCGAAAAAAAAAACGCGAGTTTGACTACTCTTAGGTGCCTATCAGCCTGCATTCTGATATTCATTGTCTTGACGCTTTCGATACTTCGTATTCGGTGCCGTTTAGAATAATTCTAGTGTGCTGTCCACCGGATCCCAGCACATACGAAGACGATGCCCTCATTAATTCACTGCTGGAACTGTGTCTTTCGGACAACCATTTAATAATAACGGGTGACTCCAACCTTGACATTGGCTGGGTTCAAGGTACAAGGCCTAAGAGACAGAATTTAGCAAAGTTCATAGAGTTCCTCGAATGTTGTAGCCTGATCCAACAAGATGGCTACTCCAGGTGATGCAATTCTTGACATAATCCTATCTTCAGCTCCTGTCGTAAGCAACATTTCTGTCCTTCCCCCTCTTGCAACAGCGGACCGCAATGCAGTCGCCTTTGAAGCTCACCGTTGCTCAAGCATCGGGATTTACCACTTCCGAATTTTATCAAGGCAACCTCCGTTACCTCGCGCGCTGACCCAGAATAGTGGAATACGTAATTATTTACGTACACCAGACCACGTCCGTCGCCCCAGACGCTCCAGTCGCTCATGTCGCTCTTGTCACTCTTGTCGTTCTTGTCCTCGAAGTACGAAAAGGCTCTAAGACTGCACTCAGATGGTCCCAAACCAAATGTACGCCGACGGCGCCATATCAAACTTCTCAAAATCCTAAGAAGGATTCTGGAACTTTCGTTCCTCTAGGGATTCTGCCCCTAACTCGACTCCGACGATTCTATTCGTTCTGTTTGCTCACGAACGCGATTCTGGACAGATTTTACTAGCTTTTGCCCCTTCACATGACTCCGGCTTCGATTTTTGTTGGCTTCTGCCCATGGATAGGACTCCTGGACGACGGCGAGGAGAGTAGTCGATCTGGCGTTCCAAATTTACTCTAAAATTTATTCTGTTCTATGCCTAGTATTAAACTACGAGATCTCTGCCCATCCCAAGGGGCAGATAAAGAGTCGCATACACCCTCCCTGACATGTGGTATTTGTTTGATATTTACTACCTTCCTAACTTTCGTCGGCATATATCAATGACAAAGGTTGACATGGATTTACGATCTTCTGACCAAGCAACCTGGTGCCACATCATTGCACCATCACTATCCAAGAGCCCGAGAAAAGGTAGCAAAAAATCGCCCAAACTTCGCCCAGGTGTGTTCCTGATCATGATCGTATTAAGCCGATTTGAAACTTCGGCCGGCCGATTTCGATTGTAAACAGTAGATACGGGGTAGGAGCTTGGTGAGGAAAGACGTCATTGACAGAGGTTCCCACACTGCTCACAGGGTTCAATCACCAGCACTTCCCGTCCACCACGGTACCAAGGAATAAGAGGCCATTGCTACAATCGGCTTTGCTTTGCTTGTGCATGTGTGGCACATGTCAGGCGATGCCAGCGCTTTCAAAGAACGACAAAGCGTGGTGCTACGCCGTAGATTATTCATATACGGCAGTCTAGTCAAGTCTTCGTTAGAAACTACTGTTGGTTGCCGTCACTATCCAGTTTTCCACAAATCTAGTTAGCCCCAGAAATCCATCAGTTTCACTGGATTATTGCCTCGAAAACCTTCAAGGGAACAATGTACAGCTAGTGAATATGAACCCACAGATTTGCCCTCAAAATAAAAAATTACACTACTGTGCTTTTCCATACAGCTGAGCTCAATCGATACCTGAGATACGTAACAAGTGTCACCCGGTAATATCACACCCCTCAAAATACGGAACACATAGACGTACCGAGAATTTTCTTCTTGTTATGATGCAGCAGATAGAGGCAGAACACCAGAAGTCCACCCACAACGATGAAGGTCATGAAATGCGAGTCTTCCGCCTGCTCCAAATCAATAGCTGTTGGGAACTGCAAGAGGTCGATGCAGACTTTTCTCGATGAAGCCAGTAGGTGAGCATACCTTATTGACAGTTGTAGGGGCGGGCGCGTTGCCCTTAGCGTCTTCAACCATCGCACCAAGCTGGTTCTCTTCCTTGTCTCTTCCCTTCACAGGCTCAGTGTCCTCCTTCGCAATGCCCTCGCCTGCAGCCACGTCGTCAGCCGGTGGAGCAGCATTCCCTCCATTGTCAACGTTAGCATCGGGGTCCCAAAATTATGACAGTCCGAATCCTACATATTGAACATGCAAATAAAAGAACTAATAAATAGCTTGAGTATTTCTGATGTCATATATCTTCATTTTCGCTCTCATTCAATGCAAAGCCAAGCAAAAGTAATTTTGGAGCAGAGATGTTTAACGTAGGTGCGGCGGCCAAAATGCGTCGATGCACATTTCTGGATCAATCTAGTACATCGACACTGAATGAGAAGTAGGTAAAAATACACCACATAGAACAAAGCCTCGGTAAAACTTCGGCGACGAATTCTACTTCGCTCACTCTGGGACGGAACTCTGTTATGACGTTGCCTTTCCCCACGTTCCCAACATCTTATAACAGCCGAAATCCTCGATACCAGCCACTTGAGGCTGAAGAAAATGACCTGAATCATAGACGAGTGGTTTGTTCAGCGTAACCAAGATTGGTACAACTCTTTATTGCGGCTTCCAGGCTCTGAAGAAGGCGACGACGCCGAAACGTAAGCCGCAATAAAGAGTTGTACCAATTTTGGCTACGCTGAACAAACCACTCGTCTATAGAAACATCAAGGATGCCAAGGTTCATCGAGAGTCGAACATGGAATGACCTGAATCATTTCTGTCAAAACTTTCAGATTAACTGGTTCCATGCTAATATCAGCGGCCGGTCATCCCAGTTTACGGCTGAGTGGTGATCGGTCCCACAAGGAGTGGATGTTGCGTACGATGAAACAGCGCCAGTGGAGCAGAGCATTCAGCCCGGCACGCGGGCGCGGGTTCGAGTCCCGCCCACATCCCCTTCCTTCAATCTGTACTGCACCATCATTTAATCCACAGTTCCCGTTTAATTACAAAATAAGGCTGAGTATCTCTAGACACAGCAATTTTAATCAGGTGAGTACCTCTTCTCCCTTTCCTCCCTCATCTTGCTCATTTCGGTCTTCAAATTCAGGAGCCGCAGCACTCGGAGCAGTGACGTTCTGAAGAAGTTTTTCAGATATAACAAGTACTTTACAGAGGTGTAGTAATTCAGCTCGTAGAAGAAATCGTATGTACCACATCAACATGCTGTTTATTCCCAACATGAGTCGTCCCTAACGTCGAGGTCCGCTTAGATTCAACGGATTTCTGCTGAGCAGGAGAACTTGACCGTATCGTCTGCATCCCGGCCGCATGGCTGTTAGCTTTAAAACGAGGATTAATTCTTGAAACCGATAACGTATTGCAAAACATATGGTACATATGCATACAATGCGTGGTTGTCGGGGTGCCATTCAAAGAAAGTGATGAAGAGTTCTGACTGTTCACTCCAGACCAAAACGATGAAGGCGTTAATGTCTTCGTATTCTCGCGTTCCTGCTGCGCAAGTGGTGGGGGAAGTTCTTCGACCGATCTCAACTCTAAACGTCGAAGTGAGAATGCGAGTAGCTGGACGCAAGTTCGACATTAAAACAATAGTTGTCAGTTACGACGTTCAAAAGCAAATTTCCTTCTTCAGCGCAACCACGTCTGCTAACTAAGACTCTCTACCTACAGTATCGAACGGGTTTACATACTAAATTATGCTGCATTTAGACCAAATCTCGTGTTTCAGCTATTTTCTTTAATTCGTACGCCTTTAATTTGTACGGGAAATTCCTGTTTCAACAAGGCAAAAAGGACGAACTCGCTCTGCACAGTACACTGAAAGAATCTGCAATGCAAATCTGTTAACTGCAGAGTTTTGGAGTAATTATGTATCTATACTATTGTGCGGTACCTTCATGTTACTTCCGAACATATTATAGTTATGGGGTTTTTCTTTAGAACTAACGCATTTTTAATCAAATAAAGAACTCAGGGAGAACTTCGGGCACCCGATGTTCGTAGTACTTTCTAGTGCTCAAGAGAACGTCAATGCCTCTACAACATTAAAACTACGAAGTAAACATTACTTCAAAATGGTGGCTCTAAAACAGGAATTTATACTCAACTAAGAGAGGTGGGCATAATCTCATGAGTACGCTCGTACTCGTTAATTTCTCAACTCCTCAAAATGTACCACCCTGATTTGCCGTTTGTGGCCTTTCAATGAGGAAACGCACATTTTCCACCGAACCAGAATTTGTTTTGAGCAGGTACCGACGCCAATTAATATTTAATAAACCACCATCAAAAGCGCTGACATGGTAATTTACGGAATGAGGTGTTTTTGAAGTACTGAAGGTCAAATGAATGTTAAGCAATACCATCCTCGAGTTGCTGTGCACCACAGCTTACTCTGCCTTAATATTTGTCGATGGCAGCAATACAAGCGCATAGAATTTCAAACCTCACCTTGAACGGAGCAAACCACGGTAATGGCAAACAACGCTATTCGTACACGATAATCCATTGTATCTGGAAATAGCGGAACAGTCAAGCGCTTGAGATCTTCTCCTTGCGAGTGACGTTGGGCCTGCTTTACTGGTAATCCTTTGGGTTTTACTATTATTCGTTTCGAGAAATGAAATCCACGTGAAATTCACTACAGTTTTCTTGAGAAATTCTGTTCCAAAAACCCGGCTTCGCCTCCAGTACATGGCTCCAAAACCAAACTTCCAATGTGATTTTATGAGACGAGCGTACCGATCCCGTATCAGCTCGCATTTTCAAATATCATTTTCTACCATCGTACAATTCTTCGATGGCCGTTGTTCCTTGACGGTTGGCTGGCGTTTGAATCGGCCATTGGAGCGAAAATTTCGCGTTGGCGCTGGAGCACGGAAACTGGTGCTCTTGTCAATGCGGTCTGATTCTTCGATGGTTATAGGGTAAGCGACGACCATAACACATGTTCTATTCTATTCGTCGATCCATCAGGCCATCCTGACTATGGATTCCCCTCGCATTGCTCCATACTTCTCTTCTCGCTCGTCCTAGAGTCCAGATAGCGGAACACTCGACCCCTCTACTGCGACCGGTGCTGGGTTGGTTGACGAATGTGTTTCATTATCGCATTTTTCAAAGGAGGAAGGAATCATTTACAACTATTTTTTATTTGGCAAAACACATATAGAAGGCATACGCTAGTTCCAGATAGAGAGAGCTATGGAAGGCGATTTTTGATGAGATAAAAGGGCGATGATTTGAAAAATCTCGTCCAATAATGGTATTAAGTGTAACTGGACAGCGAACTAATCAAGGGAACTTAAAAGGAGGAATATCTACTGGAGAAGCTGGTTTGTCAACAACATCAAATAAATGGAATTTCAACATTTTCCTGACTCGTGTGGGAAATATCGCTTAGAGGCAATTCACATGATAGTAACAGGAGTTGCCATTAAAAGATGGGACTAATGTTCCCTTGCTGCGGTAGGCTGGGTCCGCGGCAGGGTTCTGCGCTCTTCGAGCGCAGAACCAGGCTAGGGAAGGGACTCCAGGTTGTGTGCGATCCAAGTTGCTGGTGTGGAAGCTCCTTTCGTCGCTTAGGAGGAGCTCGCGGCAGGTTTCTGCTCTAGGAGCGGCGAAGCGCATACGGCTGGAAAAATGCGCAAAAATGCCCCAAAATTGCGTACGCGTCGAAGCCCTCGAACTCCAAGTAGTAAACTGAAATGCAAGTATGTCAACGCAGTAGAACCGAACCCCCGATCTCCCTCGCATGAAGCGACGCTACTTCTTTCACTACAGCACGACCCGCTTGCCCGTTGTGCCATCGCGGGAGCACAAGGCATTGATCGATTCTCAACGTGGACGCCGACGCGCGATCTCTAAGCTAGGAGGGCGCAGACAGCAAGAGATTACGTGCTCCAGCGCCAACGCGCGCTTGACTTTCGCGCCAATGGCCGATTCAAACGCCAGCCAACTGTCAAGGTCCAACTTCCACCCAATTCTTCTAGCAAAATAAGAGCTTGGAGGAAAACCGAGTAAGTGCAAAAAGGGATGACTGAATTGGCTGTTTTTCAAAACCAAGCGACAGCTCGCGTAACCAAAACAAAAAACGATCCACAGCCTTCGCGATCGACACCACCTAGTAACCAACTAGGTGAAGTTCGAGCGAATGTTGTGACTTGGACTTTCCCGGCATGTATGGTAGCTCATCGCACTCCACTATAACACCAGCAGATATCGGATTCATGACCAGCATTACTCGAAGCAACCCGAAGTTTGGGCCAGGCCAGGCCACGCCCCTTCCCCTTCCGTAATCAACGGCGGTCTCAAAATGCATGTCAAGTCCTTGGCTGGGACCACAAAAAAAATCCCGCAGGCAGAATTCGGCCAATATTTACGAAACTTCCAGGTTGCGGAAGCACAATGGCTGATGTTCATTGGACATCGGAAGATAAATAAGACGTTCACAAACCACCATCCTGTAATTCTGAGATCAACGAACGCAGATCCAGAGAGCCAAAAATAACTGTGGCTTTTACCTTGTGAGGGATCATGACATCAAATTACTAGAATTTATTAAAGTTTCTTACAAATGATTCAAACTCTTATTAATATGTACAAATCCCAATAGCCGTACAGTAACACAATGTAGTACAAACACAGTTAGGATAGCAACTATGTGTTGAGAGATCAGTACCTATTTATGCAGTGAAACCACACACTGCAATATGTGGTTTCGAGTCCACATCGCAAATCACTCAGAAGTGCAGTCATTGGCAAAAATTGGAAACGAATTAGTGCATGACAGCGTCTACATTCAGAGCGGAAATGAGCCATTTAACAGTGTAAAACAACAGCGAACATATATACAGAATGCGTACAGCTAGACAAACAGAAGGGTACATTAGGCATGAACTTGAACGTTGTGCGAACATGATACAGAACTGCAACGAGGAACAAACATGAAAGTATAGAGAAATCAAATGACCATTTGCGGAACAGCTGGCCTTTCGCGCTGAGGAAGAGGTAAGCACGAGATTTTTCATACAAAAACAGGCTCCTAGAAGTCAGCAAAGAAGGGATCCTTCGGAGAGATCAATGAGATGTGTGGAAAAAACTTCTGACATCACCGAGTGGCGAGTTCTCACGACTCATGAAGTACTTCTTGTTAAGAGCTAATATTCGGGGGAATAAGCCAGAAGTGTACTAGAAATTGCAAAGGTGCAGGGAGTCTTAAGCAGACAGTGACTTGCGATGTCAACCCAATCCAGTAGTGGCAGTAAACTTCAGGGTCTCAAACGAACAAACCTAAATGTTAGAATAAGGAAATACAGAAAAGTACGGGCGCGAGTGAACATCTAGACCACAAATGTGGACGAGACAGGAGTAGTAAAATTCAAGCGTCACTAAAAAGTTAAGTATTAAAGTGAGCAAGCGTCTCAATGTTAGGAGCTGTCCAGCACAACTGCGTCAGCCTTAAAAATGTGGGCTTCCTCCTCCAGACGGATGTAGTTTCTCTGCTCGTTCTCCTTTTCATAATCCGGCCTTCGTTTCTCGATTCTTCGTAAAAGCTATTCAGTCTCTGAACCACCCTTGCTACACCATTCGCACGGCACTACAGCTACCTGTTGTCTTTCTAGCCATAAACATGGAGGGCCAGCAACAACCACCCATCATCAGTAAAGCTGCCAAGCCACCACAATGACTTCGGTGAGCTGAACGGACAGCTAGGAACTAACTGCGTAACATCCAGAATAGTCTAGGTAGGTAAATAGAGCAGCTTACGGTGAATAGCATGTAACTAGGCCGACCGACAAGAACAAATAAATTATACGGAAATGAAGGAACCGTGAAGGATGGGAACTAGCAATTTTCAGGCATGATAAAAACCTGCTCGTGCGTCTTCGTAAACAGATTGCTCCACGTCTGCAGTAAGCCCGTAGATATGGGATGTGACAAGAAAGTAGTTTGAAGCAAAAAGGAGAATAAAACTCGTTATCTATAAACCTGTACGGACCGCACAACAATAAATACTTAAGGAATAAATAAGAACTGAACATCAGTACCATGGAAACGATAAAGAGTGAACACAGAACACTACTGGTGGGAGAAACGAAATTCGTACATCACGCGCTCAAACATATCGATAACCAGTGATCACGAGGCGCTTCCGAGAAGACGGTAGATTTGGGGAAGTACTCCAACTACCTACTGCGCTTCCGATACTTGGGAAGTCTCTTATATAATCGACCATAATGCTGGCGAGCTTTCTGATTTCGTCGTTGCAAGGCAGTCCGCAACGTTGGCATCTCGGCATTTGTCGGAACGCGCCGAGTCGGAAGGTCACGGTACATGTTAACACCGAGTCGAAATAACTGAACAAAAAACCATTAACTTGCTAAAATCATTCCATTCAAATGCAAAACGCATTCATTCTTTTGAATCAATCAATATGTAACAATTAAAAACAAATTGTGACCGCAAGTCCCTCAACAAAGGAATCTCAGAATAGATTCCTTTGTTGAGGGACTCCGAATCTCTACCTAAGAATCCCCACTTCCTGAAGACGAAACGCCAGGATAGTGCAGAAAGATAAGCCCCAGTGTGCCGCTTACGACTCCGACAAACGAGGGAGGTCACTGAACTCGGTCCGGAGATTCTGAGCGAGAACTACATGGTCTTGTAGGGCATCGGACGAGGATCACAGAACTGTTTCTTTTTTGCTAACTGCTCCTGGCTGGTCCAAAAATGGGGAAAAATGATATCGTTACGGAGCGGGCTGATAAGGCAAAAGTGACGTGCTGAGAACTTGACCCACAGGTTTGGAGCTCAAAGGTTTGGAGCTCAAATTAAAGTTAGATTATAGTAATACGATGATTCCCCACGCTTCCTAGACGAAGCTGCAGTGTACATTCAAGTAATTCATTCGCAACGGTGTCGGCAGCAAGTGGATGGCCGAGTGGATAAGGAGGCGGACTTACGGGAGGGGGGGTCGGGGTTTGATTCCGTGGGTGTCCGTGCGATTTGCTCTGTGGAGAGCTCCCGTTTTTGCAGATAAAGGGCACATTTTGGTTACGATAGGTTACCGTATTATTGGCTAGTGATGATTAAGGGTGATAAAGTGATGACCACCGATTTCGCCCAGGCTTCGCCGATGGGAATTATTTAAACTGCTAACCACGAATCTGCCACTCTTTTTCTAAATTACCACTTTGCTTGTACTACTTTCCATCGGAGGTTGAAGTCAAAGGTTGGAAAACGAGTCTGACCACATTGGAAAAGAAAGCAATCCTGCTAGCGTAGGCACCTTTACTCACCCGTTTTATCTTTATTTTTATCTCCATTTTATCTATCGTAACCTTCCGTAATCGACCGAAAATTTACAAATAGGTACCATTTCCGTGATCAGCACCCCCAAATAACCATCGTGGCGATGTGAGGGTGAAATTTTTTCCCTCGTTCTTTCCTCGACCTCTGGAGTCGTGAAGGGCAGCAATGCCGATTATTCCGTTCACCCCTTTACATACACAATACCGATCGCAACGTTCTGCCATCCATCGTTTCACATGAAGTGGTTGCCAGATTGGTGATCTGCATCCCAAATAACCCTGAGATAAATCTCGTACGAATTTTTATCGACCTCCAGAGTCAAGGGAGTGAATGCAGATGCTCCTATCTGACCCGTCTCGCGTAAGTGTACATGAGAGTGGGAAGGAAGAAATACACAGCAACGCGTCCAATCACATGAGTTGGATAAAATATGCTGTACTTGGTAAGAGGTAGCTACAATAGTGGAAGTTGTGAGAAGAATAAAAAGCAGTCTGTAAGCAAATCCGAAGAACGATGAGCGTGTCTTAATGATTGGTCAAATCATTACTTGCCCGTCGTGTTCGGAAATGAGAAACGGGTACAGCGAGAAACGCTTGCAAAACCAATTGATAAAATTCCAAAGAGGTCATATGGTCTAGTGAGGGCTTCCTCAGCGAGACGAGCGTGGTTTAGTGGACGCTCGACTTTACCCCACACGATAAAACTAGCTTCTTCCACATCTGACAACAGGTTGAAAGCAGGATTAGGAAGCGAAGAAGGTACCCTACCGAAGCAAAAATGTACTCTTTATTTGCAAAAACGGGAGTACTCCACAGAGCAAGTCGCACGGACACCCCCGGAATCAAACACCCGACCTCCCCTCCTGTAAGTTCGCCTCCTTATCCACTCAGCCATCCACTTGCTGCCGACACTGCTGCGAATGAATTACTTGAATGTACACTGCAGCTTCGTCCTGGAAGTGTAGGAAATTATCATATATATATCACTATAACCTAACTTTAACTTGAGCCCCAAACCTTTTGTAGGTCAAGTTCTGAGCACGACAGGGCCATTCCAGGTGTCACTTTTGCCTTATCAGCCCGCCCTAACGATTTTTTGCCATTTTTGGACCACTCAGGGGCATTTAACAAAAACGAAACATAGTTCTGTGATCCTTGTCCGGTGCTCTACAAAATCATATAGGTCTTGTTCAGAATCTCCGGACCAAGTTCGCAAGTGCTCCTCAAAACATGCAACAACAATGGAATAGGCGGCGTTGATGTCCTTGTTAACGCGCACTTGCCCATGAAGCGACTGAAGCGATGTGGCTATATTGCATTCTTTGACTGAGTTGAAACATCCGAGAACATGTGAAGAGATCGAATTCTAACTCGTGGAGAAGTTCATACAGAAAACTGCATATTCAACGAGATGATCGTCGACGAGTTCATTTTAAAGATTGAGCCTGGAATGTCGAACGCCCTACAGCTAACCCTAGGCTCGAAACCTTTCGTGTACAGTAGTATCCTGTTCATCGTACGCGATGGGAGCGATAAATGCGACTGGTCGCCTGAAGAAAGAATACACGTAGATTTTTGCCATGTGGAGGCTCGGCATTAATCGATTCGTACGCTTTCCAAAAGCGGTTCAGTCGCACCCGTCGCGGAGTATGAGAAGGTCCTAGAGCGTAAGAGAAACAGTACCGTAAATACGTGCAACTTACAAGTGTTGTGTTGCAGATTGCTGCTATAGAACCCTGAACCATTTTCTTACTAGCTTCCAACCCCCGCGTCTCTTGTAGAATCAAAAGCGCAAACCAAACTTGAAATATTTAACGTTCAAACATATTTAAAACCGGAATTCAATACAACGCTAGCGAGAAAACATGTCGCAGTCGCCTATTCATTCTGAAAACAAACTAAGACGGCCAAAACTTACGTCCTTGTCGGCATCGTCTAGCTGCCTCGAGGTCTCCCAATAAGCAAACTCTCCTTGCACCTTACTCCAGCAATGGGAAATGACACCGCGTAATCTAGGTTCTAATTCCTGTAGCTCCATCTGACATCGGAACAATTCCTCCGAAACCTCGTCCTAGAAATAAAAGAAATAGCTTTGTGACTCTTGGAGCAGTTATCAACAACTTTCTCTGGAAGGTGTCCCATTTCTTAATTCAGGACGCTTAAATCGCACAGTGCTAGAACGCCTACATTGTCGTTTACCAATGCAGAGCTCCCAGCTGCGAACTCCTAGTAGTTCCCCAGATCACTGCTTTAGGTCTACATGTCCTATATCCAATCCCACAGATTGCACTATTGATCACTTCCTTCGCATAATCACCAACTGTAGTTATATGACAAACAATGCAGTTTGGCCATTAGAGCACATCACGATGCGGGAGTTCTCCTTCAAATGACAACGATGAAGTCATCGCAGATGAAGGGAAGGTGTAGAGGAATCTTTTTGAAGTGCGAAAGAATTAAACCTCCTCTCTATCTTTAGTGATGTTGAAAAGGTAGCATGCCGCTTTCGGCGTCCATTTCCGAAGCAAATCGAAGTGATTCGCGTCTCATATCTCCTTCCTTATCCACGATAGTTGCAGTTACGAGCGTGCCTCCTCCCACAGCGGATTCCCAGCAGAGGGAAGTGCAGCCGTGATGGGAAGCACAATCATACCAGCTCTTCTACGATACCATGCTACATCTACCTAGTAAACGACACCGTAACATTCTAACACACTAGCTGAACATACAGTCGGGGCAGTGATGATTATCACGACAGCGAATGGCAGATATTAATACTGTGTGTACTGTTGTTTGCTTGCTAGTTCTCCAGTTTCCAAGTTTTTGGGTCAGAAATTCTAGTGTGAATGGAGCTCTTAGGCGGATGCAACGCAAATCTAATGCCTCTGGACAACATTAGAACTCTTGAGGCGGGCTTGGTTCGAAATGTCAACCTTCAGCAAGGATCGCACCTAAAAGTCAAGGTGGTAAAAAAACACAAAAGGTAAATAACGAAAATGCCTAAGCTTCAAGATGAGAAAGCTCACTGAAAATGTAATTCTTAAAACTGTAAAAGTATAGGTGTACTCTTCATGTCATTTATATCCGACATTTCCACTGCTACATTTTTTTTTGGAATAGAATGATAATAGCACTAAGAGGAGAGTATGAATGAAACCACGAAGAGTGAAACGTTGAGAGGGAAAAGCGCCACACACGTCCAAAAATTATCGTACTACGGTGGACACGGACGTACCAGATCAGAATCATCGTCCTCTTCTTTCCCTTCGTGGCTTATTGCTACATCACGCAACTCCGAACTTGTGGCAATTTCACGATAGACATGCTCAGTGGAAGAAGGTATCAAACCTAAACAGAATAGCTAGTTTAGCTGGAATTGATATCAGCAAAAACAATGAAATCGTTTTGTACCTCTTTCAACAAGCATTTTTACGATTCGACTACCAATTTCACGATAGTGCCGTTCGATCTCCACTTCCTCTACAAGACTAGAAACAGCTGAAGACGACGGTGAGCTGAGATTTCCGGACGCAGCTGCACATGTCCCATTGTCACGCTTAACCTGCAACCAGCAGTTGTTAAGGGAACAGCAAAATGTACGCATCTGCAACCAAACCAAGTATACCGGTAATCATTAAGCCTGCCTTGAAAAGGCTCGTCACATAAAGTGTGTTGTATTAATCGTTACGCATTTAAAGCATACGACCATGACGTGCTTTGGAAGTAAGTAAATAAACAAAACGTTTGCCAATCCAGGGCATATTTGGGTGCTATTCGTCTCATAACTGCTGCTCAAGCGCTACCCTTCTTAGTGACATATTTATACTCCCGCTGCGGCGCGGCGCGCAATTCATCGAGCGGCACAATTTCAATTAGAACAGGGAAAGTTAGGCCATGTTCACACTTCGCGACGGCAACGACAACAGCGACGAAAGCGACGGCAGCGCCCGGAAAGTATGAACAGGCGACAAGAGCGGCAAGAGCAACAAGAGCGACTGGAGCGACGGAATTAGTCGGAATTGGTGTCCGTAATTAATTACGTACACCATACGGCGCCCCAGTCGCTTCCGTCGCCGACGCAAAATACGAACAGATTTCGGCGCGATCGCTCGGTTTTCAACGATTTGCATGTTTTGCACTGGCGACGATTCGCTGGTTGCCATTATTCGACACCGGTGTCTCGTCGCGTGCGGTACGTTGCGGCGTTGCGCTTGCGCGCTGCGAACTCTGTTCACAGCACTGCCGCTTCAATACCGTAGAATCTGCCGGAATGACGATAACTTGACTCAACAATAACACTCAGTTGGTTCCGATTAGGCTACAATCTAGAATCTACAATCAATTGAAGTTTTAGAACCAATCTAAAACTCATATTGCCCCGACCAAAATCCAGAGTATATGCCAACTCGTTCAGCTATAGAGCTGGTAGTGCATACCTCAGGGTCACGAAAAATATTTCAAAGCTCTTAACTCCTGAGCAATTCAAGCAGACTGTGAGCAAATCATTGCTCAGATATGACGTTTCTTGAAACTGACTAATTTGCCATGTAATGCCGACTTTCAGTTTCAGCCAGCATTTTTGTTTTTCTTCATACTTGTTTTAGTTGCTTTTCTCTGCCTTACTGCCTTCTGTTTTTATTAGAATTGTTGAGTAGCTGTTGTTTCTCTATGATATTTGTCTTTTGCAAATATAATAAACTGATAAACTGACAATTAGGTCATTCAAGGAAAGGACAGCGGGTTACTAAGGTAGTGTGAGATGAAATGCGTATACTTTGAACACTGTGGATGTTTATTTCTCATCTGAAACGAAGATTGAGAAAAAGAATTACAAATTGTATAATACTTTGTGATCTGTGAGATGCTTCATGCACTCTTCATTATACTACAGATCTTATTTTTGAGAATGGGAATATGTTCATGAGCTCATGGAGAGGAAGCAGAGACACATATGACCAACATTCTTCATCTTAATTAAGTTCTATAGCTTTCCGAGGGGAGGCAATCGTTAGTCCCGACTCGGATGCAGACTGACGATGCCGACAGTGCCTGTGGTGCCAATTAGCGTCGACTTGCACCGTGCCACCCTCCGCTCCGCGACGATCTCCAAGGCAGCCCTCGTCGCCGTGCGATGGTGACCTAGCCGAGCAGGGGAGCCTGCAGATCGACCGCGACCCCACTGAGGCGAACTTCAAGATCGACCAGATTTACAGTAACAGCGGATAACTTATTTAGAGGGTTTACAAAGGCAGCGTTAAGAGTCGTACTGGTGCGAGTCCTACACACTTTCATGTCAGAATTTCGAGCTCTATCTGATGGGCTGTATAAGAACGCTTAAAAATTCCTCTGTGGAGATATTTTGACCCAGGCTTCCAGCTAAAGGCTTCACAAACAATTAGGCACGAATTTCGTAGACTTTATAATGAAATTTTTATGGTCTACCTTAAGGGCTGTACAATAATGCTTAAAAATTTTCCATTAGAGACATTTTGGTGAAAGCCTCCGAATAAAGACTGCACGAACAATGCAAGAAATCTTTCCCAGAGCATAGATTTGGAGGCGAAATGATTACTGATGCTTAAAACAACGGTGCCTCCTCAGAAGTTTTTCTTCATTCATGAAGGATGCAACTTTATTCTACTGGCATGTCACTGGAAGAACAATTTGATATGTTGTGTGATAAAATTCAATTACCATGAATTTTTACTCTTACCTATTTAATGTTAGTTTCGAGAAATATCGTGCTGGGTATCACAAAGGTTCATAAAGATGTCGAGGATCTTAGAAAAAACCTGAGAAATACTATGAAAAAACCAGAACAGGACTCTCCTAAGAAGGGTCTCTACTAAATGGATTGTTCGTGCAGCCTTTATCTGGAGCCAAAGACTTCACGAACAAAATTGTTCGTGAAGCCTTTGGTTCGAAGCCTGCGTCAAAATATTTCTATAGAGGAATTTTTAAGTGTTCTTGTACAGCCCATTAGATAGAGCTCGAAATTCTCTTAAAAAAATTCGTGAAGCCTTTGGCTCGAAGCCTGCGTCAAAATATTTCTATAGAGGAGTTTTTAAGTGTTCTTGTACAGCCCATCGGATAGAGCTCGAAATTCTGACATGAAAGTGTGTAGGACTCGCACCAGTACGACTCTTTGCACTGCCTCTGTAAACCCTTCAAATAAGTTATCCGCTGTAACTGTAAATCTGGTCGATCTTGATGTTCGGCCTCAGTGGGGTCGCGGTCGATCTACAGGCTCCCGTGCTCGGCTAGGTCACCATCGCACGGCGGCGAGGGCTGTCTTGGAGATCGTCGCGAAGCGGCGGGTGGCACTGTGCGAGTCGACGCTAATTGGCACCACAGGTACTGTCGGCATCGTTAGTGCGCATCCGAGTCGGGACTAACGACTATCACCCTTTCCGAGCTGTCTTAGAAAAGCTACTACACTGATTGGGTATGTGTCGATTCATGCCACTCCACTGTCGTAAGGAAGGTGGGGAAGTTCTTACCATTAGAAGCGTTGGTAGACCTCTATTACGAGTATTATGAGGACATTCAGTTGTCTAGTCAGGCTCCGAAAGTTCCAGAGAGGGGGAGGGAGAGCTTTCGCTCATCTTTAAACAGCTCCGGAGTGTGGTTCGAGAGGTTCTGTTATCTGCTTGAAGGATATGAGCCGTGATTATCTTCTTCACTTCTTGAAAAAAAAAACTTTCCTCCTTATAAATTCTCGCAATAGGCTTCGACGTAACCTCCAAAACTTGTCAATGCAATCGGCCTTAGCATGATGCAGTCCGTCTCAGTTCCTGTAGAATTCGTAAGCCGTCATCGTGCTTGGAGACTCGTTCGTCGCGACCATGAGCTCATGATTCACACGTGAGCCAAGCATAGCCGCGTGCACACTCCGCCGCGGCAGCGCGACAGCTACGATGAAGCATAGCACGGAGGGTCAGAGTTGCACTGCGGTAGCGGCCGAAGTGCAACTCTGACCCTCCGTGCTATGCTAGTGAACTGTTCGTACCTGCTCTACTGCACTGTGCCCGATGTGATAGGTAAGCTTCTACCTTTCTTCAACTCGCTTGTCATAGTTTATGTGTAATGCCATTGGAAAGCACCTTAACAAACACTAATAAACCTTCGTATTTCTCAAATCTACAAGCTGAGGCAGAGACATTTTACTGTTTCCTTTCTTTGCGCTAGTAGGAAGAGCGTAACGAAAGCCGATGGTGCACACTTTCGCGTTCTAGCGCACCCTGCAGCGAGATGCGGATAACGGCGTCATAGCCGTCCCTGTCGGCAGCAGTCGGATCGAAGGAACAGTCCGTAGAAGATTGCTTTGAATCGAACTTCTTTGGATTGAAGTAGTAGGAACAGTTCATGTCCGACTTTTTTCTGCATAGATTCCTGCCCATCCTTCGAATTCCCATCGTCGCAGCAGTAGCTGTTCTATTTGAAGTTTCGCTGCCCTTCAGGTTGGAGAACGTTGCTTGCCAAATAACGCAATTAAACCGTCTACTATTTAGTTTAGCTACCTAGAACACAAGATTAGAAAGGTCCCTCGTTAAGGTCGAGTCGACAGGACTCGAAATGTGGAAGGGAAGTCGAGGTACGAGAGAACGTTGTCCAACTAAGGTTGCAGGAGCATAAGAGTGTTCGAACCACTTTTGCTACAAAGCTGTAGTAGTCCTTAGCACGGTAGTTTGGAATATACGGTATACGGCACAGATTTGATGTGGCATTTGGAGCGAACCCGAAATTTGACAAAGGATGACGATCCTGTTGTTACAGGATGTTTTGTTGCGATCAAAACTCTTGCGCCAGGCGGGACTCGAACCCATTCTCGTACCACTGGTGGGCGCTGACGGATCTCGAGGATATCGCGGATGTTACGTGCGGTCAAACAGCGCCGGTGGTGCAAGGCGAACATCGCAGCCCGGAAAGCAGAAGGTGCGGGTTCGAGTCCCGATTGGCGCAAGAATTTTGATCGCAACAAAACATCCTGTAACAACATAGAGCCTCTCTACCAGCCGCTCCAGGCTTAAGCAAATGTGTTAGAAGATGAGGATCCTATTCGGATTGGGTAAAAGTGTCACTTCTACGTTCTTTGCCTTCAATTCCATTGCGATGGAACTGATTCCTATACGGCTGCAGTTTTGTCAACTATCGGTTCTACTCAATCCACCTTTCTTCAAAGAACGTTCCTGGTTTAGAACAAATGCGTATTCAAACTGCCTCCGTAACATCTTGTAGAAACCGAATCCGTAGCGCATTCCAAAGGCAAAAACAAGAAATGCAAAGAGCAGTGACATGGGCGATAACTGAATAGGAAGTACGTTAGTAGAGTACAATTCAAGAGAAGCCCGCTCCAAAGATCCAATCACGTTCTAGATTACTAATAAATCCTGAGTCCACGTCAAGAATGAAGCGTCTCATCACGCCGCGCCCTGCCCTTCAGCTGCGCGACTCGCCGAATACACAACCCAAAATTCCATCAAATGAGTTTTGAGGCGACGGAGTATAAAAGCGATGCGGCGCCCCGGACGGAGCGAAAAATCTATAGCTATGCCGGCATCACGCCATGCCACAAGGCGGCCGAAGTATAAAGGCCCTCTTACTTGACAGCTAATTATGCTTTGATGCTAAAAAAATGCAAAGAAGAAACAAGGGAATGCATATGCAACAGGAAAATAAATCCTCCAAGGATACAACAAAAATACAATAAAACACGCGCAACGTACCTCCCCATTTCGTCTAAGCCTCGTCTTCAATTCTCCATTACAACATCCGTTGGTGACGCTACGTGGGGGATGAGAGTTGCTGGGACCTGGTCGATCCCACTCGTCATCGTCTTCCTTTGCTTCTCTCTTTATCTTTGGGGAGTGCACTAGAAAGTTGATGCATTTATTTAGGAGCAATAGAAGAAACTATAAAGGATAAAGGATAAAGGACGGCGTTACTCAATCCCTTTTGGGATGCGCCACGCATTCTACTTCTACGGGATGTCGTGAAGGCGATTTGAATGCGTATTTGGCCATACAGTGACTTGCGGTGGCCAGCCGATGAACAAGTCAGTGCTTTATGCTTCCCAGACAAGTCTGGTACCAATTCAAAGACCCCGGAGGGATAGAGACTACGGTCCCAAGCTCGCTCGGTCCATCTGCACCGCATATGTTGTGTAAATGCACACAACACACTGAATTCGAGGCGTCGTCCAAAAGTCTCCCTCCAACTGCATTCCCCGATCAGCGGGAGTCCGCAGCTGGATTCTGCGCTCTTCGAGCGCAGATTCAGGCTAGGGAAGGGACTCCAGGGTATGTGCGATCCAAGCTGCTCGTGTGGAAACCGCTTTGGTCGCTCAGGGGGAAGTCTGCAGCCAGGTTCTGCAGAAGCATACAGCTGGGAAATGAGCAGAAAACGCCTGAAAATTGTGTAGACGTTAAAACCCCTGAACCTCATCCAGCCAGTTGAATTAAATGCAAAAACACCACCATGCTTAGGAACCGAACCTCCGACCTCCAAGCCTGAACCCGCCCCTCTACCCACTGCGCCACGACAAGTCTGGCAGCCATGCCACCGCGGGCACACAAGAGACCAATGCGCATCGATCGAATGCCAACGTCGGCGCTAACGCAGCTCGTGTGCTGAGGTGCATTTCTAGGACGGTGTCGTCAAATGCGGTGTTTGTGTGCATTCACACAACAACGCGGTGCAGCTGGACCGAGCGAGCTTGGATCTTACAGGGGCAGAGGGCTTGGATGGCCTGGGGGGGGGGGGTAAATCCGAACCAGGTACCTGGTATCGGATGCAGGCGACAGTCGGCGCCTCCTCCGACTGCGCTACACGCGCCCAGAAGAAGAAACTATATTTCAACAAATTTTCGCGAAACTGACATCGACTGATTATGGGCGACCGTGAGTTGAAACCATTGATGTGGTTGGATCCGTGATGTTCACCTCCGTTAGAATCACCTCCATACCAAGCAGAAGGCTCGCTCTTGATTGAATCTAAACATGGGTGGATGAACTACATATAGAGAAAAAATCATAGATCACCCACTTTTTCGATCGTCCTCGTGGTCGTCACGAGAATGCAGCCTTATTGACGATCTCCGAACAGGAGTCGTATTATCATCTCTGCGCATTTCTCGATTGGCAGCACAGACTACGTCGTTGATCAACGGTGCAAGCTTGGACTCTGACCCCCTCGACGATCGAATATTGGGTGTACCCGAGATCTTCCGAGCGGACTGTTGACTGAAGACACAAGTAGAAAATAGTTCTTGCCGTAAAAGCCTCACTAACACATGTACAAACTCAGTCTTACATTTTTTCTTCCTTTTCTTTGCACTTCTTTTCCACAAAGTTAATATCAGCACTTGATCGTCGTGTGGTGCGCGGACTAGGAAGATCAGCTGAGCCAATTCGCGACCGACAGTGCCTCTTTCGGTGTTTCCAGGGCTCTACAAAGATTTAAATAACTTTTAGCCACACGCATATTGAAATGGCTTTTTCTAGGACTGCGGTCGGACGAGCTGGTTAAGCAGACAAGCGATACGTAGACTCGAAGGCCTGTGTACTGTGTGCTACTAGATTTTGGATGTCTACTCTCTTCTAACTACATACCAACCAGAGGAAGACACGAATCAATCGGAGGAAAACACTGTTCATGAAGAACGTCTACTGTGAGGGAGAAGGAATTAACCTGGAAGGCTCCCAACTCTTTCAGATCTCACCTACGCGTACCTCGCATGTTCGATGAACACGGAGAACAGTATGAAAAACGAGCTTGATAGAAGAGCTGCACGGACCGTTTTTGAGGGCCTTGAGGTCACAAACCACTTGACGGATCCCCCAACTAAACTGATTTGACTCGACCGCTCTCCTTGCGCCCCACTACGCAGCGATGTGGACCGACCTTGTTATCACGAAAAGAACGCAAAGGACCGCGCACACAGGGCTAGAACGATTCCATCTGAATTACAACTGGCGAACTCGACATTGAGCCGGTCTTTTCAGTTCCGACAAGAGAAGAATGTCTCATCTTTGTGACCAAGCGAATTGCGGAAAGACGGCTAAATGCCGATGGATCGACCACATCATGAGCAGAAAGGACCACCGATGGACGGAGAGCACCGGAGTGGATACTAGAGGTCGTCAAACACCCTAGTGGGAGACCACCAACATCGTGGCCAGATACCTTCGTCGCACGGCTGACACAACTGCCATTGCAGTTGAGAACGAACCAAGCTGCTCGTCAACGTCACCAAGCTCGAACGGCAACAACTTCTGGATCATGATGACAACATAAAGAAACGAGCGGAAACTGTGGTTGGCTCGCACGACCAGTGTAGATCGAAGATACGATCTAATCAGGAAACTGTTTCAGGCGTTTGTCTGAACGGCAAAAATGAATACCAAGATGAGAATCTCCACCCTTCACATAGTATAAAAGCGGGTACCATTTTGCAATCCTCCAGTCCTTGAACCCAAGGAGTTAGGGACCCTCTGAGTTTACTATGGGATCGCATGCACACGCACGCATGTCTGAGCGGCGAAAATGAATACCACAATGAGAGTCTCCACCTTTCAAGTAGTAGAGAAGTAGGTTCCGTTTTTGCAAAGTCCTTCAACCCAAAGAGCAGTGGGCCCCCAAAGTTACTATGGGATCGAGTTCACACGTGCTAAACTACCGTGGTCGGCCGAAATTTCGAAAATGGATATCATATTCGTGATCCGCGCCCCAGACAACCTCCTTAGGCAATGTTTGGGTGAATTTCTCTTTCTACTCCTTCTCGACCTCAACTTAGGGGCTAGGGGTTGTGGAAGTTCAATAGTGCCGATTCAGATTTACCCATGACTATCACATAGTGAGGAGGACGTACACTCATGTCACGGCGAATCATCGTGATCAACTTTTCGGAAGATATCTCTGCACCCCTTATCTTCAATCTATATTTAACATTTTTTAATTGGTCGGCTCACCAGACGAGTTTCAAGACCAACGTGCCTTCGTCTAGCGATATGCTAGAATGGGGAGGTCACCTATGCTGGCTGACCTGCTGGGACTGCATTAGCTACCTGCCCGTCATCACCAGTGTGTCTAGTTGCACACCTTCGAGGGCACAGGGTTCAACTGGACATTTGCACCGATCTGCTGTCCTTCTTTCAATATGTGGGGCAGATGCTAGGTAAGATTGAGTGGCCACCCATGCTCGCCTTGTTGACTGGTGCCATCATATGCTCTCGTAGTTGTTGTGTCTATGCCTAGTTATGAAGGGTCGTTCATCACGTAGTCAAGGGTCCCATAAAAAATCTGTAGCAAATTCAAACTATCGTAGGGAGGGCAGCTGATGAAAATCTCTTCCTGAACAAGCACATGGCCACCTAGTGGAATATATGCATAGGAAGCCGAGTTAGCCTAGTGGTTAGTAGTGTAGCTTCATGCACAAACGGTCACAGGTTCGACTCCCGGCTCCGGCACGCCATGCCCTGCAAAAATTGCAAAAATGGCAACGGTTCCAGCGTCAGGCCGGCTGATGGAGAAACCTCGTCACAAAACCATGATCACAAGTCGCAATAGAATCAGTGTAAAGGCTAGGACGTCACCCGGAAGTGGCGCACAGAACCCCCGCCCGAGTTCTACGGTCAGTATGCGAGGGCTACCGAGGGCCGAACGACCTCGGCTAAAGAAGCTAGTTCGACTGGGGACTCTGAATGTGGGAACGCTGACCGGAAGATCTAGGGAAGTGGCTGACCTGATGAAGCGCAGAAGGATATAAGTCCTGTGTCTGCAGGAAACGCGATGGAAAGGGGCGAAAGCCAGAGAGATCGGAGAAGGGGTCAAGCTGTACTACAACGGAGAGGACACCAAGAGGAACGGGGTAGGGATAGCTGTCGCGGAGTCTCTCAAGGATTCAGTAGCGGCTGTCCAAAGAATAAACGACCGCATCATGTCACTGCGGCTGGACACGAAGGAGGGTTACTGGACCATCATGTCTGTCTACGCTCCGCAGACCGGATGCTCCGAGCACGACAAGGATGATTTCTACCTCTCGCTCGAGGAAGCCATAAGGTCCGTACCAGAAGGCGACTACCTCTCCATAACAGGGGACATGAACGAGCATGTGGGGAGTGGCAGAAGAGGAGTGGAAAGGGTTCATGGAGGTAAAGGGATCGGCCTGATAAACCCGGATGGAGAACGAATTCTGGATCTGGCTATCGCCCACGACCTGGCTGTCTGTAGCACCTTCTTCGCGAAGAGGGAGAGCCAGAAGGTGACCTATGCTAGCGGAGGAAGAAAGACGGAAGTCGACCACATCCTGGTTCGAAGGGCTGCCCTGAAAACAGTCCGGGATGTGAAGGTCATTCCGGGAGAAGACGTGGCATCACAGCATAGACCCTTGGTAACCGACCTTAGCATACCTCTGCCCACCAGGCCCAAAGTGAGGACGGAACCCAGGATCCGATGGTTGAGACTGCGGGGTTCAGGGCGGAACGAGCTACGAAGGGCAGTGATTGAAGCAGGCCTTCCAGATCCAGCTGGTCCCGTGAAAGACACCTGGAGGAGAGTAGCCCAAACAATCCTGAGATGTGCCAAGGAAACCCTGGGAGAAACAAAGGGAGGAACCAGAGGGGATAAATCGGCATGGTTCTGGAGCGAAGAGGTGCAGGCTGCGGTGAAGAGGAAGAAGGAGGCCTACAAACTATGGCAGAAGACGAGGGCACCCGAGCGTCTCACAGCCTACAGGAAGCTGAAGAGGCTGGCAAAAACAGCTGTAGCGAAGGCGAAGAACGCGGAAATGGATGCACAAGAAACTGTACAAGAAACTAGACGGGCCAGAGGGAGAGAAGTTCGCCACCCGCCTGGCCAAATCGCGTCATAGAGCTAGCCTCGACATTCGAGTAGTGAAGGCGGTGAAGAGTGCTGACGGTAGGGTGTTACGGAAGCCGGTCGAGGTCAGAGAGAGATGGGAGGAGTACTTCAAAGAACTCCTGAACGAGGAGTTCCCTCGTCGGGAGGCCGAGGAAGAACAACCAACGGAAAGACCCATCCCACCCTGGATGCAAGAAGAGGTTTGCAAGGCCATAGGGAAGATGAAACTCGGAAAGGCAGCAGGGCCTGACGCTGTGCCAGTAGAGGCTTGGAAGGTGCTCGGGGGCCTCGGGATCAACTGGCTAACGCAGTTCCTCAACAGAATCACGAAAGAAGGTAATATGCCGGAGGACTGGAGGAACAGCACCATAGTCCCCATTTTCAAGCAGAAGGGAGACGCTTCCGAATGCTCCAACTACCGAGGGATCAAACTGATCTCATACACGATGAAGATCTACGAACGACTGGTCGACTCAAGGCTGAGGGAGATGGTACCCATCTCCCAGGTGCAGTGGGGCTTCATGCCTGAGAGGTCCACCACAGACGCCATCTTCATCGCTCGTCAGGTGATGGAGAAATATCGGGAGAAACGAAAACCCTGCTATCTGGCATTTCTGGACCTGGAGAAGGCCTACGACAGGCTAGCTGGGGCCGTAATCTGGAATGCCCTTCGAGGGAGGGGTGTCCCGGAACGTCTGATCACGGTCATAAGGGACGTGTACGAGGGCTCGAAAGCGGCGATACGAACTCCACACGGGGTGACAAGGAAAGTGGACATCACGGTGGGGGTACATCAAGGGTGGCTCTGAGCCCGTTCCTCTTCCTGCTGATGCTTAACTCTATAATGAACCACCTTGAGGAAGGCCCTCTCAGAACGATCCTCTACGCGGACGACATCGCCCTAGTAGCCGACGACCAGGAGCTGGAGGAGAAGGTGCAGCTGTGGCAGAGAGCCCTCGCAGACAACGGTCTACGGCTGAACGTGAAGGAGACGAAGTTCATCAGCTCTAAGCATCATCAGCTAGATCGATCCTAGACTGCCAAGGGGAAACGATCGAGAAGGTGGAAGAATTGCGCTACCTCGGAAGTGACCTATCCGAGGAAGGAAGTGTGGACCAAGCGGTCAGGGGGCGGATAAACGCAGCCTGGCTCAAGTGGAGGGAGTCCACACGGATCCTCTGCGATCGTAGATGCTCCAGGACGCTCAAAGGCAAGTTCTATAGAACAGTTGTGAGACCTGCCCTTCTCTACGGCAGTGAGTGCTGGGCCCTGGGTAAGGCGCTGGAGCGGCAACTACACGCGGCGGAGATGAGGATGCTGAGGTGGGCATGTGGATGGACCCGTCGGGACAGGGTGCGAAACGAGGATGTTAGGGCAGTGATGAAGACAGCCCCGATCCAGCTGAAGATGAGAGAGCAGCGCCTGAGGTGGTATGGACACGTCCTCAGAAGACCAGAGGATCACCCTATAAGGTTGGCCCTATATTTCAAGGCACCCGGAAAGCGTCCGAGAGGAGCCCCAAGGAAAAGGTGGAAGGACGTCATCAAGAGAGATCTCGCCGAAGTCGGCGCCACGGCAGATGACGCCCTTGATAGGATGAGGTGGCGACAGATTACAAGAACAGCGGAGCCTGCGACTACGCGGGACTAAACGCTCAGGAGAAGAAGAAGTATGGAAGGTAATGTTAGATACCCAGCAAGGAATCGACCAATATATAATTGAGTTAGCGGTCAATGACGTTTGAGTGATCTAACCTAAGTGAGATACGCCGCACCATCCACAGCGGGGGCGGTCGAGTGATCTAACGTGAGTAAGATACGCCTCATAATCTGCAGCGCGGGCAAAATTTGCTATTGAACGTGGGATGTTGTTGCAGCAGGGAAAGTAGACCGTTACTGCTTAACACAGCAGCACCTACTCGCGTTTCTGAGCGTCCAGTTTCAGAACCCGACTTCGTGCCATTAGCATGAGAAGATCACTAAAGGGGTAAGATAGAAGGGGGCTTCGAGGGTGGAGAAACGACAGCGACCAGAGGCCGTATTTATGAAGCGGCGGGAACGGGAGATAAGCGATATTATAGCGATATCATCTCTCGCCTCTCTCCTGCCTCGCTCTCTCGCCTCGATCGCTTCCCGTGGGAAGCCGGGAAGATCCCGGGACTGTTCATAAATACGACTACAGGAGTGAGCGACCTGGACGAGGCATCGGGGGGGGGGGGGGGGAGGGTCGATAGGGGGAACAACGAAGCAGGCCAGGAGGTGGCACCAAGAAGGGTTTAGGCTTTGTTTAGTGTGCGCGCGACGCGCGACGCGATGCCATGTGTAGTGGCCGAATTGATCAATCGCGTCGCTCGATCAATTTGGCCACTACACATGCATCGCGTCGCGCGTCGCATGCGCACTAAACAAGGCCTTAGGCAATAAGGAGGGACCAGTAGAGAGTTACCAATCGGGGGGGGGGGGGGGCAGTAAGGAGGATCAGCAAGGGGATCCATTACCATTAAGGGAGACCAGATTTAAAAGAGGTGACACCGATGTCGCGCAATGGGCGTTCAATCGCCATCGTCGTGTCGTGAGCGTGGGAGGGCTATTTAATTGGGGCAGAGTAGTATGGAGGATCCCAAGGGGAGGGGAGGGATCCACCTGAAAGAAAGGACCTGGAGGCGGGACCAGGACGGTTAACCAACAAGAAGGGAGCCGTAAGGGAATTCATACGGAGAATAAGGAATCTGCCATATGCATGGCCTCTTCATGCTCGACACAGCGACGACTGCAAGCGCTTCCAAGCTTCTGAATTCGGAAGACAATTCGTACAATTTCAAACACTTTGCCCACACTGTGTAAACTATGGTGAAGCAGTATTATTCATAACGTTTCATTCCTGGCTGATAAAAGCCTTTAGATCGTATGGGTAGCTCTTCAGCATGTGTCGGAGCGCCTCTTACGGAATTTTATTCCTCTTTTGTTCCAAGAGAAGATAATGGATAATAATTTTTCTACGCTATGTAATGCAAATCCTTTTCTCTAAAATGACGCGTAAATAAAAACCAAAAATCTAAAACTGCAGAAATTCCACAGTTAGTCTTTGTAGGTACGATGTTCGGCAGATGGACGAGGAACCGCTAGCACGTCCATTTCTTCTTGACATTAGAATCGTCGTTTTACCGGAATGTGCATCTCGCCTTTAAACAACGCGATTGGGCCCAGACAATTATCTTTTTAAGCCCATCGAGCAAACATTTTTACCGATTTTCACTCTTTTTACCCAAAAACCTAGGGTGTGAGGGAGGACATTTTGGAAAATCGTGTAAGACGAACAGCTGTCATGCGTAGCCATTGTTTGCATATCATCATACTCCCCAGAGCTAGTATTAAGTGCATTGTTATTTCGACCTTTCTGGGATCGCTCAGCTTCGAGAAAATTTTCATCAAGTGCAGCGGCGGCTGAATACTCAGCCTGAGCGACGCGGGCTGCAGAGCTACTCATACGATCTAATGGCTTATCACGCCAGGAATGGCCCGTTATGAATAATACTGCTCCACCATAGTGTACACAGTGTGGGCAAATAGTGTTTGAAATTGTACGAAATCTGGCGCATTTCTGGTCTTTTTATACAACCAGGTTTTTGTTGCAGAACTTATGGGCCACCCTGTACTTAGCGGGCTGGTGCCCGCGCCGAGATTGTACATGGTCGTGGAACACTCACATAAACATGGTTTCTGTGCTCTCCTCCACGGACGCGGACCTAGGCAAGGGAAAAATCTCCGAGTCCAGCTGATCTAACTTATCCGTTTCAAGACAGCTTGCCGGTGTGCGGCGGACACCAACCGGCTTACCAGGAAACTATCTCAACGGTAGGTCGGAACCGCCCAATGTTGTATATGGGGATTACGCCGCCCCTCTACGCACTGCGCCACCATTACTTGCTCGTGATCGCTATTTCCAGCCAACTTGAGCTCGCCCTCCGCGTGCAGGCATAGGGCTAACGCCGCCAGCGGCCCAAATTCTGTCGTCCCTAACTCTGTGCAGAGTTGTATTGGGGCCGAGATATTTGCATTTTGGTGTTTCCCAGAAAGAGGCGATTCTGCCCATATACAACACTTGGGCGGTTCCGACCTACCGTTGAGATAGTGTCCTGGTTAGTACCGTAAAATCTAACAGAGAACTTAAGCATACCGTTAACGTAGTAGTACTTGAGCACTTCAGTGCTGTACTTATCCACCAGCAGAGCCTTGAAACTACGCAAAAAGTCGTCATCAATAGGCGTCAAGAAGTCAGCCTTAATGGGAAATCATCACTATTAGCAGCACAGAGAGGTCAAATCGAGGCAACATACTTTGCACCAGGTCCAGAAACGCTGCGGGATGTGAGGCGGAGGCCAAACATCCACATCGTCGTCAGTGTCGTCCTCAGGAAGTCCGCATAAGCTTTAAACAAAAAACATAAAAAAACATCAAAATCGATAGAAAACAAAGGCTTTTCAGCGACTAAACAGAAACCAACGTTTCGTGCAATTGCTGAGTAGTCTTTGGAGACACTGGCACGAATTCTCTCAACTTGTAACAAGGCATGGGCCTAAAAAATGTTATTACATACACCTTAAGAACTGCGTATTTTTACAGAACAAACCTCAATTTCAAATCCTGAACGGGGTAATCCCCAGAATTTAGGTAGGTAACCTCTCCATGAGCACGTCTCATATAATCAGCAGAGTGGGCGAGCATTCTTTCCAATTCATGTTGCAGAACGAGCTGGAACAAACACAAAATTTTCTGCAAACATTTTAAAAAAGTTTTCTCAAAGAGCGTGCTATAACGTTTGAAAATGCCTAGCCGAACACTTTGGTGCGCGTCTCGGACGAAAATTGAGTTTACTAACGTGACTTAGATGCACTTTGAGTTCAAATATATTGGAGTAAAGTGAAGAAGTAGGAAACTAACTGACTAATTTAAATTTGTGCCGTACCACTTCCAAAGCACAATCACTTCCAAAAGCCAAGACTCACATTTCAAACAAAATTTGAATAAGGCAATTTTGCTCATCCTAGACACATCCAGTACCAACAAATCTACTCATCAGCTATGAAGGAATGGGAGAAATTAGTCAAGAAACTCACACGCAACCGATTCCCAGCGATAGCGTAATTGTCGCCTCCTAACGAGTGCGTCATATTCGCCTACATTAGGGATATGCCAGAGTTTTGTTTTAGACTTGCCGAACCAGAAGTTACTTCTCCAGTCTTGTAGCGTCAGATCAAAGAGAAACTGGTGTTGAAGGAATAAAGATTAAGTCACGCCGTGGTGATATTAACTCGCCGATAGACATACAACCGACAAAAACCCGTCTGAGTTGTCCGGGGTGCAACGCCCACAGCCACACGATCCAAACATGGTTTTTATTAACCATGGAACGCCTTTACTACAGGCTTTATACGTTGGAGCCAGGGATGAAGGACATTAACGACGCTACGACGCTCTATGGGATTTTCTGCCCATCAGAAGCCCCACCCCCCCCCCCCCCCCGAACCTGTTTGCGCCGGAGAAGCAGCAAGCAAAGATCACTAGCTGCAGCGACTGATTAGCAGAGGGATAGTCAACTCGGTCTCGTAAAGATTTCCCTGAATTTCACTTCGAAACCAAGGTCAATAACTCAGACGGGTTTTTTCCTGTTGTAAGTTTATCAAACAATGTGACATTATGGCGGTGGAACATTGGAAATTTCCAGTTCTGAGCGCCAGGAATTACGAAACAAGACCCATACTCCAAAAAGCTCATCGTGCAAGAGTTGGTCGAAGTTGTGATGCCAACAAGAAAAATTCATTGCCTTTCCTGTAGATACTACCTACAACAATTAAAAAAAAATTGCGGAACGACGTAGTTAAAGACAATCTTCTTATGCAATGACAGCATCCCGCCATAGCAAGCGCCATCCACAGCACCACTCAAAAATGAGATTCAGTTGCTGTGTAGCTCTTTTAAAAAAACAGCTGCTGCCGGATGCAAAACCTTACCAGATCGTCCCTATCAAGCGTGATTTCCTCAGAATTGGCCGCCAGCAGCTCGCGAAGCTTGGGACACAGCTTCTCATACGGGAATGGAATGAACTCCGGCGGCGGTTTCACTTCATCGCTGCTGTTGGAGGACTTTCGACGAGTCGGTGACGGCGACCCTAAGAACACAAATTTATAAGAAAAACACAACCCCCTTTTTATCCAGTGAAGATGTACATATATAAATCACAGGACGTTTAGAACATTCAGATCTGAAATACTCCTTCCTGCTATTGCAAAACAAGAACACCGAGCAGATGACGATAAACCCAAATGCTGGAATAATCAATCCCTGTTTGACGATGAGTCAGGCATCCTACTTCAAGGGGATACGTTGGGAGAACGTGAACTTGAGTCTGGACCACACGAAGGATTCCCAATCCTGGGGCCGAAGACGTGGTCCGCCTGGCCGTGATTCGAACGCGAGCTCGACGCAAGCCGCAGAGGTGCTCCATACAGAAATCCTCGGCGCATGACAGAGCTGGTCCGTCCCTGTGTCGTGAGCCACAGACCTGCGCAAACCCGTCGAACGTGTTCAACCCGTGATGTTAACCCGCATGCGCACGTAAAACCTGTCAAAGTGATCCTAACGTGTATGATTTGTCCCATTATACTTTCACAACTGCAAAGCTCGGAATTTCCCCAGATAGGGGTACTCGAGCTCCACCTGTCATTCCATTCTGAAATTTTGGCCGATTATGGTACCCCGTGGAAGCTACAGGTAAGTCAGGAGAAGGATGGTCAAAAGACGTCGTAGGAGCCTATTGGGGCCGCCCTGAGCGCCAATACGAAGAATCGCTACTAAAAACTCGGGCGCAACTCCACTAAGGAGGAGGGGGCACCTTATACACATTTAAATATTAGGTGAAATAGAAACACATGCAACATAATGTACAAAGTGAGGCAGCTACTAGAATTTCGAGTTAGCCCAGGGGGTTAGGGGTGGGCACGCCAAGAGGACGAGTGGACACATCACGTTATAAGGTGAAACCCATTGTTAGGGTTTCCACCAAAACTCGAGCGGTTACGGTTGATCAAGCTGGAATATGTCCAGATTATGAAAATTTCCTAGGTTTTTTATAGGGGCTATTGAGCTGCATTATGATCTTCATCTTTTTAAATGTCATTTTGTTGTGCGCTGTTTCATATCTCAAAACAGGAAATTGGAAAATAAGCCCGACTAGTGGAGAGAACGATGCCACTGAAGCACTTTTTCTTTCAATACGCACTGCAATCGTTGCACCAAGGAAGAGTCCTCACATTTGTGATCAGCATCTTCTCCCTTTTCTCGTAGTTCGACGAAGTTCGTACGTAACATAATCTCTGACTCCCGTAACAATCTCTGACTGATTCGTTGTATCCTACCAGACCCCAGCGCAACTTTAAAAATGGAACCCATGCTTGTGATCCGCGCCTTAAGTAACCTGTTGGAGTGTTTGGAGGAAGTCGTAGATCTTGACACCTTCACCCTCGCTCACCCCTTTGAAAAACGGATCTCGTGACCAGCACGCCAACTAAGTCGTGCGCTAGGATGTCCTTTTTCTTCTAAAACTGGAAGATATGCAACACATTGGTTGATCTTACGGACTTTTCTCATGGATAAACGTTCAAGGTGAGAACGGCGCGAACTTTTGTAATCTGCGGACGAAATCTTCAGCATTTCAATAAATTCTGTCGTGCAGTCGATGCCAATAAGCACCAATAAGCATGACACAAACGTTCGGATGAACTTCACAGCAACTAAAAACCGACAAATGCCCATCCAGTTAGCACTCAGTCCGGCAGCAGTCATTCCAGCCCGGATGACGGACTGCTTGCAAAGGAAAAAGTCTACTTCGACGGGACTTCATGGGGCAATCCCACCTCCACTCCTTTGCTCTTGCACCTATGTGCCCTACGAAAAAGCATCTTACTGTTGACGAAGACGAGCATGAACATTTATAAGTAATCAGCTGGAGAGCGATTTTCAGCGGAGTAAAAGATGATCCAAATGAAAATATCAAAGACCATAAATAGCCGAGCTTATTCTAGTTGACCGACAACTTCATCATCTACCCATTGGAGAGTGTTCTGCAAGAATTACAGTTTGAAACGAAGCCAACCAAAACGGTCGAAAGAATGTCATAAAGGGCCCTTTCAGATATTAAGACAATTGAAGGGTATTTTTATGGAAAATGCTTCCGTAGCTAGATACTCACTCCCTTCCGTACGGAACAATCTTTCACCATTGTTTTCTGCATGTATACGGTAATTGCAGGAGAGAACTGTCTTCACGAGGTCGCTTTTCTCTCTTCTAGAGCTTAATTTTCAGCCACGAGCGTAGGGTGTAATTTCACCGTTGCACATCTTAAGGAGGGGCGAAACTAACCGTTAAAGTTTATTTTTTCTCTCATAATATTCAAATAAAATTAATACCGTAGGTGTAATTGATGGCATCTAGTGCCGTGAGTGCAATACTTTCGAGAGTTGTAAAACGAGATGAAGAGTGAAGTAGAGAAAGCGATGTCGAATTTGCAAACTGCTTTCGTCCGTCTACTGTAAGCTATTTCGGTTCACTTGCGAAGGAAATCATCTTCGAAGTGTGTCCATCATAGTCAGGGCAGAAAGCTCGCCACTTCCACCAATAGTTCCCCAGACTAAGCAATGCCGTACCTCATGGAACGTCAAAAACCCCGAACACGGAACGCAGGACCAGTGGGAGCGATACGGCGAAAGGCAGGAAACAGAACTCACAACGCAATCGGATTCACGACAATGAAGCACCGAAACGAGAAATCTAAACGCACCGAGCCTCTTCCTCTTAGGACGTGGTGTTTTCAGTGTGGTTTCCACGCTTGCTGGAGAGAAGGTCGAGCGCCGCTTCGGCTTCATCTGCAAGAAAACCGTCCATTGCCGTCCAACCAATGTTTTCCATTCAATAACTCAGAAGCTGTCAAGGACTGCGGTGTATAGCGGTGGATGGAGCGGCGAAACGCTGCGTGACTGGGTGCCAGTCGGCCTCGGACGCTGCAACGCGGCACTCACACCCTTGCTATCGATCGATTCTCATAATCGCCAGGAATGAACGGATGACCGCAGGACTCACTACTGGGACACCGTCGCCCCTCTCTTCTCTATCCACGTCGACCACGCATCCCATCACAGCTCAACCCTCGTAAGAACGCCATCCAGCACGGGACGTCCTAGTGCTGTGACCAAATTTTAAACTTTTATTAAAGGACGCGCATCCTTCCATTATGTCTCTAACCTCATTCGCTGTGGGACCATCCACAAGTTTTGAAAATGAACAGCTGTGTTGCTCGCGGTCTCACCTTTCTGCCTTCCGCCTTCACTTCGTTTTTGGATTTTGGAGTGTCAACGGGCAGTGTTCTAAGTGAAGGTGTGAATTCTTTTTAACTGAAAGAGGCGCCCCTAGTAAAGCGAAAGGCCGGCAAGTTGAGTGTAGCTATCTGACGAGACAAACGGTTCTCGTCCTCATTTGACTTCACAGGACGTTATTACCCTCATTTTATTGCCTCTAACAGTGCAAGGGCAGCACGTACCAGGTTTTCATCTATCTCCCTTCTTTCATTTTTTTACGTTTTGTTTTAATCCCGAGCGGCTTACATTGCGTCGAAATTGGGCGCAAATAAGGTCGGGGGGGGGGGGGAGGGGGTGGGGTCGCCACAAGAATCTAGATTATGGAAAATGCAGTGCCGACTTACCGTAATCCAAAATTGCGTAAGCGGTGCGTTGTGCAATCACGACACGTACTGTTTCACGGTGAATGCTAAGGGAAAGCACTCTACAACAGCTGTTACACTCAATCTCAATGAAATCTATCGGAACCTACAGACTTGCTGGTAAGGTCTACTTCGTCCAATGTGTGTAGGGGTTCAGAAGACGTTCCGAACACGTTGTTCGATAGGCGTAGGGGTTCAGAAGTCGATCAGTGTTCAAAATTATGCTAAGATCTGGGGACGGTCGGAATTTCCAGACATGTAAAACACTAGAAGTAATGCGTTTTTAAACAAAAACTCGCTTTTCTGTGAAGAATGTAGGCAATCCCGGGCTACTATGAGTCCGAAATTGGAATTTGTGAACGAATTCTGGATAAGGAAGTCGCTGTTTAGGATAGTGGTAACACCTGCCTAGAAACTCGAGTGGAACAGGCAAACATCTTCTACTCGTCCACATTTTGCTGTTAAAATGCGGTATTACCATCATGTCTTCTTTCTTTTAGCGTGGTAAAGCGATTACACTTTGTTCATGAGAAGTACGCAGCACAATGTAAAAGCCTTGAAGATAAATAAAACATAAGACACAGTGAATGGGACAAAAATATGGTTTTGATTTGCATTCCGGTAACTAGTCTTCCTTCATTTATCTAGTTTAAACTTTTTCGTCCTGATGCCAACAAACAAATAACGGTACAACTGCGCTACGATTAAGAGAATCGAGATGTTACGATAACCACAAGCTCCAAGAAGAAGAAACTGCGGTACTATTGTACTTTTGGTACCCCACTTAATCTTGTTCAAAATAGGTCTACTAGGGGTAATCTGCCATGGGAAGAACGAATATCATAGTCGTTTATTGCGGAAATGTCTTATAAGCCCGCTATATTAAGTTGGAGTCGCCCAAGGCCTTGCGAAATAGCGCGCGCTGGTAAGAGACGCAGAGACTGCCCCCTACCAGCACGCATCCTCGGCCGTCTCCGGGGGGGGGGGGTTACCATAGCATGCCGTGGCGCGCAGTCGTAGGGACTAGATACTCGCAGCGAATTAAATGCAGTCTTATCTCCTCGTTTCGATTACAGATTCGGATCTTATTTTCTTCCGAATACGGCAAGAGAGGGACCTCGTCCCTTCCCCTGTCCAATTATGTGCTCTCCTCCGCGTGAGCGAGAGAGAGCACACAACAGAGCTCTCAAGCCTTTTCGAGATTTCAAGGCTTATGCCCTGGCTAACCTCTGCTGCAGGCTAGGAACGGCGAAGTAGTGCGCATGGATAGGAGGCGGAGTCTCTGCGTCTCTTACCAGCGCGCGCTATTTCGCAAGGCCTTAGGCAAATAGAACTTAATATAACGGGCTTATAAAGCATTTCCGCAAAAAACGACTATGATATTCGTTCTTCCCATGGCAGGCTACCCCTAGTAGACCTATTTTAAACATGATTAAGTGGGGTACCAAAAATACAATAGTACCGAAACCGCTTTAAAGGAGGATAGGGAAAAGGTTTGCCTGATTTTACACAAGAAATTCTATGGTTCGTCTACGGTAACCTTAAGATACTAACAATTAAGTACTTTTCCTCGAATAAAACTGGTTTTATACCGAACATCTGAAAAAATTCGCACTATCTCTTATCTTTAATCAGCTGGGAATCATCCCCAAAGCATGCTCCTTGTACATCGCGTGAAAATCCCGTGAAACAGGGCGTGTCGTGATTGCACAATACACCGCTTACGCAATTTTGGATTACGATAAGTCGGCACTGCATTTTCCGTAATCTAGATTCTTGTGGGGTCGCCATTGACTGTCGCAGCGAGTAGCTACATACAACGATTGCAAATGCAGTCCTATCTCCTCGTTTCAATTTCAGATCCGTGTTTTATCTGCTTCCTAATTGGGCAAGGGAGAAAACTTCAGAATGAAGGCAATTTTAACACGGGCGCGTCACTCGACCCACACCCTGGGAGTAGTGTTTGATAAACTTAAACCGAAAGAGGACCCGTCTGAGTTGTCCACCGTAGTTTCGGAGTGAAATTCATGGAAATCGTTACGGGACCATTGCGTGCTTGCCCGGCGCAAATAGGGTTGGGGGGGGGTTGAGGAGGGGCTTCTGATGGGCAGAGAACTCCACAGAGCCTCGTTAATGTCCCTCATCACTGGCTCTAACGTGTCCTGTAGTAAGGACGCTCCATGGGTAATAAAAAACCAGGTTTGAATCGCGCGGCTGCGGGCGTTGCGCACCGGACAACTCGGACGGTTTTTTTCGGTTGTAAGTGTATCGATGAGTCCCTGGAATCCCTTCCCTTGTCCAAATCTGTGCCGCTGACGCGGAGGAGAGGACAGAACAGATCTGTAGCATTGTTTGTTCCTTTTCTGTGTCTTGTCTGTTTCTTTGTGTTAATGACACTTTTTATGAGGTGACCCTCCCCCGACCGACCCTATTTGCGTCCGAAATTGTATTAGGTGGTCGCACATAAAGTGACCGATTTTGACTGAAAACTTTGACAGGTCATAGCTTTGCTTGGGTGCAATTTTATTAATCGAAATAAGCACCGTAAATTAATCGAAATAGGCACTGTTGCACTTTCACTATTCCAGCGGTCGAGGAGAGGTCGAAAAAATTCTCGCCCAAACTTCGCCCAGGGCGGTTATTTGAGGGGGGGGGGGTGCTGATGACGAATCTGACATCCGTTTGTCGTTTTACGCTGGAGTACGGTAGGCTACAGTAACTACGGGTGACTAAGGTCATGGTCACCGATTTCGCCCAAACTTCCGCTATAGGGGTTATTTGGGGTGCTACGATAGTAACACCGCATGCAAGTGGTCCCGCAGCAATCGCCTGAAAGTGCGCAAACTAGCGGGAGACTCTTCGATAGGTGAAGATTTAATCGAGAGTTAGCAATATAAGCATCATGGCCCTCCAGGCACTGTTCCACAACCGCTGCCAGGAAGAATTGCGTGACTTCAAGCTGAAGCACATCTGAGAAGCTAAACATGGACGCAGCCGATTTCCAAGAATGGCTTAGAAGGATGGGATTGCTCGCAACACCTCTATGCCCTAATTGTAGCGACTCCATGCAGATATATCGACCTGCAGGTATATAGAGATGCTAGACAAGGAAGCGCCGACTCGGCCCACGACGGGGTACAGTCCTTTTTTACCTGTTAAAAAGGATAAAGGGTTTATTCTTTTCGATCAAAGAATGAACCCTCGCCACCTCCTCAAATAACCGCTATAGGCGAGAAGCTTGGGCGAAACAGGCGATTATGGCCTTGGCAGCCTTAGTCATCCGTACCTACCGTGTCCTACCGTACTCCAGCGTAAAACGAAAAACCGATGTCAGATTCGTCATCAGCGCCCCAAATACCTCTCTAGACGAAGTTTGAGCAAAAAAATTTGTCGGCCTCTCCTCGACCCCTGCAGTCGTGAATGTACAATAGTGCCACCATAACAATTAACATGCTTTTGCAACACAAGGTAGCTTAGACATTCCATCTTTATGAAAATCAGAGCTACGAGGATTATTAAAACATAATAAGTCATTTTCGACATCATCTTAGTTGCTGAATTTTTTATCGTTCACATGGCGATCTTCCTCTTCAGCGTCTGTCCCGCTTCGTAGCGGGGTCCGCTATTCTGGTGTCATGGCGTCACCTTTCCCGATTCAGCGCTAGATCAGGCTGGACACCATCTACTTTCAATATGTAACGTATCAGACGAGTGCTGCTTCGGGCGCCTTTTAGGCCGCTTTTCTATTAGCTCGAAGTTAAGACCTATCTTACGAACGCTGTCTTTCCCACGCAAAACGTGGCCGTACCGTCGTCAGCGGGCGTCGGCGCGACACCGAACTTCTGCCGAATGACATTTCGGATACGGTCCAGTCGCGCCCTCCAGCGCAGCATCTTCGTCTCCATGACGCTGAGGCGAGTTTCAGCTTGCTTGGTCGCAGGCCATTATTCAATATCGTACATCGCTACTGTCCGGATGACTGCTCTTTAGATCTTCGACTTAGAGCGTTCTGGTATCCTCTTGTCGCAGAGCACACCAGTTAACGAGTGCCACTTGAACCAAGCTGCACTCACGCGTGAATTCACTTCAACCATCAGTTCGCCGTCAGACGCTATTGTTGATTCCCAGCTACTTAAAAACCGAAGTGCGGGGGGGGGGGGGGGGGGCTCGAGGCCGTTAACCTTGATGGAGCTGGAGTAGTTCTCTTCGTTTACAAATTCTTCTGGTACTTGTGAAGCAAAGGGCCCGTGGTGCCGTGGGGTTGCCGGGAAACATGTTAACGCGGCAAACCCACGGCACCATAGGGCCGATACATATGAAGCACCCGTCCTTGGGTGCCGTGGGTTGCCGCGTTTCCGTTGCCGTTACCGCGTTAACATGTTTCCCGGCAGCCCCACGGCACCACGGGCCCTCTGCTTCATAAGTACCATTCTTCTTCTTCAGCGTTTGTCCCGCTTAGTTGCGGGGGTCCGCTTTCCTGGAATGTTGGTGCCACTTTTCCCGATCAAATGCCTGATCAGGCTGCAACCTAGCCACCTTAAAGTCCTGATGCAGCGTATCAAACCACCTCTGTTTTGGTCGCCTCGTGGTCGCATGCTGGGCACCTCAAGGTTGAGACCAGTCTTTCGGACAGTGTCATCTTTTGCGCGAAGGACGTGGCCGTACCATCACAGACTTCGGGCATCTTCTCAAATGTCGGGGTGACACCGAGCCTTTGCCGCATGGAGTCGTTGCGTGCTCGATATAAACGCGTAACTCCGGCCGTCCACCGCAGCATCTTCGTTTTCATTACGCCGAGGCGCCTTTCAATTTCTTTGCTAACGAGCCAGCACTCAGCCCCGTAAATAGCTACAGGTCGGACAACTGCTCTGTAGATCTTCGACTTTAGAAGCTCTGGTATCTTCTTGTCGCTGAGCACTCCCGTCAGTGAGCGCCATTTGGTCCACGCTGCATTCACGCGTGAGTTGGCTTCAACGAGTAAACCGCCATCGGATGCGGTTGCTGATGCCAAGTACTTGAATACCGAAGTACGTGGCAGCTCAATGCCATTTACCTTAATGGAGCTGGACTCATCTTCTTCAGTCGTCATATACTCGGTCTTCTTGACATTAAGTTTGAGTCCAAATCTCTCCAAGCGATCGCGCCAAGCTTGTACCTGCCGCTGGAGTTCAATCTTATCTTCACTAGCGAGCATTACATCATCAGCATAAAGCAGTGTCCAAGGGACTGGCTTGTGAAGATCGCGCGATATGGCATTCATAACGACGACGAAGGGTAGAGGGGAGAGCGCAGACCCTTGATGTACTTCGACAGAGATGGGAAACTTCATCGACGTATCTGCTGCAGCTTGAACTCGACTCTTTGGACAAGAGTACAGTATTCGTACCCACTTTATGAGCTCTTCGGGGACTCTATGTTCTCCTAAGGCATACCATATCACTTCACGCCGAACGCGATTAAAGGCCTCAAATCCAGGAAGGCAAGATACACCGGCTTCTGTTTCTCCCGGTGTTTTTCTATCAGAAGACGAACGGCGTGTATGACATCGACTGTACCGCAACCAGCTACGAAGACGCACTGGTTGGTAGAGAGCTGGGCGATATCACGAATGCACCCGTTGACAATCCGCTCGAAGATCTTCATGCTATGCGAAAGCAATCGGATTGGACGGTAGTTTGTGCAGTCTGCCGGACTGCCCTTCTTTTTCCAAATTGGAATTGTCATGCTTCCCTGCCAAATATCGGGCACTTTCGACTTCCATAAGTCGGCCGCCAAGTCATCGGGGCCCATTGCCTTGCCCGGCTTCATCTTCTTAAGAGCCGCTTCTACTTCCTCTACTGTGATTTTCTGAACGAGACCGTATACAGGAGGAAAAGATGGAATGCTCGGATGAGCAAATCCTACTGTCGAGACTTCCTCGAAGAAGGTGCGACACCGGTTCAAACCATTTTGCGGTCCATGAGTAGATGACTGTTCTCATATTTGAAGCCAAAGAACTTCTCAATATCCTCAGTACGGCGATGACGAACCTTCGCGAGTCGATAAAAAAATCGTTTGCCATCGCGCGACTCAAGCTTCTCGTTGACGTCATCGTAATGAGTGGCTCTTGCAACTGCGACCGCCTTCTTAGCGGCTTTCTTGGCTTCCTGATACAAACGCCATTTATCGGCTGTCTTGTCGCCAAGGAATGCGTGGTATATTTTCTTCTTCTCTCGGACTTTTTCCTTAACTTCGTCAGTCCACAGCCAAGCCTGCTTGTCAACCTAACGCCGTCCAGGTTTCGTCGACAGTTGTTATCGTCGGCAATCGAATGCGAGAAGCAACAGCTGCTTCCTTCTCTTTTAGTTGCCACCATTTGATCCTTAACGGACCGCTCTGTTCGACCTGCCTAAACATCGGTGGTGTGATCTTCATAGTGCAGATCAGTGGGAGGTGTTGTGTGGCGACCGTTTCATAGGGCACGACCTTCGCGTCCGTGACAAGCCTTTGGTGACGATTTCGCACAAGGACAAAGTCGATCTGCGTTTTAGAATTCCCGGTGTAGAGTGAGATAAGGTGGGATTCACGTTTTCGGAATCTGGTGTTCACGATGGTGAGGTCATGGGACTCCGCGTACTCGAGGATGCGCTCATCATCAGCGTTACGTGAACCAAAGCCGAGACCACCATGACAGCCGTACCCGTCTTTCGCAGCGCCAGCGTGTCGGTTAGGCCTCGTGCATACTTCCCCTCGCCGCGATGGAATCGCAGCGATGAATTTTGCAGAGCGACGCGAAAGGTTTTGAACTTCCCAGTGCTCGTCGCATCGCCCATCGCTCTGCAAGGGAGCGCGACGGCGATCCATCTAGGACCAACGCTAAACACAGCGCGCGGCGCGAAAAAGTATGCCATGCCCGCGATGGGCACGGGAAGCCATCGCACATGCCGACCGCCACTGTTGCGGCGGCTGCGGCGGAGTTTGCTTCGACCGCGTGCGGCGGAATGGACATGAATTGACAAGGAAAGGTTCCCAACTCATGGTGAGCTTTTGCGATGCTATTTTGGCAGGATCTAGAGCCCTGTGAGTGAAATCCAGAACCATTTTTAGTTTTTGCTGAACGTCTTTCTAAAGATCTGAAAAGGAAGCTTGAAAGCTTGCGCGTAACTGTTATCAACCCCTACGACACCCACCCAGATGTGCCTCGGTGGCGCATCCGGCAACACTGCCGCCTCAAAGAAGCAGTACGTATTAGTTTGTTGTTATTACACTTTATTATGATCACAGGAGTCAATTTTAGTCCACCAATGCTTACAACAAACCAAGCCTATCTATATGCGTCTTCATGTGTGCTAGTTTTTCAACTATGCAGATCTGCGCCATATCACTTCTCTGCGAACAAAAGGTCTTATACATTATTAAATTAAAGTCTTATATTTATTTTTTCCCTTCTAGTCAACAGCTATGGTACAAATCTATGAAAGAAGTAAAACACAAGCGCTTATCATACCAGCAACATCTTACAAAAGCCAGTGAGGAACAATCTTCTCCCTGGCAAGGAATGACCACTTCTTTGTTGAACGCATCTTCCTCCGCACAGTCATCATCAGGTGCTCGTCCAGTCGACATCCACCTCCTCATCGAAACGCACCTAGGGAAGCCACCTAGATGATATGTATAGAAAGGTCCCATTTTCATTATATTACCTCCAACCTGTACCACCTCTTCTTCCTAACCGTCAGTATCTCCACAATTGACGTCCAGGAAGAGTCCTTTTACAGCATCCGCAACCGCAATCTCTCTCCTTGTCGGAGAAGTGAAATCAGGTGTGAAGGTGGAAAGTAGTCGGCCAACAACACGTTCAGGTGATGACGACATTTTTAGCACACTTGTGCACCGATATGGCCCGGGTTCATAATATTCAATCAAAAGATAAGCGTATTTGTGTGCAGTTATGGTATCGTTGGTGATACGGTATGATATGGTGGTGGTGCACATAGGCATAGTTGAATAACTACCGCATATTAAGGCGCACATAGAGAGCCTTGGATTGTTGTAAGCACTGGTAGTCTAAAACTGACTCCTGTGATCATAAGAAAGTGTAATAACAACAAACTAAAACGTGCAAAACAATGGCAGCACTCAGACTTGAACCGAAAACCCCGCAGGTGTGCTTCTATGAGGTGTGCCCCGGTGGCGACACCCAACGAGGTGCGCCACCGGGGCACACCTCGTTGGGTGTCGTAGAGGTTGATAGTAGTTGCGCGAACGCTTCCAGGCCTCCTTTTCAGGTCTTTAAAGAAGCGCCCAGCAAAAACTAACTCTGGTTTTGGACTCCACTCACAGGGCCCTACATCCTGACAAAATATCATCGCAAAAGCTCAGCATGATTTGGGAACCTTTCCTTGTGAGCGCCACGATGACATCGCGGCGATGGAAGTATGCCCCCGGCCTTAAGGTCGACCTTCATCAAGCGGTCATTGAAACGTTCCACGCTTGCAATCGCGTTTCGGAACGGTTCGGAGACGATTATGCCAACACCGCTTGTGGTCCTGGGACTGCCACACAGACGGCTTTATAGCCTCGGCCTATGTCGCTTGACTTGCTACAGGACCACCTCGTCTCCTGCACCGCACACAAGTCAATCTTCGTTCACCAGACATTCGACTTTCATAGGTAGGCCGGCAGGTCATCAGGACCAGTGGCTTTTCCTGACTTCGCCTTCCTCAGGACTGCTTCAGTTTTGCTCACTGTGATCTTCTGAACGGGACCGCATACAGGTGGTGCAAAAGGAACAGCAGGATGTTTAAATTCTACATTAGAGATTTCCTCGACGTATTCGCGCCATCGCTTCACAGCCCTCTTACGATCCATCAAAAGATGACCGTTCTCGTCGTTAATGCCAAAGAACTTTTCGATGTCTTCTGCTTGGCGACAGCGACCTTTGGCGAGTCGGTAAAGGTAACGCTCACCATCGCGCGTCACCAGTTTTTCGCTCACATCAGCGTAGTGTGCGGCTTTAGCAGCGGCCACTGCCTTCTTTGCCGCTTTCCTCGCTTCTATATAACTCCGCCAATTACAGACTGTTTTGTCACCGATAAATACGTGATAAAGTCGTTTCTTTTCCCGGACCCTCGCTCTGACATCGTCAGTCCACAGCCAAGCCTGCTTGTCGAACTAACGCCGTCCAGGGTCGTTGTGCCGAGTTCGAGGCGCGCAGTCCGAGTTATCGCTTCGGTAGCGTCCTTCCAGGTTTCCTCGACAGTTGTTACCGTCGGCAACCGAATGCGAGAAAAACAGCTGCTTCCTTCTCTTTCAGTTGCCACCATCTGATTCTAGCCGTCCTGCATCGCTCAACATGTTTACACCTCGGAGGTGTGATCTAAAGCGAGCAGCTCAGTGGGCGGTGTTGCGTGACGCCCGTCTCATACGGCACGGTCTTTGCGTCTGTGACAAGGCCCTGGTCGCGACGCCTAACAAGGACATAGTCAATCTGCGTTTTGGCGTTCCCGCTATAAAACAAGATAAGGCGCGGGTCACGCTTTTGAAATTTGTGTGTGAGGTCGTGTGAGTCTGCATACTCAAGTATAAGTTCACCATCGGCGTTGCGTGAGCCATAGCCAAAACCACCATGACAGCTGTAGCCGTCTTTCGTTGCTCCGACATGACCATTAAGGTCACCTGCCACAACAATCATATCTTGTGATGGCACTTCCGCTGTCTTCTCCTCAAGCAGGGACCAGAACTCATCCTTGGTTTGCTGAGAACAGCCTGTATGCGGAGCGTACGCAGAAAAGAAATGGAATCGTCGCCTATCTACGACGACAGCAATCTTCATCAGGCGGTCATCGAAACGCTGTACGCTTGCAATCGCATCACGGAAACGTTCGGAGACGATCATACCAACACCACTGGTGGTCCTCGTGCTGCCACACAGAACGGCCTTGAAGCCACGGCCAATGTCCCTCGACTTGCAGCAGGACCAACTCGTCTCCTCCACCGCACAGAAATCTATCTTTCTTCACTTCAATGCTTCCACCAACTCGCACGAGCGGCCCGTCAACGTACCCACATTCAGCGTTGCTACGCGGTTATTGCCTATGTTACGTGTGTTGTTTGTTATGTTACTTTCGAACTAGCTCAGTTTCCTCCCGATGCCGTCCTCGCATCAGGGACCCTCGCATACTTTTCACACTCGCCGGGCTTTGTGAGTGCGCGTCGGCTACCGCGGACGCCGTACTATTATCTCGTGAAACATTCAGCACCGTCAACCATATGATGTGGCATGGGCTGTTCGTAAGACGGCCTGTCGCCTGCATTCGAGTGTCCGTGTTCAGCTCGGCTCGCAAAAGCGAACAGTTTCCAGTGGCACCACGTGGAGGAACGGACATCGCCATCCTTTACAAATACTTCGTTTACAAATGCTAGAAAAAATAATCAGAGGAGACAGATCTGATGAATATGCTGGATGTGGCAGGGTTTCGTATCGCAATTCATCCTGTTGCTGAACAACAATTTTTGAAATTTGCGGACGCGTCTTGTCATGCATTACGGTTGGGCTTCATCGATTAACAAAAACCGGCAGTTTTTCAGTCAACTTCTGTTGCATCACTTCAATTTCGGTACAGCATTTCTCCCTTCTGATAGTCTCTGCGGTCTTCACTTGTAATGACTATACCAGCATTGTCCACCATACCGTCACCACGGTCTTTGGATAGAGACCAGGTTTCGGCATCTCCTTGGGACTCTAATCCTTGTTCGGCCATTGTGCAGAGCGACGTCTATTGTCATAGGGGATCCGTTTTTCGTCGCATGTCACGATCCTGTCCAAGAAAGGTTTCTCTACAAGGAAATCCTCCAAACTGGCGATGAGCTTTTGCGATGCAGTTTTTACAGGATGTGGGATCCCGTCTGTGGAGTCCAAAACCATAGTTACTTTTTTCGGAATGCTCTTCTGTCGTCGAAAAAAACGTGTGGACGCGTGAGCGCGAAGTCCATGACGCCCTGCTGTCACCCAGCCCAATGTGGTCGGTTGGCGTAGTGGTAGTGTTGTAGCTTCACAGTAACATGGCCGTGGGTTTGATTCTCTCTTGCACTGGTGTTTTTGCATTTTGCAATTTATCGTAAGTGGTACCCTTTATCCCCATTTCCAACACATTTTTGAACAAAAACACGGCAAAAAATGTCGTTTATGTTCATCGTGCTCTTTGAAAGTAGAAAGGTGAGACCAAAACTTCTGGCGCCGGACGGGACTCGAACCCGCACCTCCCTCTGACCGGGCGGGAATGCTGTACGCCATTACACCACCGGCGCGTTTGATCGAACGTAACATCCACACCTCTTGGGACCGATCAGCACCCCCCGCCCCCCCCCCCCCCCCCCCGTATCCGGGATGAGCTGGCCGCTGATGGTCTTGATAGAAACAATTCAAATCAGTTTCTTTAAGCCTCAAGTGGCTGGTATCGAGGTAGTAAGCTGTCACAACGATGTTTTGTTGCGGTGGTGTAGTGGCGTAGAGCATTCCCGCCCTGCGGGTTCGAGTCCCGCCTGGCGCCAGAAGTTTTGATCGCAACAAAACATCGCTGTGACAGCTTACTACCTCGATACCAGCCACTTGAGGCTTAAAGAAACTGATTTGAATTGGAAAGGTGAGAATTTTTGGCTTTCAGGTTGAGCAAGTAAAAAACTGATGCCAGATTCGTAATCATCACCCCAAATAACCTCCACACACAAAGTTTGGGCGAAATTGGTGCATCCGACGGCGCTATGTGACAACGGAGGGGTTAGCAAAGTTCAAAAAAATATATATGCCTAGGTAGACATTTATGTAAGCAATACAAAACCACTTACCATTTAACCGGAATGGTCCTCCATGTTGCTTGGGGGGGGGTCGTCCGAGTAACTTAAAGCCTGAGGAGAGATACTCCTCTTTTTAATTTGCTTCCAAATTTTGGGCAAGGGAAGGGACTCCGGGTGTAGGCAATTTAAACACGGGTGCGTAACAGGGCCACACCCCGGAGTCCCTTCCCTTGCCCAAATCTGAATCCCCCCTCGCTCTCATCCCCCTCGGCGCGCCTCCTCTTTCTCCCGAATCCACCACCCTCGCTCTCACCCCCCTCGGCGCGCCTCCCCCTCCCCCTCCCTCCCACATCATACACAAATATAAAAACAACTCTAAAAAACTCTAGACAAAAAGCATAAAAACTCACCGCGGCCGTGCAACGCGCCACTCGCCCCCGCGAGCGCGGTTCCGAACGTGGTAGGTTAGACTCCAGACGGAAGAGTCCGGCCTTTTCTGTGCTCTCCTCCGCTGTCGCGGAGGAGAGCACAGATTGGGCTAGGGAAGGGACTCCGGGGTGTGGCGAGTCACCAGACGCGAAACAAAGCAGGGCTCGTGCGCCGAGACTGCGGTCGCGGGGGGCGAGATGCCCGGAGACCGGTGAAGTGGTCCGCTTGGAATGGTTTTTCGTCGCGCCGTCTCGCGCACTCCACGCCTCCGTTCTCTCTCCTCGTGCAATATCATCTTCGCTGCAGGACCCACGTCCGATAGTAGGAGCACGCCCTTTAAATTGCCCGCCGAAGTTCACGGCCGCGGTGTTTTTATGTTTTTTTGTTTAGTTTTTTTTTACTTTATGATGTGGGAGCGAGGGAGGAGGGGTAGGCGTGCCGAGGGAGGTTGGAGCGAGGGGGGGGGGGTGGATTCGGGAGGAAGGGGAGGCGCGCCGAGGGGGATGGAAGCGAGGGGGATTCAGATTTGGGCAAGGGAAGGGACTCCGGGGTGTAGGTTATGTAAACACGGGTGCGTAACTCGGCCACACCCCGGAGTCCCTTCCCTTGCCCAAATCTGTGCTCTCCTCCGCGTCAGCGGAGGAGAGCACAGAACAGATACTCGGACAACCCCCCCCCCCCAAGCAACATGGAGGACCATTCCGGTTAAATGGTAAGTGGTTTTGTATTGCTTACATAAATGTCTAACTAGGCATATATTTTTTTTTGAATTTTGCTAACCCCTCCGTTGTCACATAGCGCCCATCCGACCTCACCACCCTCACTCAAACCTCGAACCTGTCATAAGCAAACGGGAAATCCAGAAACCGTTGTCAGATTTATGATCAGGCCTCCAAGTAAAACCCAGAACCGAAGTATGAATAATAATTTTTTTCGACCTCGCTATGCAGCGCATGGCCCATTTTGATTTTCGAACAGTTAAAGTGATTCAAGATGAGGTTTTGTAGATAGCAAATTCTATTATATTCTTTACATGGATGGAGTCAAGATCGTAGTAACCAACTGGGGTCGGATCCTTTAACAGATAATTCACGGGGGAAAACTCAGATTACGCGGCTTATCGCTCACCATATCGCTTGATAAGCCACACTATCAGGGATTTCGGCTGTAATTTTCACTGTTAAATTGCTATAAGTCGTTGATAAGTCCGGCCCTGGTAAGAATAGCTAATGATATAACAACCTTATTCAACAATGATTACAAAAGAGCACGTAAGCAAAATACACTACTCACAAACTGAATATCTACGTTTCTATCTACCACCCATTCAAAAAAGGGCGTAATAGCACCGATATTTCACTTTCTGAGTAGCCCTCCACCGCTTAAAGTATTCAATTGGTTTCCTCGAATGGCTTCACACCTCAATAACCGCACTTGTTTGACCGTGAACACCGAGGTGCAAAGCCCGCTATAGACCCAGGATCCAGTGAGGGTGATGAGGTTAGAAGCACCAATATCGCCCAAACGTTGTACTTTGGGGTTATTTGGGGTGCTGATCACGAATCTGGTATCAGTTTTTTACTTGCTTAACCTGGAAGTCAGAATTTCTCACTTTTCCACTTTCAAAGAGCTTGATGAACGTAAACGACATTTACTACTACTACTACTGTTGGTGCAGGACGCTGCTGTATGTTGACGACGTCATGCTTGCATGTGAAGATAAAACCTAACTCGAGCGACAGGCGCAGGCGTGGTGCGATCGCTTGGCATTGTTCGGTCTCAAGCTAAACGTCGACAAGACGGATAACTTGACGACCGATGTGAATGAGCACGGATTCGTTGGAATCAATGGCATTGAGCTATCACGAGTTGCATCTTTCAAGCATCTTGGATCAACAGTCACGTCCGATGGTACCCTAAAGTGCTGGCTGGGGTGCTTTGCGACAAGACAATAGCAGAGCACCTCAAGTCAGAGGTGTATAGAGCAGACGTTCGCCCAGTAGCGACGTACGGTGCTGAGTGCTGGTTCGTGACGAAGGAAATTGAAGGCCGCCTCAGTGTATGGAGACTAAATTGCTAAGGTGGACGGCTGGAGCAACGCGATTGGACCGCGTTCGCAATGACACCTTACCACAAAAGTTCGGTGTCGCCCCGATAGCCGACAAGTTGCGCGAAGCCCGTCTACGATGTACGGTCATGTCCTTCGCGCTAAAGACAACACTGTAAGATTGGCCTGAATCTTGAAGTCCCTGGAAAGCGGCCCAGAGGACGCAACGTTGGCTAGACTTAAAGGTAGCTGGTGTCCATCCCAACCAAGCGTTTGATCGGGACAAATGGCGTCACCAAACCAGAACAGCAGCGCGCCACCAATCGGGTCAAACGCTACTGAAAATGATGATGATGATGAGGTTGCCCATGGTGGCACTGCCACTGTTTGTGATCGACACCAGAACTAGCGCATGTCACTAGCTCGAACACTTGTAGTCTCCGATGCAACCGCAGTGGCAGTCGACTTCAACTTGGCTGGGTCTTTAGGATGCCACCGAGGGCCTTGTACATAAAGTCCTCGTTCCCCGACTGGACGGGGAGTTTCCAGTGGCATCTTGTGGATGCTCGGACAGCACCACTAATCTTGCTTCGTCATTCGGTATCCTAGTATGTGAAGTCCTACTATATATTTGAAATAAGATAACAACAACAATTTCTCATTCAAATTCCTCAATTTGAATCCATGTAGCTCATTGAAAACTCTGTTGAGCTGCCATTGTTAGGGGCTATTAGATTTCGAGGCGTATTTATGTAGCCGCGGTGCGCGTTATTTCGTAAGGCGATTCACACTTAACGTAACGGGCTTATAAGACAATGCCGCAAAAAACAACTATGATATTCGTTCATAAAATGAGACTTACCCCTAGTGGACCTATTTCGAACAAGATTAGACGGGATACGGAGTACATTAGTACCCCAGTTTTCTCCTCCGTCCTGATTTTTCCGAATTTTGCTCTTGGAACCTTAGCCCGATAGCGGCGAGGCGCAAAGGTAGGTAGGGCCTCACCGTAGCATGTCGTGGAATGCAAACGTGGCGAGTTGTACTTACAGTTAATGTAAATGCAGACTCATATCCTATTTCCGATTAGAGATCCGCGTTTTATCTGCTTCCGAATTGGGCAAAAGAGGGAACTACAGGATTTAGGCAATTTTAACACGGATGCATCATTCGAGCCACACCCTAGACTTCCTCCCCTGGTCTGTGCACTGCTCCACTAACGCAGTGGAGAGCACAGAACAGAGCTATAGCGTTGTGTGTTTGTTTTCTTTATAATAGTGTGTCATCGTTTCTTTTTTCGTGTTAGTGACGCTTTTTATAGGGTGACACCATCCCCCAACTAGCATAGCGACCGCGGCGATTACTTCATTATTCTCTGCTTGCTCCAGGGCCTTACTAACGCTGTTTTAGATCTGCTTTCGGGAAGAGGAGCGGCATGGAAGTTGTTGAGCGTATGAAAGGAAAACGAGTAGTTAAACCGATAGTATACGGTAATACGGCCACAGCCTTTGGTTACAAGCGGGAATCGGACCACCACACTCACCAATGGACGGTGTTTCTCAAGATGTTCAACGACGACGACCCTTCGGACTTTATTCGGAAAGTGCAGTTCAAGCTTCACGACAGCTACGCCGTCAACACTAGAGGTCTTTCTTTATTCTTCCATTTCTTTGGGTTTCCTATGCATGTGCTTTCTTGCCATGATTCACATGCGTCGCTTTACTTACGATTCCGTTCTATAGAACTGAGATTTCCGTAACTTTCTGAGCAGTCAGTCACAGGAGCCATCAGTCACAAGTATGCTTACCAGAGAAGGATCGCAGGCGTATGTCTGAATGGCGAAAATGAATACCGTTATGAGAATCTCCACACTTCAAACAGTGAAAAAGTGGATTTCATTTTTGCTAAGTTCTTGCACCACGCAGCTTGTTGTCCTTGAAGCTTACTATGAGATCGCATTGTCAGAGAGCGTACGCGTGCTAAACTACCGTAATCGGCCAAAGCTTTAAAAACAGATATCATATCCGTGATCTTACCCCGGATAACTCCTAGGCGGACTTTGAGTGAAAATTTCTCTACCTTTGGGGTCGTGATAGTGCAAAAGGGCCATTTCAGAGTTACCCGTGATAATCGTATGGTCAGGAGACATTCTCCTATGTAACGGAAATCATCGTGATTAACTTTTTGGCAGAAATCCTACCTCTGTTTTCAAGAAATAATCTGCGATATTGATTTCCATATTTAAAATTTTTCGAAAGGTCGACTCACCGGACGTGTTTCATAACCAGTGTGCCGTCCAGGGGCCGGATTCATCAAAGTTACTGCAGTAACTTTGATGAATCCGGCCCCAGGGAACGGATTCGTCAACGACTCACAGGGATTTCGGTTGCATTTCCTCCGTTAAGTTTCTGTAAGTCGTAGATTACCGCTGGACTTGTGCAACAATCGGATGTCCTTCGTTGAGCTTGGACGACACATTTTAAGTGTCGACGAATAGACAGACACTCATTCTATACTTATGGACTGGTGAAATAATGCAGTGCTCGTAATTGTTGTTTATACATTTCGCTTAAGTATTATGGTCCTCATCAGACAGGGCCCTACAACCCTCAATAGGTCACTCTGAAAAACTCCGCGGAATGTTCGTTGATCTCCCTCGTTAATTCGTCCATGCGATGGGCAGATGCGATGGCGGTATAGCGACGGGTACCATACCGTACTCCATCGTAATACCCGGAAATGGACTTCATATTTGTGATTAGCATCTTAAACAAACACGAATGTTCTGCGCGCCATCCGGCGTTACAGTATGTTACAGCAAGATTGGTCGTCGAATTAAGTGCACCTGATGTGACGGTGGAAACACGCGGCCGACCGCTACGGTATGCTAATATTCAGCCGCTACGGCTTAAACTTCTTCCGAACGGATACAAGCGTGTGCTATGACACCACACTTCATCACCACCTTTGTTTCTTCAAGAAGCTACAGATAGCACTAAAACCTATTTTACTGATGAAATTCTATGATGCGTGTAATGTGAAGGCGATCCAGTACATAGGTGAGTGTAAATCCCTAGATGGGTGGTTTGTCTCGCTTCTCCATACCTAGAAACCACATACTTAAATGTCTCTCCACAAGTGCACTATGATCCTTTTAGAAGAATGTCCGCAGCACTCCTTCGTCTAGGGTTGTATTCATAACCTGTTGCAGCTCGAGAAGCCTAATCGAATGTCTGACATTTCGGTTCAGTCGTTGTGCTTCAGGCCACGGGGTTGGTGACTTTGGGAAAAGGTGACTTAGGACAGAAATACTATCCTCCTCTGTATACTGTAGTTTGAAAATTGGTCGGACCACTGCTGAAAATTGAGGACCTAGGGGCAAAAGTTGGTTGAAAACGTAGCCGAACCGAGCATAGGTCCCACCAACTTTCTTCACTGGCCTGTCCCGGTCCACCGCTAAAAATTGGAGGACCTGGGCGGGTAGAAAAATAATGGTAACACAGCGCGCTAAGTAAGTATACCGCACCATTCGCCACCAATTTTGAGGGCACATAAGGGTAGAAATGACATACGGGAGTCTGGTGTAGTCGAAACGTGGGGGAGGGGATGAGAACTTGATTTCCGATGTTGACGATCACTACAGACTTATGCCTTCCTCCTCTATACAGGGTGGCTGAAAAGTTCGGGCAATAGTACTTCAGCAGTACGAAAAATTTACATAAACGAAACAGATTTACAAACAAAAATGACAGCAAGTTCATCAGATCAGTAGCAACAGAATACAACAGAATTCACAACACGTGCTCAAAACTGCCTCTTTTGACTTCAATACATTTTCGCATTCCCTTTGGGAAGTCGCTGACGACGGTCGCAAACTGATCTCTAATCCCGTCCCAGGATCGCATCCACTCCGCTTTCAGCTGCTCCATAGTGGCTATCTTGTAGTAGAGATCTTCTGCAGGTGTCGTGGACTGGGTGGGCAGTGGTAGAGGGCACGCCTCATGTTCGTGAGGTCTAGGGTTCGGCTCCTATGCGACGCCGCGTTTTTGCACTTTTACCATAGTATCGGATTTCCATAGAGATTTCCATATCTGAACTTGTTTTTGGCTTCACAGTTCGTGCCCAGTGGTATACCGCTGCAACCCAAGCCTGGAATCGCGATACAGTCCACTTTTCCCAGTTCTCAAACTTGTATAGTATAACAATTCTAGTATAGCCAAACCTTTTCCTCCGAAAGGATCTGTCCTCCCGAAAACGCGATAGTGCCACCACTGGTTAGTGGTGTCGTGACTCCGGCACAATCCTTTTCTGGTTGAAACTCTTGGTCTTCTTCTTCCACTACCTCCAACTTCTCCACTTCGTCGATTTCCAGCTCTCGCAGTTCGAAATCCCGTAGGACACTTGCTATCCTTTCCGCCAGCTTCATTTCTTCTCTTGAAGGGACAGCATCCAGTGGAGATCCGCAGTTCAGTGTCAGTAAATGAATGACCACTCGAGGGTGAGCAGACATTGTAGAGTCAGTGTTGGCGGCAGCAGCTTGTTATAACCGCGCGAGTTTGTAAGATTAACAGAGGCGAGATTATTGATCGAGGTAGTAGGTCAAGCTGAAGATCATGTGGTCCCCTCCTACACTGTGAGTACACTGGTGGCACTCACCTCGCCGACACTAATAAATTGCATTTGAAGCATTTTTCTGACATTCTGCCGCTGTTTCATGTTGTTGCTGTGTCGAAATTTCTTACAATGACAATGAGAACAATGTATTGGAGTAAAAGTTGGTACTTATGAAGCAGAGGGCCCGTGCTGCCGTGGGGCTGAAGGGAAACATGTTAACGCGGCGACGGAACGGAAACCCACGGCACCCGAGCACAGGTGCTTCATAAGTACCGGCCCCGTGGTGCCGTGGGTTTGCCGTGTTAACACATTTTCCAGCAGCCCCACGGCACCTTTGCTTCACAAGTCATTCAATATCGCATTTGGCATATTTCGGGCATTGCTGGTGAATTACGAGAGGTCGACAAATAATAAGTAATAAAAACATCTTACCGTAGCAAACTCCAAAAACAAGTTCAGATATGGAAATCTATGGAAATCCGATACTATGGTAAAAGTGCAAAAACGCGACGTAGCATGGGAACCGAACCCTAGACCTCACGAGCATGAGGCGTGCCCTCTACCACTGCGCCACCCAGTTCACGACGCCGGGATATTGCGCTGCCGTGGAGAGCTCGCTCCGCGGACCCTTAACCATTGCACCCTCGTACTCGTTTGCGTCAAGGATTCGGCAAAAACAAAACATGTTCTCTTACTATTTGGTTCTCCCTACAGTACTCGTTCTTGCCGTTCCGGCGTACCGTTCAGACAGTTCCCTTGTGAGAGAGAGGCGTGTCAGGTCTGTAAGCGAGAGAACGCTGACAGCATCTGAACTTGACGAACGTGTACACCATTGAATTCGTTATTGTGGTGTATAACTCAATATTTTCTACCCCACACCCACGTGTGTGTGCAGCAGTCAATCGAATCGAACTTTTTTCAGTTTGTGAAAAACCTCCATACGAAGTGACAGAGACGGGTTGGGGAGAATTTGAAGTTCAAATGCGAATATATTTCGTTGATGTCAATGAGAAGCCGGTAGGTTCTCTCTTATCATTAGTACTTTTCGTAATCCATTTTCTCCGTTATTATTTCTCACCTTGGCATTCTTTCTTTAAGCCTAGCTAAGTGCAATATTCGTGGCGTCGAAGGTGAGAAGAAATGACACAAACCTCTCCTAAGATAGAAACTTGTGCTGACCACGGGTCAGACATCCACTTTTAAGGTTTCGACCAATAAGGCCCTGTTCAAACCTCGCGACGGCAAGACAAGAGCGACGGTGGCAGCGGGGAAGTATAACGAAAAACCTTTAGCTACATTGTGCTGCTGCTAATCCCAACGCCCATTAGCGTTGGGGTGAGGAAGCTTTCGGCGTCCTGCTCGTTAGGCTCCCCCGACATTTCGTCACTTATCCTACTATATATAAAGGAGCAAGCGTGTGTGTGTGCGTGTGCGGGTTTCCGTCACACTTGAGTTGGGGCGCAGCAGCCGAACACGACGGCAACCCTGCATGCCGAACCCGTGGCAACCATGCATGGCGAGCCGTAGACGTGCCGAACACGTCGGCAACCACCGTGCCTGGGCATTTAGATGATCATCGACGGGAGGGGTTTTTGGAGGCAATCGATATCGATCGATATTATCGATTTTTTGAGGACGACGTTCAAGCGGCACGAAACTTTAGCTCTGGGGGTAATCGAGGTCGCTGAACACGAATCTGAAGTCGACCAATCGATGTCGATCGATATTATCGATTTTTTTGAGGATGACGTTCAAGTGGCACGAAACTTTAGCCGTGGGGGTAATCGAGATAGGCGAACACGAATCTGAAGTTCGTTTTTGAACTGTCGATCGCCATCAATCGATATTGGGCAAATAAGCGTTTTTGTGGATGTCGTCCATTTTTTCGCTTTTTTTTTCAACTTGCCCTAATCGACGTAGTTAAGATGTTCTTTCTGAAGAAACCATTACAAAGGTGTCAGCTACAATTGATGATGAGAAGTTCTGGTGAAGCAGTCTGCTGCTTTTGTTTCCACAATTCTACATATTCTGTGGTGGTTCAATTAGGAAACGAATATTAGTTCCACAATTCAACGTCTTTTATGGGGGTTTTGTTAGGAAGTGACTATTATTTCTACAATTACATTGCACTCAGCTGTCGCCAGTCCCAAACCCGATTAGCGATGGAGCTGTGCGCTAGCGGCCTCTTGTATTCCCGCTATGACACTGCTGCGAAGCGGGTCGTGGCGCAGTGTATGTGGCGATGCTTCATGCGGGTGTTGGGGGTGCGGTTCTCACGCGTTGCAGCGTTCTTGCATTTCAGCTAACTTGTTGAGAGCTGAGGAGCCTTGACGTCTACCACTTTTCAGGCGTTTTCTGCGCATTCGTAAAGCCGCATGCGCTCCAGCTGTATGCGCTCCGACGCTCGAAGAACCTTCCCTTGTCGGCGGAGAGTCGTTGGATACACCGCCCTCAGAAAGGGGCGGGGCGAGGGGCGCGTCGAGGACAAGATGTCCGGGTTCCTGGCTTCTCATGGAGGCACCGCATTTCTAATCTTCTCCCTTGGCCTTGCTGCTCTATCCTGAAATGATTTCGTTCTTGAGACAAGAGTCAGAATCTTTGAAGGAAAAGAATTTTCAGCTGCGCCAAGGCTTTCTTTAGGTCCCGACACAGTGCTCAATACTAAGGCGTCGTCCGCATTTTCCGACAAGTACAGCAACATCTTAGTGAGATATGTCATGACAACAACGCGAACATCTACTGGAAACTTCCTCAACACAAGGAAAATTGTCTGATCCTTGGAAAGAGAGGACGGTGAGCCGGTTTTGCGCACAGTTACGGACAAGCCTTCAATGTGGAACTCCTGACCGGAGTCACCCATAGTCTCTAGTTGAGGCGAAAATTTAAAGAACCCAGAGAGAAGAGCGACGTTCTCCTTCCCTCAACTCCCTCCACAACCGAACCGACTGGAAAATGACTTCAGAGTTCCCCGAGATGCGCTTCCCAGTCGTCTCCTATCGGCTGCTAGGTTTTTGGACGACGTCACGCCAATTAACGGCGGTTTAGCGCGCAGCAAACTTGTCCAAATAGGGCGGCGCAGGCAGGGCGGGAAATGGGCAGCGGGCAGCACGGTGTACCGAACGACTGCTCCCCGTAAATCGCTTTACCAGGCAGGCCATAAGTGACGAAATGTCGGGGGCTAAACGACCAGGGCGCCCGAAAGTTTTCACGCTCCAGCGCCAATCGACGTTGGGATTAGCACCAGCATGGTGTACCGTAATTGCCCTTAGTATGAACAGGCCAATGGCACGTAAACTCCCAGCCCCCTCCCCGTGCAATGGATTGGCTCGGACTTCCGCGATGGAGCGCGCTGCTAATCGCAAATACGCATTCAAATAGATTTAACCAATATTGATTGTGACAATGTTAATATCAATTGAATCATGTTAACATGTTAACAATACAATAACAATATTATTCAAATATTTAACCCCGGCGGGAAATCCGAACGCCGTACTTTATCCTTATCCTTATTTATTACCAGTCGTTCAGCGGCTTAGCGGCCGCCGACGGCTGGTTGGGAGCTTCGCCCCCAAACTCCGAGAAGTAAACAATCCGACCATCTTCTTTTTCCAACTTTTAGACCTTCATGCTTTCATTGCGGTAAAGAACTGGTTTTGCTATATAGAGTACAGCCGTCAGAGCGGCCTGTCGGCCGCACTTACGGCTTCTCAACGGCTTCGCCGTAGTGATAACTTTTCATCATCAAGTTTATCTGCAACCTATGTTATGGTTTCCTCAGGAAGAACATCTTAACTACGTCGATTGGAGCAAGTTAGAAAAAAGCGAAAAAATGGACAACATCCACAAAAAGGATTATTTGACCAATATTGGTTGATGGCGATCGATAGTTCAAAAACGAACTTCAGATTCGTGTTCAACGACCTCGATTACCTCAGGGCTGAAGTTTCGTGCCGCTTGAACGACATCCGCAAAAAATCGATAATATCGATCGATATCGATTGCATTCCCTGCTGTCAATGCCTCCCGTCGATGGTCATCTAAATGCCCAGGCACGATTGCCGACGTGTTCGGCTATTCAGTACCCCCCCCCCCCCCCCACGCACACACACACATACATACATACATACATACATACATACATACATACATACATACATACACATACATACACATACATACACTCATACACATACACACATACACACATACACACACCCATACACACATACACACATACACACACATACACCCACATACACACATACACACATACTTACACATGCACCCACATACACACACATACACACATACACACACATACACACACTTGCTCTTTTATATAGTAGGATAAGAATATTATATTTATTTATTTATTTAAAGACGTGGAATGTGATCACACGTGTAAAAATAAGAAACCGAATGAAATTAAACATCGTACGGCCGAGACGTGATGACAATTAGATGCTGATCAATATGCGCCGAGGATCACGACAACCAGTTGGTAGGAGGTGGAAAGGATTTACAAAAAAAAAAACTTTATGTTCGAACAAACGAGTAAGAACAAGCAATATAAACAGGGAATAGAAATAAACGACACAACAGATCACAACTGGATGTAGAGGGTGTGGAGAGGACGGCACGTCGGTATCCCTGTTGAGATTCCCGTCGCCGGCGAGCTGCTTGGGAACTCCTAGATTTCTCCCATGAAGGAAAACTCTACACTAAGTTCTCCTACGTCCTGACTCCAAGAAGTGGTCCCTGGGCTCTGAGTCAGTCACTGAGTCTAACCCTCAAACAATGAGATCCAGAGACCCCCACGACATGACCCGCAGACCAAAAAACGAGGGAGGAGACAGACCACCCTCCTCGGCCTCCTTTTATATGGCCCACTGTATCCACACTGCCCTTTCGCGCCCAAGATCATCGAAGATCAGATGAACTGTTCACAACTAAATAGCTCGCCTCTTCAACGGGATTCTCGCAGGGGGACTCGCATGTGCCTCCCTCTCCGACAACATAAGCAGAACTACACAATAACGTATGGATGAACAATGAAGAACTAGCTGCAATGTGATGTCTGCTAAATGCAACCAAGACGGTACAATCAGGGACATGTTCCAGGAAAAAGACTAAGAATTGACAAACACTTCTCACTTCTCAAATAAGTTTACGGAAGGCTTGGACAGACAACCCCAACGACATTTTGCCATCAATTAGTAACGTGTTGAATTGGCTGAGGTTTCTATAGGTGAAGAAAATTGTCCTAATCTTTGTCTTTGCAACCGCGACATCAAGCCGTAGTTTACCTCTCATAGATCTAGTCAACGGTACACCGAAAAACGAAAGTGGATCTATGGAGAGCTTCTGAGTTACAATTTTGAACATCATAGTGAGATGAGCCTTTCTTCTTCTACTAGCCAGCGTTGGAAGATCAAGTGCTTTTGCCCTTTCTAGGCCATTGGGCAACTGCAAGTAGTTGACATCATAACATCTCAAATATAGCTTTCGAGTAAAACTGTTCTGAACGCTTTCCAAGAAATCGATATCCTTCTTTTTGCACGGATTCCAGACAGTTATTCCAAATTCCAGTATCGGTTGACCATAGGATTTATAAACCCGTAAATACACTTGGGGATCCTTCGATCGTAGAAGCCTGAACAGAGTGTAGATGGTGTAGTTCACTTTCCCCGCAAGTGTTCGGTAGTAACTGCTGAAGTCCAGGTTAGTATTAATCAAGAAACCTAGGTCTCGAACTTCCCCTACAGGCATGAGAGTTGTGGATTGTAGTTTGTATGGAACCGATGTCTCACCCTTATATATTCTATCCATTCTATTCTATCCATCTATTCTATTCTATTCTATATGTAATATCTAATTTATAGTTGTTTTCATAACTAAGAAGCAGGGCGCGTGTAGCGCAGTCGGAGGAGACGGCGACTTTCGTCTGCATTCGATACCAGGTTCCTGGTTCGGATTTCCCGCCCAGGTCAACCAAGCCTTCCATCCCTCCGGGGTCGGTGAATAGGTACCAGACGTGTCTGGGAAGGATAAAGCGCTGACTTGTACATCGGCTGGCCGCCGCAAGTCATTATATGGCCAAATACGCATTCAACTCGCCTCCACGACATCGCGTAGAAGTAGAGTGCGTGGCGCATCCCAAAGGGGATTGAATAACGCGGTCCTTTATCCTTATCCTTTATAGACTGTGTGGTTTCATGGAAGCAAAGCAAGATGAAGGGATCTCATAATCTAGAACCGTGTCAGTAACATCCACAGTATACATCAGGCATAGTCATCGAAATAGTGTCTGCATCAATCATGCATGGTCACATTGAGTTGGAATGGAAAATTCGCAACTGTTGTCTTATCGTTAGTAGCATTCAACGTCATGCGGCTATCGTCGTACGAGCCCAGCAGGAAGACTTATCTGAAGCAGACGCAGTAAGGCCCCGCACTATCAGTTCCTCATCAACCTTCAACTGCCCCAGTAAATATAAATAAATTCACTTTGAAAAATATAAAAACGACATTAATTATTGAACAACCTAATAGTACAACTCCAGGGCAGTGAGAACATTTTTATTCAAAGATAACTTATTTGGCTTTCCTTGAAGTTTTTAAATTCACCTGTCCTTGTTAGAAATTTCATAAAGCGTTCATTTTTCGAGAAAAAAAGAATAAAATTCTGTTTTAAAGCGCACAAAGACAATAGTCATTAATTGCAGCAAAAGAAGGAATCTCGCCATGCACATGACTAAATCTTCGTGGTTTTCTTCTGATATATGGCGTTCATGCTGCTTACTTGAAATGGTCATGCGTTGTTATCTGTTTTTTTACAACTGTTCTTTTTGTAGCGTATACATCTCTATTACTCCACGCACACGGAATTTCTGCTATCAAATGGGAATAGTGACAAGCTAGTAAAGCGCATTGCGCGACCTCTTATTTTATTACACTGTATATGTATATGTATTACACTCTATAAATAAATATATATGCTGCCTTCGCGCACTAAAACTAAATTTAATTTATTGTTTTTCTTTGAAATTTTTTGAAATAAAATTTCAGATGTGTTATCTTATTGGGGAGTGTGAACAAAAAATTCAAAAGAAGTCATACAAATTTTCCATGAGCAAAAATTATCTTGACCGGGTTTCTGTCTTGGAGAGCATCTATTTTGATGTGGAGTAGGCTTGTTTCTTTGAAAGATATTCGGTTTGAGCTTGCTTAGAAGAATGTTCAGTTTGATTTCAAAAGTGTCCAGTTTGAAGTGAAAATGACATTATTATATTTATATGGTAAAAACTTTCAAAAAATTGTGTCTTAAAGGAGCTTTTAGGTAACCGTTTTCCACTACCTCCGATTGTTTCAACCGATTGTCAATATGCCGAACGGCACCACTCATGTGGCTTCTGAACATTATGACGAGATTGTGAGTCAAACCTTTTTACTGATTAGTTCGACTTTCTTAAACTCTGCGTTTTTTCCTTAGTTTCTTATAAATACCCTTCTGGCTGAGCTGAGCGATCCATTCAAATAAGTAGTGGCTATATTGGTCTGAACTAGATAGCGCCATTTACAATGCTTGATGACGCATTTCTTTTTCTTCAGCGTTTGTAGTGCTTAGAAGCTACCTTCTGTTGGCACCAGTTCGCAGCGTGTTAGTGGTCTCGCCGCCCAAGAACGTATGAAGTGGTCTTTTCTTCTCTCTGCCCTTTGCCTAACCTCGTTTACGTGCACGTTTACGCTTATAAGGGAACTGTCTGAACGGTACGCCGGAACGGCAAGAACAAGTACTATAGGGAGAATCCCCGTCCTCCAAATAGTAACAGAACATGCTTTGTTTTTGCCGAATCCTTGAGCCAAAGGAGTACGAGGGTGTAATGGTTAAGGGTCCGCAGAGCGAGCTCTCCACGGCAGCGCAATATCCCGGCGTCGTGAACTGGGTGGTGCAGTGGTAGAGGGCATGCCTCATGCTCGTGAGGTCTAGGGTTCGGTTCCCATGCTACGTCGCGTTTTTGCACTTTTACCATAGTATCGGATTTCCATAGAGATTTCCATATCTGAACTTGTTTTTGGAGTTTGCTACGGTAAGATGTTTTGATTACTTATTATTTGTCGACCTCTCGTAATTCACCAGCAATGCCCGAAATATGCCAAATGCGATTTTGTATGACTTGTGAAGCAAAGGTGCCGTGGGGCTGCTGGAAAATGTGTTAACACGGCAAACCCACGGCACCACGGGGCCGGTACTTATGAAGCACCTGTGCTCGGGTGCCGTGGGTTGCCGCATTTCCGTTCCGTTGCCGCGTTAACATGTTTCCCTTCAGCCCCACGGCAGCACGGGCCCTCTGCTTCATAAGTACCAACTTTTACTCCAATACATTGTTCTCATTGTCAATTAAGAAACTTCGACACAGCAACAACATGAAACAGCGGCAGAATGTCAGAAAAATGCTTCAAATGCAATTTATTAGTGTCGGTGAGGTGAGTGCCACCAGTGTACTCACAGTGTAGGAGGGGACCACATGATCTTCAGCTTGGCCTACTACCTCGATCAATAATCTCGCCTCTGTTAATCTTACAAACTCGCGCGGTTATAACAAGCTGCTGCCGCCAACACTGACTCTACAATGTCTGCTCACCCTCGAGTGGTCATTCACTTACCGACACTGAAGTGCGGATCTCCACTGGATACTGTCCCTTCAAGAGAAGAAATGAAGCTGGCGGAAAGGATAGCTAGTGTCCTACAGGGTTTCGAACTGCGACAGCTGGAAGTCGACGAAGTGAAGAAGTTGGAGGTAGTGGAAGAAGAGGACCAAGAGTTTCAACCAGAAGAGGAGTGTGCTAGAGTCCCGATCCCACTAACCAGTTACGGCACTATCACGTTTTCGGGAGGACAGATCTTTTCGGTGGAAAAGGTTTGGCTATATTAGAATTGTTATTGTATGCAAGTTTGAGAACTGGGGAAAGTGGACTGTATCGCGATTCCAGGCTTGGGTTGCCGCGGAATACCACTGGGCAGGAACTGTGAAGCAACCTCGCACCAGAGAAAGTACTAGCCACTGCTTTAGATTTCTTTGAAAAAATGAAAATGAAGCATCACCACCAACATCATCATCACCAACATTTTGGTTGCTTCGAAAACCCGAGTGGAATGACATCCCCGGAAGACCTCGGCCCATGAGTCAGGATGTGAAGAAACTGTAGCCTTCATACGTTGCCCCTACTGTGATCAGTCTTACTGTTTTATGCACTTTGTGCCTGAGTATCATTGGTGAAGTTATTTCGTAAATATTTCATATATAATCGCATTTGGCATATTTCGGACATTGTTGGTGAATTACGAGATGTCGACAAATAATAAGTAATAAAAACATCTTAACTCCAAAAAAAAAACAAACTCCAAAAACAAGTTCAGATATGGAAATCTCTATGGAAATCCGATACTATGGTAAAAGTGCAAAAACGCGACGTAGCATGGGAACCGAACCCTAGACCTCACGAGCATGAGGCGTGTCCTCTACCACTGCGCCACCCAGTCCACGACGCCGGGATATTGCGCTGCCGTGGAGAGTTCGCTCTGCGGACCCTTAACCATTACACCCTCGTACTCGTTTGCCTCAAGTATTCGGCAAAAACAAAACATGTTCTGTTACTATTTGGAGGGCGGGGATTCTCCCTATAGTACTCGTTCTTGCCGTTCCGGCGTACCGTTCAGACAGTTCCCTTGTTGGTGAGACATCTTAGTTACGGCCTATACAGTAGAGCCTATTGCAACAAGCAATGCGAATTTGAGCATCGTTATCATATAGTGTGCTGATGCTCTCACTAAGATCTCATGGCATAAAAGTCTTGCGTTGTTTCAGTTACTTATTTGATGCCTACATTATGCAGTTTCTCTGTACTGTGTGCATTTTCAAGAAATTGAAACGGGTTGACATAAGTAATGCATTACTTCGGTAACGAGTTTGCACAATCACTGTTCCTTGTTATATCCCGTAGCAGTGAAATTTTTAGATTTTCCAAGAACCAACAATTCCAATGTACAAAGCGCTGACTGCCGGTGATGGCAAGAGGCATGACAGGAAGAAATTTCACGCTGACCGTGAGTTTGTTTATTAAGCTACCTTAGAGTTATTCAGCTGTGCGCATTGACATTGCTCAGTTTACATCAGTTTACATCAGTTTACATTTCACTCGCACTCGTTCATACAGACGTATTTTCACTTAACACTTTTCAACCCAGTGCTATATTGATCATTTGCAAAGTCTGTTCTCAAGTATTATCGTTTTGAAATGGCAAGGTGTGAGCAGTCGAAGCGTTTTCGTGAGCTGGCTACAAACTCTGGTGTAATATTAGGTTGCCGGGAAAGTTTTCAGCGTTTTGAGTGCTTCACTTTGTGATGCCATAACTTTCTCAAATCTTATCGGATTCAGTCGAAGTAAGCACCGTTCGAATCAGCACTCTTTTTCCAACGGACCACCAGTCGACTTCCATCAGCGAAAAAATTAGGTGGTCGAAATTCGCCAAAGTCCACGAAAGCTGTTTTGGCTTGGTCCTGATTGGTTAAGGTTTTATCAGTGAGAAAGTTCTGAAAGTGTTTGAACAGCTGGTAGTCGGTTGGTGAGAGGTCTGGAGAATATGGCGGGTGAGGCAGAACTTCAACCCTTAATTCGTGCAATTCTCGAATATTATTTTGTGAAAAGTGTGGGTGGGCGTTATCGTGCAAAAGAATTGGGCCTCTTCTCTTGACCAATGCAGCCTGAACTTGACGCTTGAATTTTCGATGCTTTTCGTCGCTTTCCTTACAGTAGGACTTCTGCCGTGATCGTTTGTCCTGGTGCCAAAAAGTTGTAATGGATCACACCAGCCGCCGACCACCACACAGTGACCATTAGCTTGTTGGTGGAGGTTCGATTTGGAAAACGTCTGGAGGCTCGTCGGCGTCCTCCCACTGTCCGGAACATTTCCTGTTATCATACAGAATCTACTTTTCATCACAAGTGATGATTCGATCCAAAAACGGGTCAGTTTTGTTGCGTAAAAGTAGAGAAGAACAACTCTCGAAACGAGGCAATTTTTGCCGCTTACTGAACTCGTGGGACACCCACTTTTCGAGCTTTTTCACCTTCCCATGGCGTTTCAAAGCAACCACAACGGCAGTTTTACTGACGTCCAGCTCTTCCGTGATCCCGCGAACTGTTCGGGATTGTTCAGCTTCCTCCAATTCCTTCAACTCGTCGTCCAGGAGTGCTCTAGGTCGACCGCTACGGGGGTCGTCTTCGAGGCTGAAATCTCCGGCCCGAAATTTACTGAATCACAGTGCTTTCTCCAATACTATTAGGCTCCAACACTTGATTGATTTGCTGTCTCGGCTGCGGATTATCCCAATTTGATGATAAAATAAAATATCGTCCGGAATTGGAAGAAGCACTTTACTGAACCACTGGCGCATAGTGCTTTCTCCAACAGACAGCAATTTTTTTTTTGCTTTAATAATTTTTATTTTTTTTTGCGACTACCCTATTGTTAATAATTTTGGTCTAAATATCAAAATTATTAACAACAGGATAGTCACAAAATCTACCACTGTATAATTGAGTTAGCGATCGATGACGTTTGAGTGATCTAACCTAAGTGAGATACCCCGCATCATCTACAGCGCGGGCAAAATTTGCTATTGAAGTGGGGTGCTGCTGCAGCAGGGGAAGCGCAGGCTTTTACTGCTTAACACAGCAGCACCTACTCGCGTTTCTGAGCGTCCAGATTCAGAAGCCGGCTTCGTGCCATTAGCATGAGAAGACCACTAAAGGGGTAAGAGTAGAAGGGGGCTTCGAGGGTGGAGAACCGACAGCGATCAGGAGGGAGCGACCTGGAGGAGGCATCAAGATGGGGGTCGATAGGAGGCCAGGAGATGGCACCAAGAAGGGTTAGGCAATAAGGAGGGACCAGTATGGAGTTACCAATACGGGGGGGGGGCAGTAAGGAGGATCAGCAAGGAGATCCATTACCAGTGAGGGAGACCGGATTTAGAACATGTGACACCGATGTCCGCTATGAGCGTTCGCTCGCCGTCGTCGTGTCGTGAGCGTGGGAGGGCTACGTAATTGGGGCAGAGTAGTATGGAGGATCCCGAGGGGGGAATCTACCTGGAAGAAGGGACCTGGAGGCGGGACCACGACGGGAATCAACAAGAAGGGAGCCGTAAGGGAATTCATACGGAGAACAGGGAATCTGCCATATGCATAGCTTCTTCATGCTCGACACAGTGGCGACTGCAAGCGCTTCCAAGCTTCTGAATTCGGAAAACGGGTCTTCTCAGCTTCTCCATCCAGAAGACTGGCCACCTATGTCACGCAACAAGCATCCTGATTTTGAATACGTGTCACCGACGTTTGCCGTGAGGTGGGAGGACTACTAAGGGGATGGTGGAGAAGGGTGGTAAGGGGACTTTTAGGATGGACCAGAAGAGCGACCAGGAAGGAAAGAAACAACCTGGAGGAGGGGCCAGGATGAAGAAACCAACGGGAAGATAGGTCGCTACCAAAGTTTTGTCGTTTTTTGACCTTCAACTTCAAGTGTGAATATCTCAGCTCAAACATAACTTTATTAGTCGAAATAAGAACCATCACAATCGACACATCTTTGCTAACGAGATACCACTTTATTTATTCCAATTGCATAGAACTCCGGAGATCTAGAAGCGATGAATTCTTCGAGAGCGGATTCTGCATCATGACGGTTCCTGAAGTATTTTCCGCGAAGGAAGCCGTCGAGATGTTTGAAAAAGTGGCGGTCTGTAGGCGATAGGTCGGGCGAATACGGTGGATAGCCCAGCGTTTCGTATCCCAAAGAATGGAGCTTCTGCCTGGTGATCATCGATACGTGCGGCCTAGCGTTGTCGTGCAAAAGTATCGGTCTCCTTCTGTTGATCAGCGCTGGATACATTTGCTAGAGCTTCTTGTGCATCTCGTGTTTGGACAGTGTTTAGGTGCTTCGTCTATATCCAACCATTGAGCACTTCGACGTCGATTGTCGTATACGATCCATTTTTCGTCACACGTCACAATTCGCTCCAAAAACGGGTCGTTTTTGTTGCTTAGAAGGAGCGCTGACGATACTTGCAAACGGCGAGCCCTCTGACTCTCGGTTAAATCGTACGGCACCCACTTGTCCAGCTTCTTTCTCTTTCCGATCTTCTGCATATAGATGCAAACTGATTTACCTGATACTGCTAATCCAGAAGCCAGCTATCGAAGAGTTGCTCGCGGATTCGCTTCAACTAGCGTCTTCAACTGGTCGTCGTCGATTTCCGAAGGCCGCCCGCTGCGTTGTTCATCGTCGAGTTTCTTATCTCCATTTCGGAATCTGCTGAACCACCGCTCCACCGGGCGTACACAAGTAGTCTCCGGCCCGAATGCGGTGTTGATGTCTCGAGCTGTTTCTGCTGCTTTACGTCCCAGTTTGAACTGGAACAAAAAAAAAAAATGGCGCGAAGTTGCATCTTGTCCATGTCCTTTCCAAGCCCTGAAAATATCCACGTAACATATTTGAAACCAAACCAAAAGTGGCTCTGAATAGAGGAGAAAATGCGCTTTCAGAAAATATATAACACCACACCAAAACTACAAAGCGTACCCGAGTTTACAACACTTGAAACCACAGCAGCAAAAAACGACAGAACTTAGGTAACGGCCTAATACCAGTAGGGGGTCAATAGTGGAAACAAAGTGGGCCAGGAATTGGCGGATTAAAGAAGGGAGGGGGAGACCAGTAAAGGCGGACCAGCAATTAGATCCAGTAAGGAGAAACGAGTGAGGGTAACCTGGCTTCGAAAGACATGTCAACGATATCTGGAAACGCTAGCTGTTGAGCGTGAGAACGATTGCGGAGGAACAACCTGAGGGACAGAAGTACTGCGCAGCACAAACCCATGACGTTGTTGTCCGGTCCAGAGAGAATGTCTATGATGAAGGTACCGAAGTGATCAACGGTTTGATGCCGATAAAGCACGCACCAGGTACTAGATGCTAGCGAGTTTTTTGTTTTACAGAAACCACTTTCCATAGCTCAATGATGCTGGAAAGGCCGTGCGAAGCGCGCAAGTGCACTTGTTATATAGTAAAACAGATAATTTTAATTAACTAATTAAAATAATTAATAAATAAATAAAGTAATAATTAATTAATTTTAATTTTAATTTATTTTTAATCTTGTTAGATTCCCACATTTCAACTCAAATATATCTATAAAAGTTAAAAAGTGAATCGTGTTCACAGAAACATGAAGATTGGTTAGATGTTGCAAGGTTTTAGCAATTTTATTGAAAACCTTATTAAACTGATAATTAGACTTATTAAAAAATAACTGTCCAATAGATATAATCATAAGAAATGTATTAAAATGTTTGAATAGAAATAAGCATTTATTGTATAAGTATAATCAACATAATATATCACATCTTATACCCAATTTACTTAATTATAATACAAAAATATAAAACGCCGATATAGTAGCACTTCTCCTACAAAACAATAAGGTTTTGTTGTTAAACATCACATTAAAATGGAAGCAGAAAGTGTATATCGACGGATAGTGATAAGGATATATTTGATATAGTTTAACGTAGACATAGTAGGTTCCATTTTATTGTTACCTCTTATAGCGATTGGTAAGTTTTTAAGTGTAAATACATACTTTTTTAAACAAAAATAAAAAATAAATGCATAGATAAATAAAACAATATTTTGCTTTTTTAAAATGATTTAAAGAATAATTATGATTAACTATGCTTAAAAAATTAAAAACATGAAAATTTAATTTTCGAAAAAATATAGAACAACAATAAAAACAAAAATAAAAAATATATAAATTGAATTAAAAAATTAAAAATGTGTACATCTATGTATGTATATGTATATGTTTGTATGTGTATATATGTATATACGTATATATATATATGTGTATGTATATATAGGTGTGCATATATATGTGTACGTATATATGTGTATGTATATGTGTATGTATTTATATAAAATTTATTTAGTCGTTAGTAACAGTGTGTTAATGGTTTTGGAATATGATACAATTGTACTAGAACATAAGTGTTAACTGTAGTTTCATTTGTAAAATTTAGTTGTTAGTACAAGTTAAAAACACATTTTAAAAAATAATATATCTCCTAATACAGTACTAACAGCTAAATTAATAAGTTACCTTCTTCACTGGTGAGCCTCGAGGTAACTAATTATGTTTAAGTTGTCGTTAGCTTCGTTGTTTCAGTTGTTTCTGTCCTTTAACTAAGATTGTTGTGTCTTTGTATTTTATATTGTTGAGGAGCTATGTATTAAAAAATAAAATAAAAAAGGCTTTTTGAATCTCAATAAATGATAATATAATAAATATTTAAACAATTTTGCACATAGATTTACAACTAATTCTATTGCTCCTTCGAGATACTTCAATAAGCCCTTCAAGAACAGAAATGTAAAGCTGCAGCGCAGGTTGAATTTTGACTTGATAATAGACGAATGAAGAATAGTAGCACAAGACGCTGAGAATTTTCCGGACAACCTAATAACCAGACACTGCACTACTCTCGACAGCGGAACTATTCGGGTCCGTTAACGCTGCCTAAGGTGTTCCTTGGTCTACATTTCTTCAGATCATGTTCCGAATTGCACAGGTGAATAACGTTTGGACTGCAGATAGCATGCGAATTGGCGATTGTTACCAATGTCTTGCGCATCACCCTTCTTGTACAGGAAGAGCGTCTTGCTTCTTATTCAATGAGCGGAAACCCTGAACTCCGACACCTTACGGCGAAGAGCCGCGTCTGGGTGTTGGTGACTGCTGAAAAGAGGTTATTCAGTTGTTCGGGCCTAGAATTGTTGGAAATAGGTCACGGGTGCTATATGGCTCTGCGCCAACGACATAGCATGTCGAGTGTCACAATGCCATGTCAGGGGGGAAGACAGTTCACTGCATGTTCAGTCTGCATTGGGCGCATGGATTCGGCTATCATAAAAATCGGGATAGTAGTCGTAATTGCCCTTCCCATTGCCCTTCTCGACGTTTTCATCGGGACTTTGGAGAGCAATTATGTTGGTTCCGGCGGGCGTTGCGGATGCCCACATCCATCTCCGCAGTTTCAACCACTCGCGCTCTTTTCTCGTTATGATTCTCCCTTATCGCCTCTTGCATGTCTTCGCCAGCTCGGATGCCAGTTGGCGGTTGTCGGGCGCCCATGCTTCTCCACGCTGGCATATCAGCTTCTTCTGAAGACACGTTTCGTGGCCATCCAGCTCTCGTCCCTTTTAACGAGGATAATCACCAGAGCGGTATATTCCTAAAAATCAACAAGAACGGCATAGAGGTATAGTTGGTGTTCATTATAGGAATCCTGGAAATCATTCGGCCTTCTTTTTGTCGCAGAAAGGCGTGAAGAAATGGGCGTTAAGGTAATGTTCGCGGTTAGTGGTGATGTCTGTTTCGCTGTAGTTGTTTCAGAAGAACCCAGGTTTCTAGTTTGGATGGCATTGAAGAAGCGAAGCTGCTGCTTTTCGTGGGTGTCTGTCATGAAGATTCTATAGGCTGATGCAGAATGTGAAATAACACTCCATCCAACGGTGCTGATACCAAAGCCTCCATACAAACAAATCCGTCAAAAATTCTCACCAGGAGGCTATCTCAAGAGTAGGTCGGAACGCCCCAAGTATTGTATGTGGGCAGAATCGCCTCTCTCTGAGAAACAACAAGATGCAAGTAACTCGAACCAAATACAACTCTGCGCAGGATTAGGGACGTAGCCCAAACCTAGCTAGGGTTGCTTCCTCACGGCTTCGTCGGCGCCGACGCTGGAGTGTGTGGTGGGCCCCGTGTAGACGTCAGGACCCTTCAAATCTCAATCAGCCGCGACGCATGGGAACCGAACCCCTCATACGTTCACCCTCATGAACGATCACGGAGTAAGTCGGTCGCTTTCTTGATGTGGAGGTCGAGTTATCTGCTCCTCTCAAAGCGCAGTACATTGCAGTGAAGTTCCTTCAAATCATGTGCAAGGGCGAAGGCCGTCTATGGCTCAGGATATATATAGCAATTTTCTTTGACATCTGGGATCATAACATGAATAAAGTCATTTTTAGCGGACAGAACGTTCTCCGTCAGAGACAACTCAGCATTTTCACAGCCTAGTTCTGTTTTAAGTGGTGTACTTCAGGGCGAAGTTTTACCACAAATTTTGTTTAACGTTCATACCCATGAATTGCCTGAAATTGTGACGGATAACGGAGTTGTGTACCACTTTTTCTGATGTTTTTAAGCTATACATCTCTGAGAGTTCCGCATCAGAAAAAGAAAAATTGCAAAAAGCCCTCAATGATGTACGCAAATGGGCATTGGAATGGAATCTCCCGATATCGAAGGAAAATGCAAAAGTCCTATGTCTTGGTCAGTCGATTATTGGCTCAAAATACACAATTCGGCATTATGAGCTTCTGCAAGTGGAGGAAATTACTGGCTTTTAATTTCTGGTACGAATTGATCTCTGTTTTGATGCTCATTGAGAAGGGTAGCAGAAGAAGCCGCAATCATGATGCACCTTGGGAAGGGTGCAAAATAGTTTCATGCGTAAAATCGTGATAGGAGCTGTTGGATTTCTTTATGATCAAATCCCCTGTACTCAACTTCAACTTAAGGTTGGAATAGGTAGCTCTCAGAAGAAAGAGATTTGACCTCGTCGTGTTTTACAAGATTTTGTACGGACACTCTGGAACGAAGCGCTTCTTGGCGAATACGGGTGGAGGATCCATGAAGCTATATATCAAAACGGCGAGGCGTAATGTGAGACGAGACGTCTTTGTTACCTGAGCTGGTGTTGAGTTTGAAAGGCTGATGAGGAATTACGAGATCCCGCTCGATTGCAAACTTCCTCATTTGAAGGCATTTTAAATATGTATCTGATATCCTGATTCACCATCTCTTTTTCGTGTTGGTTGTATGCTTTTCCGTTGCGCGGTGTTACGCGTCATCTCTAGCAGCTTTTCTATTAGGGGGGGGGGGGGGGGCAAAAGTAATGAGACAAAATGAAAAAAAAACTTTATCTCCTTATAACTCAATTACAACTCAACGATGCTGAGGAGTGTATTTGCCATTAAGGGCAAGGACCTTGCTGCCATCGCTCAGCCAACTTCCTGATCCCATCCTTCCAGAACTGCTCGAGCCTGGTGTTGATCAACTGCTCGATATGGTTGTCAAGGACTGCTTGGGTTTTTGTGTCCCTTCCGACTAGGAAGTCCTGTAGGCTCAAGTAGTAGTGGTAGTTGCATGGAGAGATGTCCAGCGAATACGGTGGGTGAGGCATGTGAACGTAGCCCAGCTGGCCAAGCTTATCCGTGCTTACTTGTTCCCGATGAGGTGCGGCGTTGTCGAAGAGGAGAACCTTGAAGCGCTGCGAATGAATAAGAGCGAGTCGCCCGCCCATCTCCTCTATTTCGTTCACCATGGCCTTGGAGTTCATCGCGGTGCTCTTGGGAAACAGCCTCCGGTAAACCGATCCATGGGCGCAGACCCAAACGCTCCAAAAATGCTTCTCGCCGTGAACATCTCGCCGAACGAAGGTCGGTAACAATTCACCAGGCCTCACCCAGACTCGCTGCTTGGCAGGGTTAAGGTAGAAGACGTACTTCTCATCTTGCGTGAATATTGAGCCCAGGCTGCTCGGGGTTGGGAATTGGGGGAGATTTGAGCGACACAGGTCGACTCGTCAGACTGGGGTTTCGGCATGAGACAGGCTGGGGTTTTTGGCATGCTTCTGGAAAGAGCGGAAGTGGTAACTTTTCAGATGGGCTTCAGTAAGTAGCATACAAACATACAAATACAACAAGCACGAAACCAGACTCCAGCCACGAGATATATGGACACGGCGTGGGGTGTCTCATTACTTTTGCCCCCCCCCCCCTAATATCATCTTTACCACATAGCCATCGACCTGCGTAATAAACAATTGCAACGATTTATTTACTTATTCAATGCACTACGCGTGCGCCCAAACACGGATGATCGAACATACAAGGTCAGTGCAATTACATCTGATGGGTTGATGTTCGATAATATGCTTGAACATATGGTCAAGTAAACATTGAGGAGACAATTTTCAGTGATGCAGACGTGTCGACGTACTGTGCAGAAGGTGAACACGGCTAAAGAAGAGATTCAACAAGAAATCAATGACTTGCGGGAGTCATTGCGATCTGCGCATACGCTGCTAATGCGGTACGGTAAGAACAGTGACCCTGATTCAAACAGTTCTACACCCGAGGTCTCTCTCTGTCAGTAGATTGATATATTGGGGTTTAATGTCCCGTAAATATGCTCCCTTGATCTTTGGCTGGTGGTGCTAGCGACGTTGTTAACTTGAAATGAGTAATATTTCTTCCACAGTTTTGCTTTTTCTGTAGACATGTATTCAGTATTATTGTTCTCGTTATTTGAATTTTCCACGGAGTATTACGGGTTCTCAAAGAATAAACTCTTTTTAATGGAAAGCGATCATCCTTGCTTTCTACTCTTATACTTTTGAACGTTCATGAAGTATCAGGCTTACCTTTGCTCAACGACGTGTGTATTTGTCCAGTGACACTGCGAACTTATTCATCGTGATGGATCTCAAGGACCTGTCGTTTCATGGAGGATAGCCAGAGAGCACGAGAAGTGCGTAAGGAAGTAGCTGAGGTTAGAAGTCTTTGCCCACCCCCTTATGGCTCCGGTCAGAGAAATGGATACAAAATTTGAAGCTCGGAGAACGGATAATTTTGACCAAAAATGACCAGATGAAGGGAAAGCGGGCGGCGAACGTTTCACCTGTATCACCTGTCGTCTCGTTGATCATCGACTTGCTCGAGCGGGCGGCTCCTTGCTCGAGGGACACGAAGAGCGTCATATCGGTCGTTCAGGGCTTTCACGAAGAAGTCCGACCAACGCGTTGGTGGGCGTCCTGGGGCCGGATTCATCAAAGTTACTGCAGTAACTTTAACGGAGAATTGTAAGCAAAAAGCTCAGATAACGCGGCTTTACTGCAGTAACTTTGATGAATCCGGCCCCTGGTGTTCTCTTGGCATCCCGCGGAATCCAGTCGGTGACGGCTTCCGTACAGCGGGTGTCTGCGAATCGCATTCCGTGACCGGCCCATCTAATTTTTGACGACTTGGCCGATGCGACAGCGTCCCTGATCTTCGAACGTCGGCGAAGCTCGGAACTCCGGAGGACTTCTCTCACTTGCGTGAGTCGTGTCACTCCGAGCATCATCCTCTCGATTCCACGCTGCGCGACGCTGATCGCGTGTTCATCCTGCTTTCGTATAGCTCAGGTCTCTGAGCCGTATGTTTGGGCAGGAAGAACAGTGAAGTCGAATAGGTGGGCACGGAGTCGGACGTTCTCCGTTTTCTTCACGACTTCTTCGACGCTCTTGAAAGCTCCCCAAGCCGCTCGTTTCCGTCTGCTCAGCTCCGGCGCTGGGTCGTTGGCGATATTGACTTCGCGACCCAGATACACGTAGCTGGAGCACTCGGAGATGTTCGTTCCGTTGAGCGAGAATGGGGCATCAGAACTTGTCCGTTCCTCATGAACATCGTCTTCGTAAGATTCAGCTGCAGTCCAACGTTCCCACATACACGATCGAAGTCGTCCAGCATTCGCTCCGCCTGGCTTATGCTCGATGTTATGAGTACGATTTCGTCAGCGAAGCGAAGATGATGTAGTTGCCGGCCATCGACCTTCATTCCCATGTCTTTCGGCGGAGTCGAATGCCTTCTTTACGTCGATGAACTTCAGGCACAGTGGCTGCTTGTACTCTCGCGACACTTCGATGAGCTTCGTAATGGTGTGTATGTGGTCGATCGTGCTGAATCCTCTCCGAAATCCTGCTTGTTCGCATAGCTGTCCTTCGTCCAGCGTTCGGCTAATCCTAATCAGGATCACACGAGTAAACAGCTTGTAGACTATGGCCAACAGGCAGATCGGGCGATAGTTGCCAATGTCGTGCACGTCTCCCTTCTTGTACAGCAAAACGGTCTTGCTGGTCTTCCACTGAGATGGAACCTTGCATTCGGACAGGTAACGTGTGAAGAGCCGCGCCAGGGTGTTGATGAGCGTTGGCGGGAGGTTCTTCAGGTGTTCGGATCTGATCCTGTCAGGTGGAGGTGCTGTACGTTTCTTCACCGACGAGATGGCGTGTCGGATCTCGGAACGGAGAACAGAGGGGACGACGTATCTATCCTGCGAAAAATGGCATGGGGGCAGGTGGACGTGATTTTCGAAGAGATCGGAGTAGAAGTCGTGGCTGACCTTCTCCATGGTCCTTCTGGAAGAGGTGACGGTTCCGTCAGGACGTCGGAGAGCGGTCATCTTGGTCTTGAAGTTGGCGAAGTTCCGGCGGGCATTGCGGATGCTCAGCCCTGCCTCTGCTGCTTCAGCCAATACTTCCGCCCTTCTCTCCTTATGATCTTCCTTTATCGCCACTCTGCATAGCTTCGCAAGCTCGGACGTCAGTTGGTAGTTACCTGATGCTGCTCCACGCTGGCGTGGAGCAGCATCAGGTAACTACCAACTGCTCAAGAGTTTCCGGAGACAGACGTCTCTTGGTGGTCTTCAAGCTCTCGGCTCCCTTAGCACTATCGTGGAGATGGTGCACGAAGCGGTCGTATCCTCGTCGACGTTGTCCATGACGGCATCTTCCCAAAGGCCGGCAAGAGAGGTGTACACGTCCTAGTTGATGGTCGTTCGGGGACTCCTCTTGTTAAACTTCGTGGCCTTCTCTCCTTGACGTGAAATGCGAAGCCTCGCGCAAAGGAGGCGGTGGTCCGATCCCGTGTAGAACTTGGGTACAACGGAAACGTCGGTCAGGCAATACTTGCGGTTGAAGATGTGGTCGATCTCGTTGTGGGACTGGCCACCGGGGATTCCCAGCGCCATCATAGGAAGGGAGGTTTCTGGAACTATGAGTTTCCATGGATGGTCTTGGTCGACATGATGAATTCAGACAGCTTTTCACCTTGCTATTCCACTCCAAAGCGTGGGTTCCGATGTGAAGTTCTTCCGGCGACCTTCGTTGTCCGATCTTGGTGTTGAAGTCGCCGACGATCACCTTGTAGAAGGTACGAATCGATGTTCATAGCCAAGTGCTTGTTAACGAGGACACCAACGCTGCCTACTCCCCTGCTGTCGCATGTTCCGAGGAACAGTTCTTCTCCGGAGTCGTAGGCGGCGTGTAGGGGGTGGTGTCTTCTCGTCTCGGTCAGTCCGATGACGTCGTACTTGATCTTCCTGGCTTGCATTATCAGGTCCTCGACGGATGCTTCCGATGCAAGGGTGGGGGCGTTGTAAGTACAGATCGTCATCCTAGTCCTTCTCAATTTGCGCAGCCTGGCTAGGCCCTAAGATTTTAGCAGCCTCTCCGTACTCGTCCTTCCCATCGCTGCAGAAATGGGGGCTCTTTCGGGGTCAGGGGAATGAGGCCCTTTAGTGCTGCTGTGTTTGACTGGAATACACACGGGTAGCTAGTCAGGCTCTGCCATGCGGGCGAAGAACTCCCGGCAGCCAGCCAGACTGCCCGAAGGGACGGGGCGGGACTTTCCAGGCGGCCTCGATTCGCCTTGCGATGTACTCCCAGTCTACCGAGTGCAAGCTTTTGGCCGAGCCGACGCAGTTACAATCCGCACAGTCACGGACACATCCACGTACACAGTGCATGAACATGCCGCTCCCACGCACAAGGAACGCGTCGACCCGACACAGCAGGAGCAAGGAGTCCATCCCCTGCATCCCATCTGCGTCTCTGGGCAGAACACGGTCGCATTTGGTTCGCGTTTCGTCCCCCCATCCGCCACCCGGGGCGCGCCACGTGGCCCTGCGACAAGCGGCCCGAGATCCCTCTTAACAGGAGAGGCCGAAGGCTCTATCGAGGGAGGTCCGTGGGGCTAACGTTTAAGCAACAAAAATTGAACTGATCTTAAATTGCTCTAATTTCAACGAAAGATCAGGAATTCATCGCTGTTAGATTATAAGGTGCTCCTAATCATTTAATTAACGCTTTTTAGACACATAGTGCATCCACTACCTCTCCGACCGACCTCGACTTCCGCGCCAGTCAACCCAAACCCCCTACTTCTTCAGAGTCAGTAATTGCTATCAAGTTTATCGAGAGAAACAGTAGCGGGACTATTTCACAACGCAGTTTCTTTTCGCTACTCTACTCACCTTTTCAACAGGTGCTTCAGTGCTTTGAGAAGGCAAGAGGAGGATGAGAGATTATTCGCCCAAAAAATCGTTTCATAGTATTAGGTCGGATCGGTTGTTCCCGGCGTTTTAGTGCCTTGAATGCTCCCACCTTTTTTTAAGTTTTGTACTCCACGACTTCATAGGCTTTGGTACCCTCACCAGGAGCACGTAGTCGCGAATACGTATGAAATAGAATGTGGAATCTAAGTCTCTGTCGCGATATGGCTGGCTGTAGCCGTTCTCCAAAACACTCAAAAAGCATTATTCTTGTAGTTTATTTAGCACATATTTATACACATGTACAGACACGCAGTCACAAATTAATTTCAAAATATCCTCCTTTGGCCTTACGACGATGGTCGCTAGGGTTCCAACGGCAGTTTCATTACAAGCCTTGAGCAAACTGCTCCAGTCCCGCAGTCCTTGGATGCAGGGATCAGCAAGCGTCGCTCTCCAGGATGACCATATAGCAAAATTCATCGGACTGAGATTTGACGAGATTTAAGGGTCGAAGATGCTTGGAACAGTGTCCCTGAAACTGCTTTTCGCGCAGTGCAATGGTAGGTGTCGCTGCATAAGCAGGTGCCAGCCTTGTTGCAGGCACTATTCGTCTTCAGCAAGGTGTTCGCGAGCCGTCGGTAGAATGACTTCTCGATTAATTCGCTCCTCGTAGTAGCCCGCGTCGATTGTCGCTCCTTTCTCCACAAAAAAGGCACAAATTCCAACCCAAACCATGGCAGATGCTGGGAAGTGGCTTACTGACACACAGTGGGTTCGCTGGCCCAGTTTTGAGCAAAACCCTGTCGTTATGCCGGCTGCGGGACCTTTCCAACGTGAAAATCTTCGGTGGAGGGCGTTTGATTATGGCGATTGGCGACCAAGCGAAGTATTGTCCGCGCCTTTTCATGCTAGTTGCCCTCATAGCGTCTGCCAGCAAGTGATCTCTGCATCCGATAACAACGAAGGTGTAACTGCTTTTTCACGATTTTTGGAACCGTCGTGTGGTGAATTCCTAGGTTTTTTTCCCATTTCTCTCATGAGTCGCTCCGGATTGTGACGGTTCTGCCTCTTACAACTTCTCGAGCCGTCAGGATTACTTGAGAAGTTGGCCGCCCACTTCTTGGATAGTCTTCATCTGTGCCAAGCAGCTTGAACCTCTGAACGATCGCTCGAACAGTTTCGTCATAAACTTGAAGCTGCAGAGAGGTGGTCTTGTTTGGCACGCCGCTGCTGGGTAACTCGATGACAACGATCTTCTTAATTCCGCCCAGCATAACTTTAGAAGCAGCAATCCAATCCGGTCCGTGGAGGAAACACCCGAATCTCACGGTGAGCGCTGCGTGTGGAGGAATGCGTACAAAGGAGGAAATACCCGTAACCGTGAGACAAAAATGCACCATCAAGCAGGAGTTGCACACGAGTTGTGCACAAATGCACAATTATGTGACAAATAGCAAAAGCGTTATCATACAGCAAGCTGTGCACGGCAATTACCATCAGCGAAACTAGGGATCGGCGCCCAACTGTACCGAAAACCGTTCATTCGGAGGCTCCTGACCCTTCCACGACAATGCCCGACTATGTCGTCAGACACCAGCATAAAATAGTTCGTAGAAAATTATCACACATTTGATAGTACAAATTCAATCAATAAGTCCACTTCAGAACAGGAGTATTCAGAGCGCTCTTTTCGTACCTCACGTCTCTACATTGTTTGTGAGTATGATGTGATTTGTTTCTTCATTTTGATATGTTTCCTCCTTTATTATTTTTTTAGAAGGCTTACCTTTTGTTGTTTGCAGTTTTTTTTTGGTTAGTACTGGATCTGCTTCTGGACTTCGCTTATGATGTGTTTGATGTTATGCGCACCTTTGAGTGCAATAAATAAAAAAATAAATAAATAATAGCTACGGTCAAGATGGTCTGTGTGAAACTTCATTTGTTACTGTTTTTTTCACACCTAACAAATAATAGAAATAGTCAGCCCGCGGGAAAAATGCGCGCTGTCCCACGCGGCAGTCACCTGAAAATCGCACGTGTCGTGAAAGAGTCAACCGGCTGCACCGTTACTCTAACAGTTGATTTGCGCTTCTATTCCGAATTAAGCTCCAGTAAGAACTGGTTCGAGGAGAATTTTCGTGCTCGAAAAATATTCGACATTTCAAAACAAGGAAGCTCCAAAGATTTGTGGCAAGGTGCTGTACCGCAGACTTATCTGAATGACGACTAAAGTGTTTACAATTGTAGCAAACAGTCATTACTCTCACATTTAAATTCTTCTTCTTTCTTCTTACAATTATGTTGAAATGTCTAAAACAACTGGCACTTTCACGCTTCACTGCGGAATCGCTAACCCAAGGTCACCGAAGGGGAGCTGCTCCACTTCTGCAGTTCTCCTCCTCCGTAGTAGTTCAAAAGCAGTTCTTGCAAACATTAGTGTGTTCGATCCTTGCGCTACCTTCCCTGTGATTACCTCAGCAATTTAAGCCCATGGCAGATGTAAGGAGCCGTATAGCCCTCAACCCTACGTTCCACATCTGCACCGTTTTCAGGTGGTTCAGCGACGCCTTGGCTTGTGCTAATCGGCATCTCCGTTCCTCAAGTTCATCGGTTTGGTTCAGTTGCCTCCAGGGCTGTATCCTTCCACTTCGCTCAAGCGTCAAAATTGCTGCAGGCAGCTTCACTACCCATTCTCAAACCGTCAACCACAAAAATTGACATTCTACGTAGGTGCTGAGCATCTCATCGATTTTGCTAGCCTTTGCGTTAGAACGGAGGACTCCCTCCACTTCTCGTACCATGTCTAACAGCCAAATTTATCCACGCAAAATCGCTGCGGCGGTGTTGACCGATCGGGAAACTAGCAACCACTTTTCAGAAGTGCCTGAGCAGTTATACAATTAGGTTGCTGTTGTCCCTGCCGGACCCTAAGCTTTTCTGCTCACCTGGTAGGAAGGGCAACTGCACGGGATAGTGATCTTGATCTTCCAACCCTCGGGCTGAGAAGACTCCATGGAAACAAGACGTACTCCGCACGTTAGTACTAAGACGTAGGTTGATGTGAAAAGAAAGCTTGGGAAGGCTACCATAGGGTCCACAGCCACCAAGTAGAGGACCTCAGAGTGAAGGTGGAAAAATTGGAGCACAGCGTTCAACCCTCCATGCACAAAAGCCGTAATGCGTTCTGGATTTAACTTACATTAGAGGTCCCAATGTCCACCGAAGGGGCTCTCCGTATCAATACTTGATCCACCTATGCCGTACACGTCCCTTAGGCCTCTGTTATACTCCCTGGAACATCCGCGGGACGTCCGCGGACTGAAGGTGCACCGCGAACGGCGGGCGTGGCGGGGCGCGGCGATTGGCCAGGTGAAGGACCCCGGCGCGATTCCCGCCCCTCCGCGGATGCTCCCGCGGGAGTATAACTCTGGCCTTAAATTGGATAATGACGAGAGGAGATGCCAGAACTGCACCACGTCCATTTCGGTGCGATAGAATGCTCGCAGTCAAGGAAGAAAATGCCCGCAGCCGGATTAGAAAATACACATATCCAGGGAGAAAATGGGCGACAACTAGGTAGAAACTGGGTATTGCTAGCAGCTGTTTAGGTAGTGTTTGGATTCACTTGCAGGTGTAATGGCGTTACAATGATAGAGGAGCTTCCTGAAATACGATCAAAGCTTCTCCGCTCATTGTTGTGTGCATCCTCCACGGTAAACTCAGTATCAGCTCAGTTTTATGTAAAGAGAACACTAAAAGATGTGCTAGAAACATCTCTGCTCAGAACTCAGTTTATAATGCGTAAAATTAATAAACAAACGCCTCACTGCAAGCTGATCAGTCAGGTTTATTTCTCGACAGGTTTATGCATGTCCAGGTCACCTCAATTGTGAGCTCTTTTTGAGTTACGTGAACGCCATTTGGAGCGATGTCCAAGGTATGTGTGCGCGTTCCAAAAATGCCCGAAACTACAAATAAGGAAAATTTGCAGTTTTGTGAATCACAAACTTGGCAAAAATGTACTGAGATCTTTCTGATGATGGCTTCATTTTGATCAATAATTTGTCTAATCACTAAAACAGGATGTGGACAAAGAGATTTCAACACTTCTTTGCATTTATATACAATTCGCTTAATCCGTGGATGAGGTTGTCAGTCGGGGAGGGGGAGTGAAGCCAAGAGATGCCTACAACACTGCGGCATATGCTAGCCGGGCTTCATTTGAGCTTAACCATGGGAGATTGCTGGCGAACTATATCCTTGGCGGCGGATCGTCCAAGTTTACGATATTTCGAACGAGCAGCGCGTCAGTGTATGGGCGAGGATCAAGCGCCAAGCGCCTGTAATCAGAAGACCTGCTGCAGACATCGTCCAAAGTGCGTCAAAATTCAGAAGGCCTGCCGCAGACGTCGTCCAACGTGCGCAGGGATTCAGAAGGCGTGTCGCAGAGCCCAACCTGCGTATGAATTCAGAGTAAGCGGAACCATTAAGGGGGAGCAGGGAAGAGGAGAGCAGTAGAAGGGGCGCGGTAAGGGAGTTCAGTAAAGGGAGACCAGCGCGAAGTGGACCACAGGGGTGGGGGGGGGGGGGAGGGGGGACAGTAAGGGGGACCAGTATTTCCTCTCAATATCGTTTAACATGTGTCGGGTTCCTGAAGACGGGTCAGAGAAGTCGTGGGACGTGTGTCGCGGTGCAGAAGTGTCATAGACGTCGCGATAACGTGGTGACACGTGAGCCGAGACTCACTTTCACATGTGCGTGCTTGACTCTCATTCCTTTCTTTGCCAACACATAAGTAAGGAAGTATTAGGGGGGGGGGGAAGGGGAGGGAAGAGGTAGAGAGAGTGACTATGGGATTCGGATGAGTATTATTGCCTCGGACCGTAACGGTGTCGACCTGTCGTCCAATGCCGATTAATTTTTATTTGTCCTTCTGCAGATTAAGCACTTCGGAGTGGGCCTCTCATGATTTGTTTCTCGCCACGTAGAGAAAGGGCACTTCGGAGAATAAATCGCGTATATGCGATAGAGAGTGGATGGGCTTCATAGGAGCAGTGAAGATTCCGCCCTACCATATCCCACTGCACTAATTTATAGAGTAAAACAGGTCTTTTCACTTGATTAAAGTAAGAGGGCCTAAAGGAGAGTGAAGGAAGATTGAGGTTGTTTATTCTCGGGGTTTGGGGGCGAAGCCCCATCCAGACGTTTGGCACGTCTGGTTCTATGATAAAGCGCTAACACCTATCGAGCGGCGCCGTTGTAAAAATTATGTGGCGCTAAAATTCCGAAAAATACCCAGACGTCTTCTACGTGTGTCGTCAAAAGACGTGCCGCAGACGTGTCGTCCAACGTGCGTCGGGATTCAGATGACCGCAGATGGAAGGGCTTCGCAGCAGGTTGAATGTTTCGAAGGGGGGGGGGGGGGAGCATACATATGTCGATATTAACGATATCTGACCGGTGTTATCGATTTTCCCTCGGATCCCTTGGAGTGGAAGACGCACGCGTATGATTAGCGACGGATGAGCTTTCTAGCAGAAAGTTTTCATGAAGCGATCAATATCAATAGATGTCATTACTTGGACGATTTCGAGCTGGTGACTAAACGCGATTTGTGTTCTTCGTTTTAGTTCGAAACTGGCCTTCCCATTGATAGTGTGTATGTCAATGACGGCTAGGCCTCTCATAAGAGACAAGCGGCGCTATGATGTCTTTCGAAACAGGAGTAGGGATGACTTATCTAACCACTCTTGTCTCAGGTGAACACATACGGACAGTGTGGTCATCAGCAGCTATCTCTCGGGACTCATTTCGAGAGGCACTGCCTTCCCACCAGTGCACACGCCCATGAAAATGTTTTTTTTTCTCTGGTTTTCTACCAAACTGAATGGAGGGAGTGTTTATGGAAGAACGTGTTGTTTGTTTTATGGACTTCAGTGCCGAACAAGGTGGATCTGTTTTGAGTTACCTAACTCTAACCCCTTCATCTTTACACTCGTAAAAATTGCCCAACGATTCGGTCGTTGGGTGGAATTTATTGGTTTCGGATTCGAGTATTCGCATCCAATATTCGAATGCGAACAATCGAATAAATTTCGATTTCAAATGCTCGAATTCTATTATTCCGAATTTTCAATAATCGGAATATCACTTTTCAAATGTATTCGAATTCGAATATTCAAAAAAAAACCGCATTCTTCGAAAGTATGCGAATGAAGAAATTGCCTTTTTCTAATGCATTTGAATTCGGATATTCAAAAAATCGAGTTTTTCGAGTCTACTCGAATTCTAGAAAAGAAAAGAAAAGTCTAGAAAAAATCGCAGTTTTTGAAAATATTCGAATTCGAATATTCGATATTTGTGAGCATTCGAAACCATTCGAATCTTTGAAAATAATTGAAAACATAACTATAGGTGTACACGTTTATTCCTTTATTTTGTGTGTGAGTTTCCCCTGTGCGCAAAATACGATTCTCGATGGACATCGTCTCGAGATTTTGTATGAAAAGGAGATACTAGCCTTCAAACTTGGAGTTGCTGTTCGTTGACAGAGGTGGCAGAAAGTAGGCGGACTATGTGGTTGCCAAATCGCAAGTCCACGTGAGGTATTCTGTCGCTTTCTCGATAAAATGCAGCTAAGGCGGCTACTCATGAGCCGGAGGGTTCCGAACGGTTCTTGGGGTTTTCCGGACCTGCACGGACCATGCTTGCGAGGTAGACACGCGCCAGTCAATTGTAACCAATCACAGTACCAACCGTACCCGCGCCAGAGAATCAGTGATATCATTGGTGCATGCTCTCTCTGAATGGGACGCTCATTCGATGCGGCCTGATCGGTTGGGGTGCTCCCCCCCCCCCAGTACTGTGCGCCTTCGTGACCTCCTCTACCAAAATCTGCATCTGCAATCGCTTAGGTCCATGCATCCGCCTCCTTTCTATCCTAATTCGGTAGACACTAGGAACTCTACGCAGGTTGCCTTCAGCGATCCTTGTATTACAACAATTCGGGGTGGCTAAAATCTTCTGACGTCAAGCAGCGTTATCTGGATCGATTCTAAGAGCTTGGAACTTGCTCAGGCATACTGTTCCACGGCTTCCTAGACTGACAGGTTGTATTGCTACAAAGTTTAAATGCCTTAAAATCTTAGAGGGACTCTGTCATCAATCGGATGCCCTGCTAACATCAGTATCGCAGAGTTTTCCAGGGATGGATACCCAGCTTTTCTTCACAACGATGTTTGGCGAGTTCGGTGGCCTACACAAGGTATCTTCGGATCGTACGTTGGTGAAGCTCATCTCGCTCAAGTTATTTGGAACTTGAAAAAGGGTGGAGCTATTGAAATCTCTCAGAAGCCTCCATGAGTCTTCTTCCCAGTAGCACCCTTCTAGACACTTCATTTGGATTAAATAAAGTGCTTTCACTATGAGCATCCCTTACTAAGGTGGAGCAGTAGGTAGCTCACCTGCCAGCACTCGAGCCTGTAACCGGCAGGCAGAGGCGCTGCTTCTGCTTCGCTCCCCGTAACGAAGGTCGCCCCAGTCCCTAGGACGGCTTAAATTCGCGCTCCAGAATGCGATCGATAATGGTTTTGCGGCGCAGACGAGGTGACCTTGTCCGAGCCGCTGGCTGCTGTCTCCACCTGCCCGGACCTTGGACGTGGAAGGGCCACCATTTATTGGGCTCGTCGTCTCTGCCAAGCTCATCTGTGTGCAATCTCTCGCTGGTGTGTTAGACTTGGCTTTCAGGTGTGGATCGGTGTCCTGTGTTCGTCCAGATAAAAAAAGTGGTCCATGCTTCCTCGGCGTCTAGAGGTCTATCAGATGCATTGCATTACCTTTTCGTTGAAAACAGGTGTCTAGGACTAACAATAAGCTGCTCGACTAGCACCTTACTGCAACTAGCTTAGGACCTACGATCATTACGTTTGCGCAATCTCTCTCTCAGTTTGACATGTTAAACCAAAGGGCTAAGAAAGAACAAAACCAGTGTTGGTCAGTCCGTTGTGTACGCGCCGTGTTCCACTTCTACGAGGTGTCGTGGAGATGACTTGGATGACTTGAACGTGCATCTGGTCTATGCGAGGATTTGTGGGAGGCTGTCGATGGATAAGTCAGTGTTTTCCTCCTGCACGCGCCTGGCAGGGTTTCACGAGTCCTGGAGGATGAAGAAGGCCTGCGCTGGAGTGGTCGAGACCGAAACCTTGAGAGCAAACGGCGGAAGTAATGCGTAAACCGAGAAACAGGTGAAAATCATCGAACATTCCCGTCAAAGAAACTGCTGGAAAAACGGAATTCAGAAGAAATTAGCTCTGTCTATCGCCGTTGCTTCGAAGCCATCTGTGAAGAGCGAGCATCATACAGGCTTATCTCTTTATCTATCGCCAGGATAGATACAAATGATTATAAGGAAGAACCTTTCAGGCAACTGTGGTTTTATACCTTGAACCAAAGAAATTGTGTTATTGTTTGATCGACTCGTACGTAAGCCTTTGTCAGGAAAGAATGCTAGTCAACATAGGTGAAGGACAAAATCCTAAGTAGCAGTTTCATGTTCACATATAGATTAGGTCCGCTTTCAGTAAATTTGGTATATATCACACCAGTGTTACACCTGACGGCTAAAAATGCCGCGGACAAGTTTGAAGACAAAATTACACATCCAAATGTTGTCTCACACCCTCGAGGAATATGCGGGAAGGCACCAGCGGCAGTTCTCGAAGGATCGAAAGCAGTTGACAGCTGTAGCCCGAGAAACACTCTTTATGGTTAAATAGATCTTAGTTAACAAACACATTCTTTTAGAATTATGTGAGGCGAGGAATCATTTGATGGAAGCTCCATTTCAGAAGGATCACTATCGACGAAGTAATGCAATTGCCAATGTTTATGACGGAAAAATCTGACACCCAGCAGAAGTCGACCATACACGAAACAAGGATGGAAATGTATGCTCGGCGCTACAATACCGCTTACGCCGCACGGCCAAAAGTGGGATTTGCGACGCCAGGATAGCGTCGCAAAGCGTCACATGCTGATAACTCCTTCAGTTTAGTTTAAGGTTTTTTGAAAAAAGGTTGGCACCATTCGATTCGTCTCTAAGAGATCTACACGAACATTTACACAACTTTACCGGAACACCCACATTTTCGTCGTGGGTGGCCTAAAAATGGCTGGAGCGGGCTTTTGCGATTAGAGCAGCTTATTTCCCAGGACATGCGTGCTCTCGGAGTATCTCAAGCATGGTGTACGTTGCCAGTGCACTGTCATACCAGGAATGCTCCGAGAGTGTGCCGTGCACAATGCACACAGAATCGAACCTATCAATCGATTGGGCGAGTGATGTCCACTGCGCTTCTATCTTCTCTTACTGGGAAATGTGAAATCCTCAAGACTATTCCGAACCGTTTGGAGAATCCTTCTTCTTATTCTTCTTCTTCAGCGTTTGTCCCGTTTCGTGGCGGGGTCCGCTATTCTCGTGTCATGACGCCACCTTTCCCGATCCAGCGCTAGGTCAGGGTGGACACCAGGAACCTTCAGGTCCATATAACGTATCAGACCAGCGCTGCTTCGGGCGCCCTCTAGGCCGCTTTCCTATTACCTCGAAGTTAAGGCCTATCTTGCGAACGCTGTCTTCCTTTCCACGCAGAACGTGGCCGTACCAACGCAAGCGAGCTTCGCGCATCTTGTCCGCTATCGGTGCGTCACTAAACTTCTGCCGAATAGCTTCGTTCCGGATGCGGTCCATGCGCGTGACTCCAGCCGTTCAGCGCAGCATCTTCGTCTCCATGACGCTGAGGCGCGTTTCAACTTCCTTAGTGGCAGGCCAACACTCAGCTTCCTACATCGCTACTGGCCGGATGACTGCTCTGTAGATCTTCGACTTAACGCGCTCTGGTATCTTCTTGTCACAGAGCACGCCAGTCAACGAGCGCCACATGGACCAAGCTGCACTCACGTGTGAATTCACTTCGTCCATCAGTTTGCCATCAGGCGCGACTGCTGAGCCCAGGTACTTAAAGACCACAGTGCGTGGAAGCTCGATGCCGTTAACCTTGATGGAACTGGACTCGGTAACGTCCGTCGTTAGATATTTGGTCTTCTCACGTTCAGTTTGAGTCCAAACCGCTGCAAGCGTTCACACCAAGCTTGCACCTCTCGAGTTCACCTTTGTCTTCGCTAGCGAGCATCACGTCATCGGCATAAAGCAACGTGCAGGGGACGGGCTTCTGAAGATCTCGTGTGATGGCATCCATAACGACAACAAAGAGGAGTGGGGAAAGCGCAGAACCCTGGTGTACCCCGACAGAGATGGGAAACTCCATCGAGGTTCCATCTGCAGCTTGAACTCGACTCTTTGGACAAGAGTAGACAATTCGCACCCACTCTATGAGCTCTTCAGGAACTCCATGTTGACGTAGGGCGCACTATATCACTTCACGCGGTACGCGGTCAAAGGCCTTGTCCAATTCGAGAAAGGCGATATGCATATCCGAACCGTTTGGAGAATGTTATCAGAAATTTCCGGCCACCCCATTCATTAACTCTAATTCTGTCCCAACGAAAATTTGGTGTGCGCCGTGTACAATGCATACAGAGAAGAACCTATCAATCGAGTGGATCCGACATCTGGTAGAGTGAGCGCTTGGGAAGTTTCATGAAAAATTTCCGGCCGCGCTACTCTGGAATTGCTCTCGGGCTGTCCAGCTAGCCTTTGGAGTGCGCCGTAAACAATGCATATACAATCGAACCTTTCAGTCGAGGGGGAGAACCTTGTAGAGTGAGCGTTTGGGGAGCATTATCAGGAATTTGGAGCTGCCCTCAGGAATTGCTCTAATGCTGCAACCTTTGCGCCGTGAAGAATGCATATAGGACCGAGCCTATCTAGTGGGCGCGACCGCTCGCAAATTGCTCGCGGTGGGCCTGTTCGGAGCACAATAACTCTGTAAAGTTTGGATCGTTTCGGCTGCAACTTGTGGGTATTGTAGGCAGTAAAACGATCTAGTAGTATATTAAAGCAGAACGGTGTAGCTTAGGAAGAGGCAGTGTTACAGGGGTGCGAAAATGTAGGTGGGGCTTGTGTGACGCATTTTCTCCGACTTCGGTGGAGATTTTCGATTTTTTTGATGGTTTTGGATTTTCTTCTGGATAATTGAGGGTGGTTGGGTCAGGATCACCGATTTTGCTCAAACTTCGTATAGGGGCGGGGATTTATTCGGGGTGCCGAACACGACGCCGAAGTTCATTTGGACGATTACAGCAGGAGACCGCTCATACCGATAACTGAGGGTGATCGGTGATCCTGACCCAACCGCCCTCAAACGGGAAGTAACCTACTGAAATCGACGGGATTTTCAAAAACGGACGTCGAATTCGTGATCAGCGCCCCAAATAACCGCCTAGATGATTTTGGACGATGTTTGCACGAGAAAATTTGGCCAATTTCGAAAATATCGACTTCGATGACGCCATCGTCCGTGCAGCTCGCCCTAGGGCGCTCACGTCCTCGATAGGGAATTGTCAAAAGTTCAACTTTTTGAAATTGTTCAGAGTGGCACATTCGATTGAGCTTTTGTGATGAACAAAATGGTGTTATTGGGAGTATCGAGAACCCAATTATGGGCGAGTAAGATGGCAGAAATCTTCAATCGCTAACTCCGCCGCCCTAAAATGGCAGATGGGGCTAAGGCAGTTTAGGCAGCTGAGAAGTTCAGAGCACGTCTTCCTAAAGCACCTTAAGCGCTCTGTTCGCATACGCAAGTCCGTTTGCTCGCGCATCTTCCCACAGTGGTCCACCGAAGTCGGAGAAAATGCGTCACACAAACCCCACCTGCATTTTCGCAGCCCTATAACACTGCCTCTTCCTAAGCTACACCGTGCTACTTTAGTGTACTAATAGACCGTTTTACTGCCTACAATACTCACAAGTTGCAGCCGAAACGATCCGAACTTTACAGAGTTATTGTGCTCCGAACAGGCTGCGCGTGTAATTTGCGAGCGGTCGCGCCCACTCGATAGGCTCGGTCCTATATTCATTGTTCACGGCGCACTCCAAAGATTAGTGGACAGTATTAGAACAATTCATCAGGGCAGCTGCAAATTCTTGATAAAGCTCCCCAAACGCTCAGGCTACAAGGTGTCCTCCCTCGATTGAAAGGTTCGATTGTATATGCATTGTTTACGGCGCACTCCAAAGGCTAGCTGGACAGCCTGAGAGCAATTCCTAAGTAGGGGGTTGGAAGTTTTTCATGAACTCCCCAAACGCTCACTGAATCCACTCGATTGATAGGTTCTTCTCTGTACGCATTGTAACGGCGCACACCAAAGTTTTTCTGGGACAGATTGGAGCTAATCCTGAGTGGGGTGGCTGGAAATTTCTGATAGCATTCTCTAAATGGTTCGGAATAGTCTTGAGGATTTCGCGTTTCCCAGTAAGAGAAGATAGAGGCGCAGTGGACATCGCTCGCCCACTCGATTGATAGGTTCGATTCTGTGTGCATTGTGCACCGCCCACTCTCGGAGCATTCCGGTATGACAGCGCACTGGCAACGTACACCATGCTTGAGATACTCCGAGAGCACGCATGTCCTGGGAAAGAAGCTGCTCTAATTCGCACAATCCCGCTCCAGTCATGTTTAAGCCACCCACGACGAAAATGTGGGTGTTCCGGTAAAGTTGTATAAATGTTTGTGTAGACCTCTTAGAGACGAATCGAATGGTTCCAACCCTTTTTCAAAAAACCTAAAACTAAACTGAAGGAGTTATGAGCATGCGACGCTTTGCGACGCTATCCTGGCGTCGCAAATCCCACTTTTGACCGTGCGGCGTGAGCGGTATTAAAAGTTGAATGGGGTAGTGGCCCATTCAGGGCAGCGGACTTCTCGTTTCTCCGGCGCACAGGAAATTGATGCTTGTAAATTTTCTTGAGAACAACCGTAAACTGTGAAGTTACATAGCCTGCCAACTAGTCAATCTATAACATTGGAATATGAAGGAATTTCTCAGCGAATATCGATGTGCTTTCGTATCGCATCGGTTGAAATTCTTAAGCGGTAACGATGTGTAGAACAGCGTTGTCCGACATTGTCGCGTAGGTGTTACTTACCGGGAGTCGAACGTTCTACCCCTCGTCCCCAGGCCTGCCCACCCCCAACCCCCGAGCTTGCTCGAGAGTCCAGTGGCTGCCTTTCGAGATAGCGGAGACGAAGACATACATTTGCCACGCCTCTGTTTAAAGGGTGGAGGTAGAATGCTACTCCTCCTTATTTACCTATATTCAGCCTGTGTTTAGTACACCAGAAGTGGAAGAACATCGCATTTTGTAGCGAAGGGCACCAGAAGTGGAGAACATCGCATTTTGTAGCAAACTTAGTGGTTACCTCGCCACATATCGTAAGCGTTACATGGACCGAGTCATTAGTTACCAAAGAACCTGTAGATGTTGGCAGCCTTGAGTAGCTATCCAATTTTAAAAGGCCATGAAAGGTTGGCCTTTAATTCCATGAAGAATGTGGGGACTATTCCTGTCTTCTTGCATTGAAATGTCAGCGTTATGACTCCTACTCCTCATGAGATGTGCTCGAACAGCATTATGGTGAAGACCATTTAGTTAGCTTCGAGTTACAGTTTCCCAGAGAAGCTGTTATGTACTTCCTCTACCGTTTGGTAGTGATCTCCTACTGTATGGACTTGACTTAATCTAACAATGACCATAGTTTCCTCTTGCTTTGCAGGAAAAATAGGATCCTCATTTCAATGACTCGTTCAAACTTTTCAACCCCGAGATCTCAATAACTCAAAAAAAAAAACGAATCTTATATATTTGGACTGAATTGCCGATTCCCAAACTCACGTGCCAAAAATATTCCTAGAAACATTTTCATTTTCAGCTTTGGAGTAATTTGCTGTCATCAGCCAACCGACTAAACGCTGCTAAGAACTTCAAATATTAGGTCATCCAATAAGGAATGTCGTTTTTTGCGCACTACGGTTTTAGCTCATTATTATCAGCAGATTTGTGTATTTCGAAGGTGCACTAAAGTGATTCTAAGGTAGATGGGACTGCTCTTCTAGAATCTACCATTCGTTGAATTGACAGCTTGCAAGTTCAGGTGAAATGGCTTGACAAATTTCAGAGGAGCATATTCGGCATTGCCTGCTGTTCGAATTTCGGAAGGGTAGCAACGCAACGGTTGCTACCAAAAATATCTGCGATGTATATCCAGATGCAATGAACGTTCGCAAATGCCAGCGACAGTTTTCCAAGTTTAAATCCAGTAATTTTGACCTATCTGACTCTTTTCGATCAGGAAGTCCCGCAACATTTGACAACGACATGCTGATGGCAGAACTGGAGGCGAATCCTTGTCTTTCGAGTACTCTCAGCGAACCTAAATCAACCATTTCCATCTATGCCAAATTGGCAAGGTATGCATAGCAGGTGTTTGGGCACCGCACGATTTATCCGCCGAGAACCGTGCCAACCGATCGACCCCTTGCAACGCACTGCTTCAGCGACACCGTACAGACCCGCTTTTGATCGACTGATCATAGGAGGCGAAAAATGGATATTGTACGATAATCCGAAGCGCAAAAAGCAGTGCCTTTCCAAAAATGAACAACCAAGAAGTACTGCGAAGCCGATTATTCATATCAGAATGGCACTCCTCTGTGTTTCGTGGAATATCCGTGGAATTGTCCACTTTGAAGTGCTTAAATCTGGACGGACCGTTGACGCAGACCTTTACCGTGAGGAACTAGATGGAGTGAGAACCAAGCTTTATTGGAAAAGTATCCGACGATCGTCAACAGAAAGGGCGTAATTGTCCATCACGACAAGGCAAGACCGCACTGTGCAAAACGGACGCTGGAAAAAAATCAGCGAATTAGGATGGGAGGTTTTGCCTCATCCACCATATTCTTCTGATCTCGCACCTTCAGATTACCACTTATTCCAGTCTCTACTGCACTACGGGTCGTACATGTGTTTCGCAAGCAAGTAAATGCGTTTCAGGATTTCTATTTTTTTAAACGTTGAAGAGGCTATATGTACGACAGTTAGCCATTTTGATCACGTTATTGTAATCCACATAAACACTTCTTAGTAATTAAGAAACCTAAATCTCGGGCATCATCAACCGCCTTTAGCTCAACATCTTGTAACTTATAAACAGGCATCCCTGTCGTATTATTCACTACCGAAAGGAGAAACAGGATTTCTCTGGTGCAAACGGCAGATCCCTCTCGTGAGCCCAACTGCTTGTAGTCAAGAGATGCTTGGATGGAGTAAGTGTCCTGTCATCCTGTATTTTTTGTATATTCCTACACCATCAGAATACATTCTGCACGTCACCTCCAACCTAGATATTGTCTCTACAACCTCGTAGGTATATAGAAGAAGGGTAGAGGTGGGGCACTCCCCTCTGTGGAACACCAGTGTAGGCGTTGCACACAGAGAAAAGAGCTCCCTCAACCTTTACCTGGTATGCCCTTCCTGTAGGGAATTTTTGCGTCCATTCCTTTATTCTGGATGAATCCCTGCAATGTTCATTTTATGCAATAGTCTGCTGTCTACAGGCACCCTATCGGAAGCCTATGAAAAGTCTAGATATATCACATCTACTCTATTTTTTGTTTTCATAGCTTCAGTCTAGTGATTAAGGGACGTCATTAACGGGTGGTCTAGTCTGCCTTTAAACGTGAAAATAAAAGCAAAAGCTCAATCTGTTTATGGCTCGCAAAAACACTTCTCGATGAAACATTCTCCATTTCGATAGCCCTTTATTATAAAGATATTTAATACAGTAAACGAATACAAGTTTTAAAATGAGCATTTATTTATTTATTTATTTATTTATTTATTTATTTGAATACGTGTGTTTAAGACACACGTTCGAGAGAAACCACAAAAAATGGAACACACCAAAAAGAAAACCACAACATGACAACGGGGGACGAGCGTTCTACCCTCTCGTCCTCCTGGCCCGCCCACCCCCCAACCCCCTAGGCTTGCTCGAGAGTCAGGCGGCTGCCTTACGAGGTAATGGAGACGCAGACATTCGCCACGCCTCTGTTTAAAGGACGGGTGGTGGAACGCCACTCCGCCACATGACAACAAAAAAGCACAAATGCACCCTTCAGTAGACAAGCAATTCACGTTCGGTCATATGCTTGAACGTTTGAAGCGAGCATGAGGAGGCTGGGACACCAATCCTTAACACATTCGCGACAAGAGTGTTCTCGCGCACAATGCGCGCGACGGCCCGCTGCCTTGTTGGCGCGCGCGGGTGTCCACACATTTGTGTGGACATCGTCCCTCGCGAGGTGTTACTTTCTGTAAGTAAATTTCAATCGATCTTTGGAAGAAGATCTGGACATTGGTTTGTTACTATAATTTGGGAATTTGAAAGGAAAATCGAACAAAAACATCAAAAAAAGAAGTTCTTCCCAAAAAATTCCCGTCCACACATATGAGTGGACACCGTCCATCGCGCCCTCTTCGCTGTCCACTCATATGTGTGGACATGGTCGCGAATGAGTTAAGGCGCAATAGGCTGAAGCAGCTCTCGCCGTAAAGGATATAGTCCTAAGATTAGATCTAGGCTTGATGTACGACAGCTTACATAGACCGCCGCGGGACGGAAAAATCCGTCGCAAACCGTCGCATGCTCATAAATCCTTTAATTTGAGTTGTTTGAGAAACTGTTGGCAGCGTTGGATTCGTCCTCTCGAGATCTACACAAACATATACATATAAAGCTTTACCAGAACATCGCGTTTTCGCCGTGGGTGACCTAAAAATAACTACAGCAGGCTTTTGCGATTAGAGCGCCCTATTTTCCAGGACGTGCATGTTTTCGGAGTATCCAAGCATGGCGTACGTTGTCAGTGTTCTGCCATGCCTGGAATGCTTCGAGAGTGCGCCGTGCACAACGCATATAGGATCGAGCCTATCAATCGAATGGGTGCAAGCATGTCCACTGGATTTCTATCTTCGCTTAGTGGAAAATGTAAAGCCTTCAAGACTATCATGCACCGTTTGGAAAGATTTATCAGAAATTTCCGACCGTCTTACATAGGATTTGCTCCAGTCAGTATGACGAGCCTTTGGAGTGCGCCGAACACAATGCACATAGGATCGAACCTATCAGTTGAGTGAGCGGAAGCGGTTCAAATGTTGTCTAAACAGCAAAGCTTACCCTATTTATTTAGTGTACACACTGACGGCAGCTTATACAAATGAAAAGGTTTTATGAAGCGAGAAGGGAGAGTGCGCCGTGCACAACGCATATACGATAGAACCGTATGAAATTGGATTAGATTAGAAATTTTCGCCAGCCCTACTCAGGAACTGCTGTGTTCTGTCCCGGCTAGAGTTTAGAGTACGTTGCGCACAATGAATATACAGTCCCCTCTTGTTACAACGCGTTTGAAGGGGCTGGAGAAAATACGCACTATGACGAGAGTCGCGTCCTAACCGGAGCTGACCTTTTTTACACTCTCTAGCGCGCAGAATTTTCTAAAATCGCATTATTTGACTAAATATGACGTATAGCATAGAAATATATGGCCTTTAAGGGAGTATGAAGGCACAAAACAACTTTAGATTATTAACGAAGCGCTGTCCTTACAAGGAAACTGTCTGAACGGTACGCCGGAACGGCAAGAACGAGTACTATAGGGAGAATCCCCATCCTCCAAATAGTGTTTGTTTTTGCCAGAACATGTTTTGTTTTTGCCGAATCCTTGAGGCAAGGGAGTACGAGGGTGTAATGGTTAAGGGTCCGCAGAGCGAGCTCTTCACGGCAGCCCAAGATCCTTGTGTTGCGGGCTGAATGGCGCAGTGGTAGAGAGCCTCATGTTCGTGGTGTCTAGTGTTCGGTTCTCGTGCTACGTCGCGTTTTTGCACTTTTACCATAGTATCGGATTTCCATAGAGACCTCCATATCTAAACTTCTTTTTGGAGCTGCTACGGTAAGATGTTTTTATTACTTGTTGTGAATACCCAACCAGGGTTTACATCTACATATATTATGTATTAGTGTATTATAATATATAGGACATCTTGACTTGAATGATAAGACATAAGATGCCTAGCTAAGCAATATAAGATAAACACCATTGAATATCATCCACAGGCATAACCTAGCGATACCGTAAGTAGGCCCTCATGAACGCAATCTCCCACGGTGCTCGAGTGCGGCATCGTCTTTTAGGTTTACACTTGTGATACCGATTGCGACCAGAATGTCGCCATATGGCTACGCCCACTGAAATTGTGTATATATACGATGCGTGTACCACTATTGTGGGTTCTACTATAAAATCGTGAGAATAAACCTTTGTTCCACTGAATAGTAAAGCCACCCCATTGGTAATCCACCAAATTGGTGCATCGACCGTGGAAAAAACCCAAGTCTGCGCTAGTTCTCCTCGGTGAGAAACAGACGGGTTTTTATTAGCTTCCTTCGCGAGTTCTCTTCGGAGAAACCAGGAATTGATTGTCAGCTGTGCTAGCTCTCTTCGTGAGAAGCAGCCGACAATTTTAAATTTTCCTTTGCGAGTCCCCTCACGAGGAACCAGGAAAATAAAAAAGCTTTCTTTGCGAGTTTCCAGAGAAACCCGAAAGCAACCGTAAGTCCATCGCGAGTTCTCTTCGGAGAAACCAGGACTTGATTGTCAGCTGTGCTAGCTCTCTTCGTGAGAAGCGGCCGACAAATCTAAATTTTCCTTTGCGAGTCCTCTCACCAGGAACCAGGAAAACAAAAAAGCTCTCTTTGCGAGTTCTCCTCGGAGAAACCAGAGAGCAAACAAATTTCCATTCCGACCAAGGAAAGGAAATCGAAAGAATACCTTCTTCACAAGTCCTCTACCGAGGAATCAGAAGGAAATTCTAAATTTCATAGCGAATTCTCTACGAAGATCCTAAGATAGAAGGAAAAGTCCCGCGTGGCAGGAAAAGCTTTGAGCATAGAACTACTCGAACCATTTCAAATAGCGGGTGAATTTCAGACGTCACGAAATCTTAGATATTTGTGAGAAATTCACCAAAACGCGATAGAAATGGCCGATGTTCAAGCCTTGAAGACGAAGATCTCCAGCGCATGTAAGCACCTTCGATCCAACAATGGTCAAATCGAAGAACTCCGAAACCCATTCGAATTTCCACCGGAGAAAGCGCAATGCGAGGAGTATATCAGAAGAAAGACTGCTGACTTGAACTACCTTTCACGAGGAATATCACAAGGCAAGCAGTTACTGGACAAATACGTTAAGGAAGCCATCGAAAGGACCGACAGACGAGCCGAACAAAAAGAGCAGGAAAAGCTCGTGATGGACCTGAACAAGCATTTAGAAGATGATGCAAACAGTATGGACATCATACACATCCGCTGTGGGGGCGTAGCAAGCGCCCTCACAGCGGATGCGGCTTCTAGTGTCAGTCACCAGGCCACTAGAAGTCACAATAACGGTACAAACGATCAAGAAGGACGTATACTACCACCAGGCGACCGAAGCCAGCGGATCAGACGTCCACTACTTGAGGTCCCAATATTCTCAGGAGACTTCAGGGAATTTACCACGTTCTGGTCAGTCTTCCAGTCGTTGATAGACGTTGACCTCTCTGACCAAGACAAATTCCTGTTGTTGAAGCAAGCGCTCAAATGAAAAGCTGCAGCATCAATCAACAGCATTCCAGCGTAGCAGTGAATATTTTGAAAAAGCAGTACGACAGATTCGAAAGCATGGCGGATATTCTCATGAGCGAAATCGAGAGCGCATACCCCAAGCTAATGATAATCCCAAGAGCTGTCGTGGAACACTGTCATCAATTTCTTCACGAGTCATACATCTGGAGCAAACTGGAGTATCACTTAACGCAGACAGAGTGTGGCGCCGGTTAGGTTTATCGAAATTTACGGAACACATTTGCAGTACAGTGATACGAATGGAAAGGAATGCCGACATTCCGTTCGAAGTAAGCGACATCATGGACGCGATTGACGATATCATCACGCTACAGGAAACGACCGAACTTACAACGAGGATTTGTTTGGATCCGACAATCACAGATCGAACAACTTCGTGAGGTCACACACTGCCCCTCAACAAACGAAGCATGTCGCCAAACGAAGGATCTGCTTTTATGAAGGATCCCATCCTCCTCAGTATTGCAACAAATTTCCGCCACCTGAAGCACGACGAATGGAAGCTAGACGACAAGGAATATGCTGGAAGTGCTTCGATCGGTCACACAGCTCGAAATTCTGTACAATCGTTGGAAAGTGTCCAAATGCAACGAGGATCACCATTCGTCTCTATGTATTGTAACCAGCGGTAGAACAGGTCAAGCCGAAAGGAGGCAAAACCAACCGCAAAGTTCAGCTTCTCATCGACCACAAACGTCTCTTCTACCGTCGGAACCCAACCGCTTCAAGAATCAGCAGCAAAGAAATAGCAATTATTCCCAGGATAACGGTCGAGTTCAGGCTCTAAGCAACTGAGTGCCACAACCACCGCTACTGAGACAGTGTGTGCTACAAATGGCTTCAGCACTCATATTCAACGAAACGGAGTCCAAGTACGAATCAGTTACAATACTACTTGATTCGGGTGCTCAAAGAAGCTTTATCAAAACAAGATTTGAACGATTGCTAGGTCTTCCAATAATTAGCTCAACCTCGTTCACAACTACTGGAATGGGAGAGCTACAGGAAACCTTCAATTCCAACGAGCTTCGTGTTATGCTGAAGGATAATCACGGCTCCAGAAAACCACATAGCCTGCCAGTCTTCACAAAGGATAAACTGACTTCTATAACAAAGACTGCGGAGTTATCCAGAACAGACAAATATTTCATCAAGAAGGAGAAAATCACTACAGCCCAAAAAGGACTATTTTCTCGCGAAGTATCGCCAGACATTATCATTGGGCAGGACCTCAACAAGGTTATGGACCACGAAACCTCAGTTATCAAGCTGCCGTCTGGGTTGATTTTAACGCCAACGATCTTTCCCTACACAATCTCTGGTGCTAGTGATTAAACCTCTATTCTGACAAAGAATAGCACTTCTGAATGCAGTTCTCTGATTATCGCAACGCCGTCGCTAACAGCTAAAGACGACTACAAAGAGAATATAAAGCATCTATATCAACTCGAATCGTGGGAATTAACGCAAACAGCGACACCAATGAAGCTTCTATAGTCCAGTTCATGGATAGCTACAGGAAAACCATTACAATCGAAAGCGGAAGAATTACTGCCGGGTTTCCTTTCACGGACGAGGTGAGAAACCTCAAGGACAACTTCAACGTCGCAATTCGTCGACTGCAGGATTTGCCTCGCACACTACAAGGAGACAAAGAGAAATTCAATCTCTATAACGACACGCTTACGAGCTACCTGCAGGATGGTATCATTGAGGAAGCTAAGGAAGAGAACGGCAGACTCGCAACCTTCTACCTCTCACACAGACATGTGTGGACGCCGTCGAAATCCACTAAGCTACGAGTGGTGTTTGATGCTTCTTCTCACGCAAGAGATGAGCTCAGCCTGAACGACGTCATCTACGAAGGACATTCCCTAACACCACTGATCCACGAGGTGCTTCTGAATTTCCGTACGCATCTCTACACAATGGTAGCGGATATACAAAAGCCTTCTTTTTGTATATCCGCTATCATTCAAATCATCAAGTCATCAATCATTCATCAAGCCTTCAAATCAGGCTACCCGCCAATCACCGAGATGTTACGAGATTCCTCTGGGTGAAAGATATTTTACTGCTTGCAACAGGAAGCAATCTGAAACACCTTAGATTTTGCAGAGTACCCTTTGGCATAAATGCGAGCCCTGCATTTCTGAATCAGTGCATACTAAAGCACATTGAAGCATCGCGCAGAAATCTCTCAAGAGCATCGCGCACAAATCTCTCAAGAGTTATCCAGCTCTCTGTACGTAGACAACGTGTTTCTAGAAGGAAATGATGCAGATGCTTCGCAAGTACGCCAAGTCGAAGACGTTATTTTCAATAGGGATGAACTTACGAGACTATCTGTCTAATTCCGCCCATGTCAACAAGAAGATTCCTGACTCTGATCGAGCCGCATCCACCGACATTAAGGTGCTTGGAATCCAGTGGAACGCGGAAGGAGACACCCTCTCATTGAAGTGCGATGAAAAGCAATCAGTGAAGGTCTCCAAACGTACTGTATTGAGTCAAATCAATGGGTACTGCTTTGAACCGCTTGGACTACTCACGCCGCTTCTAATTCCAGCAAAGATCTTTTTTCAGGACCTGCACAAGAAAAGTATGGAATGGACGTCCCACATTCGGAAGAAGACGAAGCGGCATGGAAAACCATCCATTCAGAAATAAACGGTTTCGAAATTTCCTTACCTAGGAGGGTTATGGGGAATCGGAAGAAAAGTTCTACAAAGCATACGTCATCAATATTCGTACATAGCTCTAAAAGAGCTTACGCCTGCAGCATCTACGTCACAACGATATCATGCGGAAATAGAAAGGATTCACGACTGTTCACGGCAAAATCCAAGATTGCCCCATAAGCAAGGAACAAACGATACCAAGGCTCGAGCTCCTCTCAATCTTCATCGGATTGAGCCTTGCGGAGTCAACTATTCAAAGGATAGACACAAAGTTTCAGCAGATCAACATATTTAGGGAATCAACTATCGCGCTATGCTGGGTTCATGGAAACAGACGGTTACCATCAATCGTCTCCACCCTCGTTCAGAAAATAGGCGCTATTGCAAAACGACTTCGAGAGTTCACTCAGGTAGTCTTCTTCCATGTGCCTACGAACGAGAACGTTGCCGACTGTGCCACACGAGGAGTTGGAAAAGATGAACTAGCCAAAGGTCGTTGGTGGAGTGGCCCAATTTGACTCAACCAACCAAGCTTTGGCCTGTCAAAAAAGCTAAGCATTTATGCCAACAGAACTCTGGTTCAGAATACGAAGCAGCGTTATATGCTTCAAATACAGAGGAGCACATCGTGGTTCCTATATGGCCAACGGAAGAATTCAGCAGCTACTCTAAGTTGGTTCGGATTGTCGCTTACTGCGCTCGACTTATTCGTAACGCAACAAAGGGTCGATATCTACCTCTGTCAAGAAAAGGACAGCAGACAGAGTCACCCTCAGCCGACGAAGCTACTATTGCCGAAAGATTGATCATTCGTCAAGAACAAACCATCTTCAAATCCGAATTCCTGATGCAAAACAGGCAGCTGAATGTGAGAATTGACAACGAGGGAATATATAGGAGATTTGGTAGACTCCAGAACGCCGATCTCCGTTTCTCGACGTCAATCCTATACATATTCTTAAGCAAAGCAAACTGGGGTCCTCATCGCTCTAAACCAGCACAAGGCTCTGGCCCACTGGTTAAATCAGCTCCTCTACAACATTAGACGGCGGTTTTGGATACCGCTCGACAGGACTCTATGCAAGCGAACGCTTAAAAACTGCTCCACTTGCAGAAAAGCTAACGCAGTTCCGTACAAGTATCCCAGTATGGGACCTCTTTCAACTGAAAGAGTTACCCAATCACCTCCGTTTTCATACACCGGAGTTGACTTTTTGGGTCCAATTAGACGAAATCGAGTTCTGGAGAGGACTGCAAACGATGCGTCGCCCCGTTCACTTGCCTTGTAACAAGGCTCGTACATGTGGAAGTGGCTATGGATTTGTCAGCCAAGAACTTTATCTTCGCCCTCAAGAGATTCATCGCTCGAAGAGGAGTTCCCAGGAGGATAATCAGCGACAATGGAACAAATTTCCAACTGACGGAAAGCCTTTTGAGCCGCAACCATTCTGTTGAAGATGTTTCGTTATCCTCTTTTTTAGCGGATTATCGCATCCTTTGGACCTTTATACCACCATCATCTCCATGGATGGGTGGTGTTTGGGAGCGGATGGTAGGCACCGTCAAACGATCGTTTCAAAAAACCGTTGGACGACGAAAGCTCGCCGATGAGTTACTTCATACAACGCTATGCGAAATAGAAAGTGTTGCTAACTCAAGGCCGTTAACAACAATTGGTGATCGAGACTGTCCGATTGAAACTCTTCGCCCTATTGACTTTGTTTATAAAGATGTACGCCATGGAACATCACAGCTTACATTAAATGAAGACGACAAAGATCCTTACTTCCGACCATATCCTGAACTTTCTTCTCATGAAGCAGCAAAACAGGCTATATTGGAGATAGAAAAGATCACTAAAAAGTTTTGGTCGATCTGGAAAAACGAATATCTCAAGGGATCCACACAAGATGGCAAGCAAGACTTCTAGGAAGTCCAACCAGTCTCCAACAATTGGAGACGTAGTGCTTCTAGACGACGACTCTCAACAACCAAGAGGTTCGTGGCCTATGGCAGTAATACTAGACCTGTCACCAGCAGAGACAACGAAATTAGAAGTGCGATGCAACAAACCGCGTCAGGAAAGATCATCCAGAGGCCGATTAATCGTCTAATCTCGCTGGAAATTCAACCCAGCATGGAAACGCTGGATCAACCACCCGCTGATTCAAATAATGGCACTAGGAACGTTACGAGGATGCCAAAACCTGCCGAAAGCACGGTTCTGCGACAACCACCTCGAGCTGTTAAAAACGCGGTGTCTTACAGCGAGAACATTTCCAACGCAAGAAGCCAGGTTAACAATCCTGACTACATGCAATCAACCGGCACGGATCCGGCACGGATCAACCGGCACGGACTACATGCAATCAACCGGCAAGGATCGGAGCCGCGTTGATGCAATCTATAAGGACGACAGAAACTGTAGAACGTTTCATCATATTTGTGGTTTGTGTATCGCCTGCTGTCTTGATATTTGTGAGTAACACGTTTATCGCTACCGCTCATAAGGGTCGGCCCCAGTGTTGTGAATACCCAACCAGGGTTTACATCTACATATATTATGTATTAGTGTATTATAATATATAGGACATTTTGACTTGAATGATAAGACTTAAGATGCTTAGCTAAGCAATATAAGATAAGCACCATTGAATATCATCCACAGGCATAGCCTAGCGATTCCGTAAGTAGGCACTCATGAACGTAATCTCCCGCGGTGCTCGAGTGCGGCATCGTCTTTTAGGTTTACACTTGTGATACCGATTACGACCAGAACGTCCCCATATCGTGGCTACGCCCACTGAAATTGTGTATATATACGATGCGTGTACCACTATTGTGGGTTCCATTATAAAATCGTGAGAATAAACCTTCGTTCCACTGAATAGTAGAGCCACCCCATTGGTAACCCACCAAATTACTTACTATCTGTCGACATTTCGTAATTCACCAGCAATGCCCGAAATATGCCAAATGCGATTTTGTATGAAACTTTTACTCCAATACATTGTTCTCATTGTCAATGTAAGAAACTTCGACACAGGAACAACATGAAACAGCGGCAGAATACCAGAAAAATGCTTCAAATGCAATTTATTACTGTCGGTGAGGTGAGTGCCATCAGTGTCCTCGCAGTGTAGGAGGGGACCATACGATCTTCAACATGACCTACCACCTTGATCAATATTCTTGCCCCTGTTATGCTTACAAAGGCGCGCGGTTATAACAAGCTACTGCCGCCAACACTGACTCTACAATGTCTGCTCACCCTCGAGTGGTCATTCACCTATTGACACTGAAGTGCGGATCTCCACTGGATGCTGTCCCTTCGAGAGAAGAAATGAAGTTGGCGGAAAGGATAGCAAGTATCCTTCAGGATTTCGAACTGCGACAGCTGGAAATCGCCGAAGTGGAGAAGTTGGAGGTAGTGGAAGAAGAGGACCAAGAGTTTCAACCAGAAGAGAAATGTGTCGGAGTCACGACACCTTTAACCAGTGAAGGCACTATCACGTTTTCGGGAGTACAGATCGTTTCGGAGGAAAAGGTTTGGCAATACTAGAATTGTTATACTATACAAGTTCGAGAACTGGGGAAAGTGGACTGTATCGCGATTCCAGGCTTTTCTCGCACCAGAGGAAGTACTAGCCACTGCTTTAGATTTAAAAAAATGAAAATGAAGCATCACCACCAACATCATCATCACTAACGTCTTGGTTGCTTTGAAAACCCATGTGGAATGGCATTCCCGGAAGACCTCGGTCCATGTGATGGGTCAGGATGTGAAGAAACTGTAGCCTTCATACGTTGCCCCTACTGTGATCAGTCTTACTGTTTTATGCACATTGTGTCTGTGTATAATTGGTGGTGAAGTTATTTCATAAATATTTCATATATAATCGCATTTGGCATATTTCGGACTTTGCTGGTGAATTACGAGATGTGACAAATAATAAGTAATATAAACAACTTGCCGTAGCAAACCCCAAAAACAAGTTCAGATATGGAAATCTCTATAGAAATCTGATACTATGGTAAAAGTGCAAAAACGCGACGATGAATGGGAACCGAACCCTAGACCTCAGGAACATGAGAAGTGCTCTCTACCACTGCGCCACCCAGCCCGTGACAACGAGATCTTGCGCTGCCGTGAAGAGCTCGCTCTGCGGACCCTTACCCATTACACCCTCGTACTCGTTTGCCTCAAGGATTCGGCAAAAACAAAACATGTTCTGTTACTATTTGGAGGACGGGGATTCTCCCTATAGTACTCGCTCTGGTCGTTCCGGCGTAGCGTTCAGACAGTTCCCTTGTTAGAGATACTCTCTGGTATATGCATAATTATGACAAATATGTGTGAGGAATAATGACCATCAGACATAGGTTACACGTGGTCATCAACAAAAATATGTAACCTACTGTTGTAAGTTGTCTTTGTTGCAATGAAAGCTGTCGCTCCAAGCGGAACTCGTACACGAATTCCCTGTCTTCCGAGCAGGATGTTTGCCCACTATACTACCAACGCTGGTAAACCGCGCCTCACGCGAGACATCCTCATTGCAAATTGCTTAAATGGCACTCTTTCATGATTTGGCGAAGTTGAGTGTGATCAAATAGCGTTGTTGCTGTAATTCTGTCCGCAAAGCAGATCGTACAGGCACAAGTCCCGCATGTCGCGAGAGTTTAGATCGCAACAGAACAGCTTGTAACAATAAATAGCACATACACCAGCTGCTCTCGGCTTTGAAGATCAAGTGTGGGGCATTGTTTTGAATAATCTTAGTGTCACCACTCATCTTTTTTCGTTCCTGATAGAGGACATCTCCCAGCATACGGCAGCAACTAACGACCACCGAGGGTTTCCAACCGTGCTCGACATGTTGCTGACTATGAACACTTTGTGGGTCACGCACACATGAAAAACGTCCATATGCATCTAATTCATTGTCGCACAGATGCCTGTCGCGACTACGAACGAGGCCATAAGAGGGTAGGTCTGATCGCAGGCGTAGTCAGCATCTTGCTCCTCTTCGTGTTCCGTATGAAACCGGAACTGAGCAAGGGGCGTGTTATAACGGGAGTCATTTTGAACGCAGAGTTCTTTCCAAATCCGCGCTATAACGGAAGTAGTGTTGTATCCGACGCGTCTTAAGCGGAGCTGATTTGTATTGGCGTATAGGTAAGCTGGCCGGGGCCAGAGAAAATCTACGTTATATTGAGAGTCTCGCGTCTTATCTGGAGGCGTTATAACGAGAGGGGACTGTATTTAGAATCGAACTTATCAATTGATTGTAAGCGACAGCTTGTAGAATGAGCGTTTTGGGAGTTTTGTCAGCAATTTCCAGCCGCCCTACTCAGGAATTGGTGTACTCTATTTTTGGGAGGCTTTGTAGTACACTGTGAACAATGCATATAGAATAGAACCTATCAATCGAGTGGGGCGACCGCTCGCAAATGCACGCGCGGGCGAGTTCGTAGCGCGCTAACTCTATCATGCTCGAATCTTTCCGGCTGCAACTCGAGGACTTTGTAGGCAGCGCAAGGTTCTTCACGTGCTCTAGCACATCGGTGTAGCTCATGAATGGAATAATAACATTCCAGGCATGAGAGAGCACTGACAACGTACGCCATGCTTGAGATACTCCGAAGGCATGAACGTCCTGGAAAATAGGGTGCCCTAATCGCAAAAGCCTGCTGTAGTTATTTTTTAGGCTACCCACGGCAAAAACGCGGTGCTCTGGTAAAGCTTTATATATGTTTGTGTGGAACTCGAGAAGACGAATCCAATGCTTCCAACAGTTTCTCAAAAAACTCAAAATTAAAGGAGTTATGAGAGTGCGACGCGGGTGGTATTGTATGAACAAACATCCCTCAACTTACGACATGATTCTAGGGTGTGCAGACCCAGATAGCTATTCCTTATGTTGGCTCTTGGAATCCTGGAGTGCAAAAAGCCACCCACCCTGATTAATGTCCATCTAGTAGATTTCGTCTGGACTCTTTCAAGCATAGCAGTGTACTTTTTTTATGAAAAGAAAAAAAGTTTAGAGCTGAATTCAACAATGGGTCTGACGTATGTTTTATATGCCATTGTAAGAACTCATTTGTCCTTAGTAACCAAACCTTTGAAATTTTGAAGTAAACGAGCTAGTCCCTTGCTGTATATCATTTTCACATGTCCTGAGAAGTCAAGCTTCTCATCATAAATAAATCCCAGATCCTTGACTGAATTTACCTTAGCAATATATTGCTGATCAATAAAGTAGTCCGTTTGTGCTGTCGACGTACCCATCCTCATACACATGGTCTTCTCCGGCGCTAAAGGAAGATTCCAAGTCACTGACCACTCTCTCATTCGATCAACTCCCTGTTGGAGTAACGCGCAATTATACAGCAACTTCTTATGACTCACCCGATCAAGTGCTTTGGAAAAATCAAAATATATAACGTCACATGCCTTCCTAGAATTGAGATAAGCCGTCCAATCATTTAAATCTTCGGGTAAGTTAGTTTCTACCGACTTACACGGCATGAACCCATGGTGAGTATCATGGATAACATTGTTCCGAGAAAGAAACCGTAAAAGATGAGACTTGATCATCTTTTCGAATATACGGCAAGGGAAGGACGTGATACTGCCCGGCTTATAGTTACTGACATCACTCGAAGGATTCTTTTTAGGTAAAGGTGTTACATAGGAATGTTTCCTCCGCTGAGGAATCTCGCTGCATATCAAAGACTAGTTGACAAGATATGCCAACGGACCAGCGATCACATGCGCGGTGTTTTTGAAAAATGAAGTGGGAATGCAAGGAGGAATCCGGAGTAAGCGAAGATGGGTCGGTACATGTGTGAATAATTTCATAATTCATCTTGCCATGAAACACGGAAATGTGTCTATAGGCTCACAAACGTCCGGAGTATTTATTTATTTATTTGCACATGAATATGCGCACAATTCTAAACTAAAAGAAATTGAGGGACACAGCATGGTGAGTAATACAACGCGGTGAAAAAAAACAACAAAAACCCTCAGCAAATCAAAGTGCTACATCAGGACGTACTGTAGTATTTGCAGGAGGGGGAAATTTGATGAAAAAACAAGGGCTGAAATATTTTGATGTAAGGCATAACTAAGGACTGAGGGCTGATTAGTGGAGCTGTTGATGGAGAAGAGCAGTGGCCCGCCAAACACTGCAAGTCGTTGTAGAATACGGCTCCGGATACCAGATTAGTAGGTCCGTCAACTCCATCGCTCCATCAACGCCCGCGTAACGTCTGCTGTTGGGAGAGGACAGAATCGAAGGTTTTTAGTGCTAGATAAGACACGAAGCATAACTTCGAAGAAAAGAATGGTAGGAGTTACAATGGTTAGCAAGAACAAGAAGGAATACTGCAAACTCGATGATTATGAACAAAAAACAAACAAAAGAATTAAAAACAAATAGAAGCAAAAATTAGGAAACGAGAGCATAGGAGCACAATTACACTTCAACAACGTATTCAATTACAAGTGCTCCGTCACGCCTATCGGCGTGCCTCGCACTTGCGCGCTTCGCGCGATGTTGCAGTATCTCTAAGCTAAGGACAATGACATCAAGCTAGCTGGTCTACTTGTACAGGTTTTTCCCTACCTAGGAGTAGAAAAGGCTCTCAGTACGTGCAGTATATAGTAAGATAGGGCGATCTATTGGTTCCACGCTACTGGTTCTCCTTAGTGAAACGTTCCCCCATTACTGGTACTGGTTCCCCTCAATGATCCCCCTTAGCTGACGACGTCTTCGGCACGTCTTCTGAATCCCCAGGCATATTGGACGATGCCTTCGACACGTCCACCTGAATCCCCAAACACGTTGAGCGACGTCTTTGAAACGTCATGCGACGTACTGCGCACGTCTTCTGAATCCCCTGGCACGAAGAAGACGCTCGGGTATTTTCTGCTTTTTGCTCCCCATAATTTGATCAGTATCAATTGACGGCGATCGAAGTTCTGAAAACGAACTTCGACCTCGCCAACACTCCCAAAAACTTCGCCCACACTTCCCCTAGGAGGGGGGGGGGTGGATTAATTAGCGTGCTGATCACGAATCTAACATCCTTCTTTAAAATTTCAGACGATTATGGTAGGGTACGGTAGGTAACGGTGACAAAGGCTGTCGATGTCATCATCACCGATTCTCCCCAGTGCTAAGGGGGCTATTTGGGGTGATAAACACGAATCCTGCAGCAATTTCTCGTATTACGCTGCAGCACGGTAGCTACTGATCAGGATCGCCATAGCATATTGGACGACAAACTCCTCGAGATAGAAACAGAATCCGTCGAAGACGCCAGGAGACGCGAGCCTAACATCAGAAACGATCAAAAACAAAAGAAGACACTCACGCTCGAACTTCTAACCATTTCACTCGGATTTTCTCAACAGTTTGATTTCTTCGGAGCGATTTCGCTGATAAAATGACTCAGCCTCTGACTGAAACGAATCATCGAGCCGTTGTCTCACCCCCCCCCCCCTTCATCAGCGATATCACGATGCCTCCTTCCGCTGTTCATCGGATCGCAGCGTAATCAATGAGGCTAATCAAAAGCGAAACACCCAAAAAGCAACTCAAACTCCTCGAAATAGAAAATGAATCCGTCGAAGACGTCAGAAGACGCGAGCCGAACATCAGAAACGATCAAAAACAACAGAAGACACTCACGCTCGAACTTCTAACCATTTCACCCGTACTTTTTCAACAGTTTGATTTCTTCGGAGCGATTTCGTTGATAAAATGACTCAGCCTCTGACTGAAACGAATCATCGAGCCGTTGTCTCACCCCCACCCCTTCATCAGCGATATCAGGATGCCTCCTTCAACTGTTCAACGGATCGCAGCGTAATCAATGAGGCTAATCAAAAGCGAAACACCCAAAAAGCAAGTCAAACTCCTCGAAATAGAAAATGAATCCGTCGAAGACGTCAGAGAGCGCCACCGCGCTTTGATTAGGAGAAAATGAATCCGTCGGCAAAGTCAGAGAGCGCCACTGCGCTTCGATTAGGTCCCGCCTAGATTCAAAACACCCGCGTAGTTTTAAATTCAAAACGTCAAGTCAATAATTCTTGAGAAAAAGCACTGAAGGGAAGTAGAGTGCAGTGTCTGCACCCTCCTGCTTAGAGATCGCTCACTCCAGAGGTAGAGTAGAGCTACGAAAAAAAACTTCGCCCACACTTCGCCTAGGGGGGGGGTGGTTAATTAGCGTGCTGATCACGAATCTAACATCCTTCTTTGAAATTTCAGCCGATTATGGTAGGGTACGGTAGGTAACGGTGACTAAGGCGGTCGATGTCATCGTCACCGATTTTCCCCTCACACTTCCCTCGCACTCCTCCAACACCGGATAGAGGCGTATCGTTACTGGACCCCTCCTGGACAGACAGGACAAACACGTCGCCCTGGACTGACACGGCATCCCGTACAGACTGACAGAAGTTACACTCCCCTTAGCGGCTTATTATATAGAAGGAAGAAGGATGATGATGACCTCCACCACCTACACGCCTTAAATTTCACACCGCTTGAATGGCATCCACAAAAGATCGATAATATCGACAGATATCGATTGATCAACTTCAGATTCGTGTTCAGCGACCTCGATTACCCCCAAGGCTAAAGTTTCGGACCGCTTGGACGAAATACACGAAAAATCGATATTATCGATCGATATCGATTGATCAACTTCAGATTCGTGTTCAGCGACCTCGATTACCCCCAAGGCTAAAGTTTCGGACCGCTTGGACGAAATACACGAAAAATCGATATTATCGATCGATATCGATTGATCAACTTCAGATTCGTGTTCAGCGACCACGATTACCCCCAAGGCTAAAGTTTCGGACCGCTTGGACGAAATACACGAAAAATCGATATTATCGATCGATATCGATTGATCAACTTCAGATTCGTGTTCAGCGACCTCGATTACCCCCAAGGCTAAAGTTTCGGACCGCTTTAACGAAATACACGAAAAATCGATATTATCGATCGATATCGATTGATCAACTTCAGATTCGTGTTCAGCGACCTCGATTACCCCCAAGGCTAAAGTTTCGGACCGCTTTAACGAAATACACGAAAAATCGATATTATCGATCGATATCGATTGATCAACTTCAGATTCGTGTTCAGCGACCTCGATTACCCCCAAGGCTAAAGTTTCGGACCGCTTGAACGAAATACACCCCCCCCCCCTACACCCCCCCTCTCTCTACTCCAACACCGCATCTCCAGGCACGTTTGGCAGCGTGTTCGGCACGTCTACTGACTCGCCAGGCACGTTGGGCAACGTGTTCGGCACGTCTACTGAGTCGCCAGGCACGTTGCACAACTGCAACCCCCCTCCTCCGACGATTCCCCCTTACAGGACTCCAGCACCGCATCTCCAGGCACGTTTGGCAGCGTGTTCGGCACGTCTACTGACTCGCCAGGCACGTTGGGCAACGTGTTCGGCACGTCTACTGAGTCGCCAGGCACGTTGCACAACTGCAACCCCCCTCCTCCGACGATTCCCCCTTACAGGACTCCAGCACCGCATCTCCAGGCACGTTTGGCAGCGTGTTCGGCACGTCTACTGACTCGCCAGGCACGTTGGGCAACGTGTTCGGCACGTCTACTGAGTCGCCAGGCACGTTGCACAACTGCAACCCCCCTCCTCCGACGATTCCCCCTTACAGGACTCCAGCACCGCATCTCCAGGCACGTTTGGCAGCGTGTTCGGCACGTCTACTGACTCGCCAGGCACGTTGGGCAACGTGTTCGGCACGTCTACTGAGTCGCCAGGCACGTTGCACAACTGCAACCCCCCTCCCCCCACGATTCCCCCTCACAGTTCAGCACCCAGATGGCCAGGCAGACCGTCACTGATCCCCCCCTGGACAGACACTCCGCCCCGTACAGACGCTCTCCCCCGTACAGACGCTCTCCCCCGTACAGACGCTCTCCCCCGTACAGACGCTCCGCCCCGTACAGACGCTCCGCCCCGTACAGACGTTAGCGGCTTATTATATATATATAGAAGGATATGAAAAGTAGAATTAAAAGAGGACGAAAGAACTAGGATGCTGCCATTAGGTGATGTCAACGAGGTGCAGTGTTGAAAGTAGGTCTAATTTCTTCAACCTCTTTCGGAAAACGGAAACATTTGGTGCCTCTAATAGGCCTGGAAGCAGCATTTCTAACCAACGAGCACCTCGGTAGAAAAGAGAATTAAAAACCTTTTCACGGTTTCTCCGCTTTATATTTGAGTATTGAAAGCGGAATCTATTACGATGACCCCATCTAGGCAAAAAGACCCAGTATTTGGAAGGTTTCAGTCGAGACTCTCCTTTAAGTACCTTGAAGCAAAAAACTAAATCGCTAAATATACGTCTGTAGAGAAGACTTTTAAGGTTAAAAAGTTTAAGTCTTTCCTGATAGTTTGGGGTTGCCCTCATCCCACAAGAACTTGGTATACATCTGCAAAACAGAATTTTGGTGAAAGACTTCTGAACCCTCTCAATTTTGGTCTGGAGTTTTTTGAAAAGGGACTCCAAACCTGGGAGCAGGACTCCAATATAGGAATTACATATGTTCTATATAAACTGATCAGTATGGAACTGTCATTGCATTTTATGTTTCTACAAATCAAATGCATAATGGAAAAAGCTTTACGCATTACATTATTGATGTGCTTCTCAAACTTCAATTCACTATCTGTGAAAATGCCAAGATCGCGAACTTCAGATACAGAAAGCAAGTCGCAACCGTTAATTTTATAATCCATGGCAGGGATATTGGCAATGTGAAAAAATTTTGTTTTAGAGATATTGATGAGAATTTTCCAAGCGTCGGCCCACTCCAATATATTGCCGATGGACTGAGTTAGCGCTTGGTAAACAATTGTTCTGTTATTAGGATTGTAGGCTCCATATGTCTTTACATCGTCAGCATACATCTTCACTTTGACATGGGGGTTTATAGCTAGCTTCGGGGGAGATCACAAGTGTATGCAAGGAACAAGGTCGGCGATAGTACACCTCCCTGTAGTACTCCACTTTTGCAGTCATAGCATTTCGAGAAACAGTTGCCGACTTTGACGCACATACGCCTTCCATTCAGGTAAGAATGTATCCACTATAGAAGAGACAAATGGATTCCATGTTGACGTAGCTTGCTTAAAAGTTTTTGGTGATTGACCTTATCAAAAGCTTTAGACAAATCGAAGTGAATCACGTCAACGGAATTGCCATTGTTAAGTGCAAGATTCCAATCAAATAAGCAGTCAGGAAGCTGAATTGCGGTGGAAGCACCTGCCACGAAGCCGTGTTGTTCGTACGTAATCGATTACCTCTAGATAGACAAGCCAACAATTTATCTCTGACAATGCTTTCTATGAGTTTTATTGGGGTAGGAATTATACTTATGGGCCGAAATGAAGAGAGCAATTCAGGTCTAGGAGTTTTTGGAATGGCTGTAATTATTGATTCTTTCCAAATTTCGGGAACTTCACTGTAGATTAAGGAAATATTGAAAATTATGGCAAAAGGCTTAGAGAGAGTCTGAGAACATTTTTTGTAAACTATTTATGGAATTCTGTCAAGAGGTACTGACGTAGAAGGTTTTAATCGCTTCATTACTTTTGATACATCCCTACGTACCACAAAATCACCAGCCTCGTTTTCTGGCCAAACAGATGCACGTTCTTGATCGAATATGTCATCAGGCAGAGCGCTAACAGGGCTGTCCATCTAAGTAAAAACTGACGCGAAAAACCCTGCCAGTGCTTCAGCTTTTCGACTGTCGCTAATATAAACGTACCATCATCACGCTTTAGAACAGGAAGATCCGCATGAGCCTTCAGCTTAGACCGCACTATTGAGAACAAGTTTTTTTATTACGTTTCTTGATGCCAGCTTTTCCCTGTAAGCCAGAAACCTATTCAGATGATGGTCCAACTCTTGATAGCCTTTTTTATACTCTGGGTGGAAGAGTGGGTTCGACAGTGAGTTGGAGAGGCGCAACTTCTGCGATATAAGGTTAAATATTTGTTTCGGATAATGTTGAACTGGGTACATGAGTTGACAACCCGGCATAGACAACGCGACAGAATCTTTTATATAAATCGTCAGTCTTTTGGTAGCCTTGGAAAACCCTCCACCAATCTATGCAGTTGAAGTATTGCTGTAAACCAGTATAATTCGCCTCGTTGAAATTAGGGAGGTGCAATTCACGTTGGCTAACTGTCGACATTAAAACCTCGAAGCCAACAACATTGTTCTCAGATGAAGCAAAAGGCGGAAGAATCTAAATATTTTTCAGATTAGGTGCTGAAGTGAGAGCTATGTCAAGAATTGAACCACCACGAGTAGGCTTCGTAACATGTTGTGTTAAGTTGCAGCACTCAAAAAATTCCTTAAATTTTACTGGGTGCTGACTTTTAGGCTTTCTGCAGTGAGACCAAACGATATTAAAGTCTCCAAGTACTATTTACGGGTTTTCTGAGAGAGACAGCTGAAGCATTGCATCGATAAGGGAATCATCTTCGTCAGTATTTGAATTTGGTGGGCGATAAACGAGAACTATTCTAAATGCGGATAGGTATGATGCGTCGAAGGCTTCAAGGCACGTGATGTCGGATTTGAGGCAGGTGGGTGACCTAACAGCAGCTAAACTTATCGAGTTTTTGGCCAAACAGCAAACACCTCCACCTTTTCTGTCTAAGCGGTCATTTCTGAAGACTTTGTAAGGGAAATTGGCAAGAAATTCGCAGTCAGATATCTTATCTGAAAGCCACGTCTCAGTAATGAACACGAAATCAGGGTTCACAGTACTCAAAATTGGGCGCAGCTGATGAATTTTGTTCACAAGACTGCGAGAGTTAAATAAAACGCACTTGATCGCTTAGGTTGCATACCATGTCCATTCAGGCGTTTCCCGAAAGCCTACGTTTTGGGAGGTCCTCGGCTCGCCTCAATTCGCCAAGGCATGTAACCCAGACACGACTGTTTAGCTGCTTGTTACCCTTCCTGCATTCCTGTCTCAATTCGTATTCGCGTTGCCTCAATTCCTCAGAAGTCATACTGCGGTGTATACGAACTTTCGAAAAGGTAGTGCTGTCGCGAAGTCTCCATGAGTTGGAAAGAGCAATTGCACAGTGCGTCCTCGAAGGCAACACTACCTTCATCACCTTGCGGACACGACCGGGTTCGTATTGCCCATGCGGTAGACCTCTAAAAGGCGGCACTTAAGATGAAGCTCATCAAATATTTCGCTCACCTTTCCTTCGAAGTCACGCTGCTTCGCAGAGGGCGTGAGTTCTGCAGCTGGCTCTGGAAGCCATTCCACAACAATGCCTCTTTTCTTTTTTCCATCTGAATACGCTCTGACATCTCTTGGGACAACTTCGATATCAGAGCATACATCATTTGCTCTAGTATAATGGGATCATTGTTTCTTACGAGCACGGCGTTGATGATTTCATTTATAGAAAACTTAGAGTAATCCTCAGCAACGGAAGAGCTCGCGCTGATATGTGCGACCTCTTGGCTTTTACTAGCAAATTTACCCGAGGTTTCCGAAGTTTTACTCGCCGCGTAGTATAGTTAGGCAGCTCATCATTAACCTCCAGAAAGACATAACAAAATTTATCAGCCAACAATTCCGCCTTATCATCATCTGCAATCGCCATCGCCAGCATCCTGCCTTTCAGTTAAACGGTACGAATAAAGTGAACGAAGCATCACAAAGGATTGTGTTCTGTGTTACTACAGCGAGTGGTAAATCTTTTTTTTCGAAAAGAGTGAAGATAGAGGCAGCTGCTTTTTGAAAACACAGTCAGGTTGTTGTTATTCTGTGTTTCTTGTCTCTGTTTCTGAACTGTTTTCGCTTTTCACAGGCGAAAGCGATCCGCTCGCGTTTGGCGGTTGTAGGTTGCAAAGACGTTGTGTGACACGTTGACGTCGACTGCGGTTACTTACCCGCCGCCGTTATCAACGTGCCAAACATATACCGGTCAGCCTTAACAAGCGCACAGGTTACAGCCTTAGCATCGCAACACTATTCTGCTGTAGGTGCTCTGGTCGGCTGGTGTTCAGACCGTCTGCTGCAATCCAGAAAGCGGGAGAAACCAAAAGTCTACGGTGTCGTTTTCATGGTCGCTTCGCCTTCTGGGTGGTTTCCTGTAAAACATGGCATTTGAGAAGGCAGTTTCTCAAACGACTTCAACTTTTCAAGGCTCTGAAGTAGGCGGCAACGCTGAAACCTTATTTGTAAGAATCTGTGCTCAGCTGAACATCCATTTCAGGCGAAACCTAAAGTTGACATCGTGGGCGGCTTTAAAGGTATGATAAACTGGACCATCTTTTTGGAGAAGTGCAAAGTTTCTTGGGCTGAATAGTCTTTGCTGAGCTCAGCTCTTAGCGTCGAAGGCTGAGCTCCACGTTAATCGAACTACGTAGAGTGGCGTTCAATATTCACTTAGACTTGCACTGCTTTCAGGTCAACTGATGCTGTTACATCCCTCCTAACCAGCTTCTTGGCCAAAAACCTTTGGGAGACAGAGGATTTCTAACCATCTGATGGTGCTTGGCACAGTTACCTATCCTGAAAGGCGAAGACCTTCGTTGGATGTGCATAGAAGCGATCTCACCGTTAGGACTAAATCACTCCATGATTCGATCAGTACATAAGATGGAGTAGATCAAATCGAAACAGCTTGTTCGAGATTTCGACTATTTGAAAATCAGGCAACGCAGGAAATGGTTCATCTAGTGAGAACTTTTATCTAGCTTCGTGCTTTAAGTGTGTTATACAAGTGTGGGCTTCGCTTGCCTGGGAGACTTCCACTAATTTGTAAAAGGTACTCGAACATCACATGTAAAAGATAAAAAGATGAAGGATGGCGTTAATCAATCCCTGCTAGGATAGGCCACGCATTCCACTTCTATGGGATGTCGTCGAGGCGATCTGAATGCGTGTTTAGCCTATAGAGTGACTTGCAATGGCCAGTCAGTGAACAATTCTGTGTTTGCCTTCCAGCCAGGGGTGTGCGTAAATGAAATCCGAAGATACGTAAATCGTAGATAGTAATTGCGAAAAAACCTTTGCAGATCGTAAACCTAAATCGTAAGAGGCACTTAACGTGTAGTGCAATTACATATATTCCTCATGCCTTTTCTACGAGCGGTAAATATAGTTATCCTATATTTCAGCTTAAGCTGATCGGTTTTCTAACAAGGTGAACCCCTTTAAGGTCAACTGAGCTGCTGTCATTGCTGGGCACGTTTTGGGAAAGTCTAAATAAATCGCTGGTTTAAAAACGTTGTCCTAAAGGGCCGACTATATATAGCGTACAAACATGAGTAGCATAAGGTTCTCTTCCTTTTAGCAAACGTTTAGCTTGTCTGTAAATTAACTAATTGGCAGGAGTTATGCTATTACTTCAATTAAAGCTCTTAACAAGTTATTGTTCCCACTAAAAATATATATTTAGCCGGTGAAGTCGGTGACAACAGCATTTTCATTAATGAGCGTCAACAAGCGTCTGAGCATGGATGATACAATAGTATTGACTAGAGCACCAAAAATCTCTTGTATTGCATTTTAAGATACGTCTGAGAACATTCCTGAGGCAGACGCTAAGGGCTGAAACAATATAAAACGATCTCTGACACCCTGCGTAGCGGATTTTTAGTATAATTTTTAAATGGAAGTATGTCATGTGACAGCTTTTAGAAGGGTCCAATTTGATTTCATAGATATCCATTTTGATTTGAAGAGTATTCACCTCGATTTGAAAAGAGTTTCGTTTACGCTGAGCATGCAGCAGCTTCAATTGAAGCGGATTCATTCTGTTTAGGAACGTCTACTTGAAGCGTATTGAAGGAAAATGGTACACAAACAATCACAGGGAGGTATTTATTATAGTTAAACGCCCACTGCTTCATGGAGGGAATCTAGGAATGACCGCTGCGCGATACACGAATACAGCTCTGAGTTTCTTAACTTCAAAGGTGTTGTTCACTAGCCCTGATACGAGATAGCGTCGTTTGACAATTTTGCTCAATTACCTACACAGGTTACGTGGTAGCGCAATCGGAAGAGGTGCCGGCTGTTGCGTGAACCCGATTTCAGGCTGTGGTCCAGATTTCTTACATACGCAAACAAAACCTTCTTCCGGGGTCGGTGAATAGGTACCATACTTACCTAGTAAGGCTACGTTCTAACTTGTTCATCGGCGGCCCACCACTACTCATTCTATGTGCCGAATACGCATTCAAATCGTCTCTACGAAGTCCCGTAGAAGTGAAATGCGTGGCGCAGACCAAAGGAGATTAATTAGCGCCGCAAGTTAGCGCTTCTTCATTTATCGAGAGCGCATTTGTTCAATCTTCAAGCCTTCAAAAAAGTGCACTAGTATTTGGGAACAGTCTACGCTTGCTCGGGCTACTCTGCGCTTGTTTCGTTTGCTTACCGCCAGTTCACAGCATTTGTTCCGCTCTATGGCGTGCAGTGATACTCAGACAGCTTCTCGTTCCTTCCAGCTGAGTCTATTAGCTGCCCTTGACGGTATTGGATCACGGTTTCTCCCCAACTTTGTTCCTTTTCTTTAAGCCTGAAGTGGCTGGTATCGCAGCTGCAAACTGTTACACCGTGCCTTTTTGCATTCCTTTGGGATAAACCGATTCGCCTATGAAGAATTCAACCAGGCTGTAGTTCCTTTGCGAACAGAACATGACTCAGTAGAAATGGATATCTCCTCTTCCGCCTCACCGGCTTTGCATGTCTTTCTGTTGGCTGGAATGGAATGACTTCCGAGAGTCTGAGTTCTGTGTGGCTTGGTGTACATAGTTATAGTTATAGTTTATTACGTACGTTTAAGACATACGTTCAACAGAAAAAACAAAAACAAAAACGACCGTAGATAAAGAACAGCAACACAATATTCTAGTGCTTAAGAAATTTGATTTCAGCAAAACGTTTAAATAACCGGAAAGAGCTAGCGGTAAGCGGAACGTCATGCTTGAGTGTAAGATAACAGGACAACGCTCTGCACGTAAAGTAGTTCAATCTAAGATTCGTCCTAGGTTTTTCGCATGAAATTTTCTCCGAACTGCCTTTAGTTTTTGAGGGGATGAATGAAAAAAATGTTGAATTGTGGTGTACATGACCGAAAAGAAAAAGGAAAGTACGAAAGCAACACAATTTGTGGTGAGCAGTTAATTTCCCAACGATTTCCCTTACGTACCCTCGAGAACAGGTTTGGTATCAAAAGGCAGTCTTAATTATATCAGACGAATGGTTAAGCAGAGACAGAAACCGAAACTGTGCACGCGGTGATGTCTTCTGCCTGGAGTGCCACCTCAGAAAATCAAAAGCGAAATAGAATAGAAAACGGCAACGCGCTAATAGAGGATACTCTATATGTGTGCCCGCCGTTATAGCTCAACTAGCATCCCATCCTGTTGGGGGCCTCAACTAGCATCCCATCCTGTTGGGGGCCTGTTGGTTGTGATTAACCCTTTTACGATACGCGCGATTTTCGGGTGAGTGCCGCGTGGGACGGCGCGCATTTTTCCTGCGCGCTGATTATTTGGATTATTTTATTTGTATTATTTGTTAAACACGAAAAACAGTAACGAATGAAGTTTCTCAAGGACCGTCTTGAGCGTAGATATTAGTGAACTCATTGATTAATGTTGTACTATTAAATGCTTGATAATTTTCCATGAACTATTTTTGTGATGATGTCCGACGACATCGTCGGACAATGTCGTGAAAGGGTTGAAGTCCAAATTTACGAAAATTTACGACTTACAACCCGAAATGTCGTAAAGCGTAAATCGTAAGAAAACTGAAAAAAATCACCGTAACCTGTAAAATCCTAAATCGTAATTACGCACACCTCTGCTTCCAAGACAGGTGAGGTTCACCGACTCCGGAGGGCTTGGATGGCTTGAGCGGGAAATCCGAACCAGTTGCCGAGACTCGGGTGCACGCGGCAGTCGGCGCCTCTTCCGACTTCGCGCGCCCATCCAAGTGCTAACCGGGCCCAGCGTTGCCTGCCTGATCTACCAGATCCTGCTAGGTCAGACCAGAACCTGGCAGATCGAACGGGATGGCGTGCTCTCAGCTCTTCTCCATCGACAATCTACAGGCGCGAGCAGAGAGAAGATGAGATTCTGACCATGAGATTGCTGAACACCCAAAGTAAACCGAACGGCAGGAGGACAATTGTTGTCAGGCAAGCACCGTCCAGCGAACACTTCACTAGAAATTAAGGCGTTTAACGGCTTGACAGAGGCGCTAGCGTCATATCGCTGCTTCTTTCTCTCCCTATGCCGTGTTTTCCGAACAACGAGGAAATGTGTGAGATGTTGCGCCCTGATGGGAACAATCCGGTCAAAAGGGTCGAGGTGCATTTAGCGGTGACTCGCGCGCTAATAGGGTCGATTGGCCGGTGTTTCGCAGACGTGGCAGATGGTTTTGTGATGGCAGAAGGCCCATAGATAAGTCAGCCACCGTCAGCGCTTCAGCAGAGGAGCTCCACAACAGGACGGCTCTTCACCCTCACATCCGGCAACTCTGCGTTCTAGCAGCCATCAACAGACGTTCACATACTAACAGCTGTTTGCCGGAGCGACTTGCCTGCTAGACTTGCCTGCTAAACTTGCCGCTTCTCTCTTTATGTGCGTCGGAAAAGGCCGTCGACTCTGGCGACGAATCGGCCTTCATGACCTTGCAGGAGCTATGCGTTCTCCGAATTCTGAAGGCAATTTCGATTGCCCCTCTTGGGAGGAGCTGGCTTCAGCTGTAAGTAGCTGTAGGCCAATCGAGAGAAATAAAGCGGAAAGCCTTTGGAAATACTTACTTACTTTGATACTTTGATGGTCCTTTTTCGGCTGGAGGTCTTCTCAGCGGGGACCACAACTCTTCCAGACCGCTCGATCTCTGGCTGCTTGCATCCAGTGAGGCAGACTCCGCTCTCTGAAAGATCTTGAGAATGAGTCCGCCCATCGCGTTGGCGGTCGTCCCAGTGGTCTCTTATGGACTCTCGGGAGCCATTCTGTGACACGGAGACTCCATCTGTCGTCCTTTCGTCGAAGCAGGTGTCCGGCCCAGCGATATTTGGACTTCTTCATGTACTGCAGCGGGTCTGCTAATTGCGACTTCTCCCGTAGCTCCGAGCTTCGTAGGCCTTCTTGCCATTGCTGACGAAGGCTTGTCCTTAGAAGACATCTCTCCAGTGCACGATGCGTAGTTTGCATCGCTCTGGCGATTGTCTTGTTGTCGGGCCAGGTTTCCGTCGCGTAACACATCGCAGGCAGTACAGAGGCGTTGAATATCGAGGCCCTGAGACCGGGATCCTTGACCTGATCGGTGACTTCGCGAATCGAACTGAAGGCTGCCCATGCTGCGCGTCTCCTGCGGGCGATTTCAGGAGCGAGGTCGTTATCCATGTTCAGCTCTCTTCCCAGATAGACGTAGGAGTCGACCTGTTGCAGAGCGACTCCATTTAACCTTACGAGTCCCGTGTCACACCACTGGTTGACCATAAATTGCGTTTTGGACATATTCATGTCCAATCCAATCTTCATACCTGCCACATTGAGCTCGTTCAGCATTTCCTCGGCTTCTGCCGTGCTGGTAGAGATCAGAACAATATCGTCGGCGAAGCGAAGGTTGCTGATCCGTTTACCGTCGACAAGGTAGCCTTTATCGTCCCAGTTCAAGTCTTTCATGGCATCCTGAAGTGCCGCTGTGAATAGCTTGGGAGAGATCGTGTCTCCCTGCCGTACTCCTTTCCCGATAGGAATCTTAAGCTTTCGATCGAACAGCTGGATGGTAGTCGATGTGTTCGAGAAGCATTCGTCGAGAAGTCGGATGTAGGGCGATGGTATACCAGCGTTCACAAGGGCGTTCAGAATGGCGTTGATTTCCACAGAGTCGAACGCTTTCCGATAATCCACGAAGACAAGAACAAGTGGGAGGTGGTATTCGCGGCTCCTTTCGATGAGCTGTGAGACAGTCTGAATATGGTCCATGCAGGAGAAATCCTTGCGAAACCCTGCTTGCTCCACTGGCTGATATTCATCCAAGCAACGCTCCATGCGGTTAAGCAGTATCTTGGTGAAGATCTTGTACACAACCGAGAGAAGACTGATGGGTCGATAGTTGTTGATATCCTCCTGCTGACCTTTTTTGAAGATTAAAACTGTTTTCGACTCCTTCCATGAGTCCGGAATCCTACCAAGTCGAAGGTAGTGGTTGAAGTGCTTGGCAAGAAGTGAGCAGATGGCACTGCCACCCGCACGAAGGAGATCAGCAGAAATGCCGTCCGGTCCGGGAGCAGTGCCCAGCTTCATCCTTCTGATGGCATGAGCAACTTCTGATTCCAGAATGGGAGGTACTTCCTCAGCTGGTGGCATCAAGCATTTCGGGACAGTGATGGAAGAACGGAACAGATCTGTGTAGAATTCCTGAACGATGGCCTCCATCGCTCTTCGAGACGTTTGCGTTGTTCCATCCTTATCCACAAGGGCTGACATTATTGCCTTCTGGTCGCAGAGATCTCGTTTGCAGCGCTTTATGCTTGAACCTTTCCCAGCCGCTTCTAACAGCTTCAATCTTCTGTAGGCTTGAATGGACTCCTTCACTGCAATTCGACAGGCCTTCGAGATGGTGACTTTTTCCAGATGGGAAGCATTAGGATCCAGTTTAACAGCTCTTCTTTGCTCCAAGAGTTTAATCGCATGTGCGTTGAGTCTTGAAGCAGACGGCGATGTGGCTTCGCAAGAGCTGCTAGCACATTTCAAAAGTCCTTTGGAGAGAAGATCGTAGTCTTCCGATGGATCTTCAAGAAGATTCCAATCATACGACTTTATCGCATATTCCAACTCCTCAGACTTGAATGTGGGGATCCTCACCTGTGCCGGTTTATGGGTGTCACGCTTGAACATCCTCTTTTTGAGAGTCAGCTTCGCACGGACAAGACGGTGATCCGAGCCGGTGTCAAATGAAGGCAGCACGGAGACGTCGAACAGACTCCAGCGTCTGTTCGTAAGAACATGGTCGATTTCCGAACGTGTTTCTCCATTTGGGCTTTCCCAGGTTGGAAATAAGCGCCTGGAAATTCAAAGAAGAGGAAAAAGAGGTGACATTCAAAACAATCGAAACACTGCGTAGAGTGGAGCTTTCGTAGCACGATAGAACTGTGAACATGGATAAACAGAGGCGTTGAAATAAGGAGAATTTCCCAAGAACTTCGTTGATGTTTGTTTCGCCACAGCCTTTAAGGGTCGTATACGGAGAGGCGTGATCTGCTTTCATAGTGAGCTTCTAGATGAACTCTGACATGCTAGCCGGATTTTTCTTGTCGCTCTGCTAGTAGCTATCCTCGTCCAACGGATTGCCTATAAAATCCTATCAAAGGGAGGGTATCAAGTTGCTCAAATTATGGGATTTTTAAAATGTTACTGGGTAGCAGTGAATTAATGACTGAATCATTACCACGCTGGGGCCGAATTCGTCATCGACTTGCAGCAATTTAACAGAGAAAATTACAGCCGAAATCCCTGATAGCGCGGCTTACCAAACAATATGGTGAGCGATAAGCCGCGTCATCTGAGATTTCCGCTGTGAATTCTCTGTTAATGTTATGTAAGTCGTTGATGAATCCGACCCCTGTTTTCCAGGAATTCTAGTCTAAGTCTACTGACAGATATTAATATTTCAGAGGTCAACTTACTAGAGGCTACAGTTACCTTTCAATTTTTAGTGTTCCCAATCGCAGTACTACGCATTTCGGAAGTGTGCCTTACAGAAAACCTTCTCGTGAATCTAGATCTCCTATAGTAACATCAATAACTCTGAAAGGACCAAACTAAAAATGAATGGTAGACTGCCAAAGAGATCTTGTCTGCTTCAAAGTTGAACGTGACTTTCAGTGCTGACATTGTTTTGGTGTAACACGAGGACTCCCGTCGTAATTTATACATACATATTATATGTTTATGTTTTGTTTTTATGTTTCTCCGGGTTTTTTATATTTTATGTACAGGGTGCGGCAAAATTACCCGTGCAAATAAAAATTTTAATTTTTTGAAATTTCTTAGAAATTTTCCCGCTTCATTTGCCTAATATATGTTGACTGAACATTGCACGTACTGAATACGTACTCGGGCACAAAATGGTTAGGCGTTCCAACTTACGGAGTGCTATTATCGAACTTCATAAGGTCGGCAAGCAAACGAGAGATGTTGTGTGCTTTCCGTGCCTGAAGAACAGCTTAGAATACAGTAAAACGCTACAAGAAATTGAAGACCAAAGAAGATAGAAAAGGAGGAGGGCGTCCCACGACAGCTACCAACCGGGAAAATATCAAACTCGTGAGAGAAAAAATCCGGAGAAACGCTAGGAGATCGATGCGCCAGATGGCAGAAGACGTAGGAATAAGCGAAAGGTCAATAAGGAGGATAGTCAGGGGAAAGCTTAAATTTTCGCTTATCGTCGTCCAGAAATGCCAACTCCTGACGGACACTATGAAGAAGAGGAGATTGGAAAGATGTAAAGGGCTGCTGCAACGACTCACGGTGGCACGCGCTCGGAGCCTCGTCTTTAGCGACGAAACACGTTGTATAGAGCCTTCAACTCCCAAAATGAGAGGATTATTTGGGACTCGCTTGCTGATACTATCGCCAAAGGACGACTTCAGGAAAGTGCGAAGAGGCCTCAATCCGTTATGGTTTGGGGAGTCACATCTTCAGGAAAAACTCCACTTGTTTTCGTCGAAGCTGGCGTGAAAGTCAACGCAGCGTTTTACAAGGATATCCTGGAAAAAGTACTTAAGCCGTAGGCCGATTCCCACTTCGGAGAAGCCTACTGGTGCTTTCAACAAGATTCTGCTCCGGCACACAAAGCGCAGGTGGCCCAAAAGTGGTGCGCCGCTCAGCTCCCTGACGTCACACGACGAATGGCCCTCCAGTTCTCCGGAGCTTAACCCGATGAATTATTCTGCGTGGGCTGCCTTAGAGAAAAAAGCCTGCTCTACCAGGCACCCAAATTTGGACTCTCTTAAAGAAGCGCTTTTGAAATTCAGGAACGAAATTGATGAACCGTACCTGCGTGCCACATGCGAAGCCTTTGTCGAACGTCTGAAGGACTGTGTGGAGGCTGAAGGCGATCATTTCGAAAACTGTTAGCATGCTTTGAATTGCTATGTTTGTAGTAGATAATTTTGATAGTTAGAATTGATTTGCGAAGTTTGATTTCAAAATGCCATTGAATTTTCAGTGTACGGGTAACTTTGCCGCACCCTTTACAATACCGCCCGCGTCGCGCTTTCAAAAAGGTGGTTTGCGCCGGAAAAATCCGTCGCAAATCGTCGCATGCTCATAACTCCTTTAATTTTAAGTTGTTCGAGAAACTTTTGATAGCGTTCGATCCGCCTCCTCGAGATCTACACAAACATATATATATACATATATATATATCATCATCATTTTCAATAGCGTTTGTCCCGCTTGGTGGCGGGGTCCGCTCTTCTGGTCTGGTGACGCCACTTCTCCCGATCAAACGCTTGGTCGGGATGGACACCAGCTAACTTCAAGTCCATATGCAACGTATCTAGCCAACGTTGTTTTGGGCGTCCTCTGGGCCGTTTTCCAGGGACTTCAAGATTCAGGCCAATCTTACACATGGTGTCGTTGTTAGCGTGAAGGACGTGACCATACCATCGTAGACGTGCTTCGCGCAACTTGTCAGCTATCGAGGCGACACCGAACCTTTGTCGCATGGTTTCATTGCGAACGCGGTCCAATCGCGTTACTCCAGCCGTCCACCTTAGCATTTTCGTCTCCATTACACTGAGGCGGCTTTCAATTTCCTTCGTCACGGGAGAGCACTCAGCACCGTACGTCGCTACTGGGCGGACGACTGCTCTATAAACCTTTGACTTGAGGTACTCAGGTATTGTCTTGTCGCAAAGCACCCCAGTCAACGAACGCCATTTGGACCAGGCTGCACTCACACGTGCGTTCACCTCCAACTTTAGACTGCCATCGGACGTGACTGTTGATCCAAGATACTTGAAAGATGTAACTCGAGAGAGCTCAGTACCATTGATCTTAATGGATCCATGCTCATTCACATCCGTCGTCAAGTATTCCGTCTTTTTGACGTTTAGCTTGAGTCCGAACAATGCTAAGCGATCGCACCATTGCTGTGCCTGTCGCTCGAGTTCGGCTTTGTCTTCACATGCAAGCATGACGTCATCGGCATACAGCAGCGTCCAAAGAGCTGCCCTTTGGAGATCGCATGTAACTGCATCCATGACGAGCACGAAGAGCAGTGGGGAGAGCGCAGATTCCTGGTGCACTCCGACAGAGATTGGAAACTCCATCGAGGTGCCCGCTGGTGCTCGCACTCGGCTTATTGGGCACGAGTAGAGGATGCGCACCCACTCAATAAGCTCTTCAGGGATACCATGTCGTCGCAACGCGTACCATATCACTTCCCTCGGAACGCGGTCGAAGGCCTTCTCCAAGTCCAGGAAGGCAAAATGCACCGGTTTCTGTTTCTCGCGGTGTTTCTCTAGCAAAAGACGAACAGCGTGTATGGTATCAACAGTGCCACAGCCAGAGACGAAACCACACTGATTCGTGGAAAGCTGGACGACATCCCGAATACATCCATCGACAATTCGCTCAAAGATTTTCATGGTGTGCGAAAGAAGGCGAATTGGTCGGTAACTAGCACAGTCTGCAGGACTGCCCTTCTTCTTCCAAATCGGAATAGTCGTGCTTTGCTGCCAACCCTCAGGCACTTTCTTCTCAGCAACAACCTGATTGAAAAACTCAGTCAGCCAGTCAGCAGGGCACCAGCCCTTCGAGTTCCACAGGTCAGCTTGCAGGTCATCGGGACCAGTGGCTTTGCCTACTTCATCTTCGTCAGGGCTGCTTCAGTTTCGCTCACTGTAATCTTCTGAACGGGACCGCATACAGGTGATGCAAAAGGAACAGCAGGATGTTCAAATTCTACATTCGAGATTTCCTCGAAGTATTCGCGCCATCTCTTCACAGCCCTCTTACGATCCATCAGAAGATGACCGTTCTCGTCGTTGCCAAAGAACTTCTCGATGTCTTCTGCTTGGTGACAGCGAGCTTTGGCGAGGCGGTAAGGATAACGCTCGCCATCGCGCGTCTCTAGTTTTTCACTCTTTTTCCCTCAGCGTAGTGTGCGGCTTTAGCAGTGGCCACTGCCTTCGTTGCCACTTTCTTCGCTTCTCGATAATTCCGCCAATTATCGATTGTTTTATCACCGATGAATACGTGATATAGCCGCTTCTTTTCCCTGATCTTCTCTCTGACATCGTCAGTCCACAGCCAAGCCTGCTTGTCGACCCAACGCCGTCCAGGCTTCGTTGTGCCGAGTTCGAGGCGCGCAGCCCAAGTTATCGCATCGGTAGCATCCTTCCAGGTTTCGTCGACAGTTGTTACCCTCGGCAACCGAATGCGAGAAATAACAGCTGCTTCCTTCTCTTTCAGTCGCCACCATTTGATTCTAGCCGTCCCGCATCGCTCAACACGTTTACACCTCGGAGGTGTGATGAGCAGATAAGTGGACGGTGTTGCGTGGCAGCCGTCTCATACGGCACGGTCTTCGCGTCTGTGACACGGCCTTGGTCGCGACGCCTAACAAGGACATAGTCAATCTGCGTTTTGGCGTTCCCGCTATAAAACGAGATGAGGTGGGAGTCACGCTTTCGAAACTTGGTGTTCACGATGGTGAGGTCGTGTGAGTCTGCATACTCAAGTATACGCTCACCATCAGCGTTGCGTGACCCATAGCCAAAACCACCATGACAGCTGTAACCATCTTTCGCTGCTCCGACGTGACCATTAAGGTCACCTGCCACAACAATCATGTCTTGTGACGGCACTTCCGCTGTCTTCTCATCAAGCAGGGACCAGAACTCGTCCTTGGTTTGCTCGGAGCAACCTGTCTGCGGAGCATACGCGGAAAAGAAATGACATCGTCGCTCTTCTACGGCGACAACAATCTTCATCAAGCGGTCATCGAAACGTTCTACGCTTGCAATCGCGTCACGGAAACGCTCGGAGACGATCATACCGACACCACTGGTGGTCCTGGACTTCCACATAGAACGGCCTCGAAGCCACGTCCTATGTCGCTTGACTTGCTGCAGGACCACCTCGTCTCCTGCACCGCACAGAAATCTATCTTTCTTCGCTCCAGTACTTCTACCAACTCGCACGA